>CM076582.1:1616905727-1617419980 GCA_034641835.2 Pinus albicaulis
GGACATGATGAAGAGACTGGGGGGTAGTGAGGTACCCCGGACCACATGGGACGATGAGTTCTTCCTGTGGTGGGGAGAACAGATCATCGCAGTGGACGACTATCCCTATGCTGGGATGGATTTTCGTGGAGATCCAGATCTAGTTCTTCCACCTGGCACAGCATGGGGAGCAGTCGGTAAGTTTTGCAAAAAAAATTTGACTTATATGATTTTTTTGGATTTTTTCAAATATGTATGAAA
The DNA here is from genome assembly GCA_034641835.2 of Pinus albicaulis. Classification (NCBI taxonomy): domain Eukaryota; kingdom Viridiplantae; phylum Streptophyta; class Pinopsida; order Pinales; family Pinaceae; genus Pinus; species Pinus albicaulis. The sequence continues at coordinate 1,616,905,968 of CM076582.1, forward strand.
AAATGAAAAACAAACATGTTTTTGATTGGATTCATAATGACTAAAAATAAAAATTGATCATGTTTCAGATGTTGGACCAGTTCGTCCTGAGGGCCTACCGCGCCATAAGCGCCGCAGAGGCGAAGCGGATACTGTGGATTCAGATAGGACTCTCTAGGTCGTGCAGAGAAACTTGGAGGGATTAACCCGCCAAATCCCTATGGCTTCCGTGGAGGATCTACCGGAAGCCATCCAGAGACGGGTGGTAGGAGTGCCCCGAGACTGGGTTATACTATTCCGCCGAGTTGCCACTGCAGTTATGTTCTATAGGAACACGACTTCTGGGCAGGGACCTCAGGAGTAGACAGATTTTATGTATTAGATGACTGTATATTCTTTTTTGAGACTGAACATGATGGGGCATAAGCCCAAGTTTTGTACGAGATTATGGATCCAAATTTTGTAAAGTTTTTTGACACTCTGATGATATATATACAGCGATATTTGATGTGATGTGATATGTATCAAATGTATGATGTTTTTTATGATAAAAAATTTATTGTATGGAATGATTAATATGCCAATATAATGCTTGATTAGCTAATGAGTCAGCAAACCAATTGTCAGCTCGAGGAATATGAATGAATGTTAAAAATTTAAATGACCTTTGTAACAAATGTACCCTCAAGAACAATCGTAATAAAAAAGGATCTCGTACCCGATAAGTGTTGTTCAACTGCGACACCACCAGCTGGGAGTCCAAGAAAACTACCAACGAATCAACACCCAAAGATATTGCCTCCGAGAGTAGGTCAATGACTGCAGTGTATTATGCTACATTATTGGAAGCAGGACCAATGTAGACCCCTCTTGATACCAACAGCTGACCGGAAGGATAATGAAGCACCCAAGCCACGGAAGCTAAGTTTCGGGTGTGTCTACTAGCACCATCGGCGAAACCAAAATGACTCATGAAATCCAACACAACCTGCCAAAGCAGATCAAAAAACATCACCACCTCATCAAAAATCGAAAATCAATCAGATATGTACAAAGAAAAAAACTACTATATACAAAAGCAAGATGCCAGGCCAAAGCCTAGGCATAATACTTCTTCAAATAGAGCCCGTTTCGGGGCTTCGGCAACTCGTTCCCTTCGAAGTCAACCAAGGTATACGCTCCTTTCTTAAGGAATTTTTTAACGATATAGGGGCCATACCACATCGATTTAAACTTTCCTGCCCCCAGGGCATCCTTTTCTTGGGCATAGACCAAAACAAGGTCGCCTTCCGAAAAGACCCTAGGCTTGACTGCCTTATCGTACTGAACCTTTACTCGGTTTTTATGCGCTTCATTCATCGTGGCGGCATCTCGATGCTGCTCAGCGAGATGTTCCAGATGAAGAAGTCGTTCTGCCAGACTAGAAGTGTCAGGAAGAAGCTCAACAGCTAATTTGAGAGAAGGAATCTCGCATTCAATGGGAAATACAGATTCCACCCCGTGTACTAACTGAAACGGAGTAAAGCCAGCTGCAGTTTTAACTGACGTCCTGTATGCCCAAAGTGCAGGATATAGCATAATATGCCAGTTGGATCTATGTTTATCAATTGTCCTCTGAAGAATTGTCTTCAAGGATTTATTCACGGCTTCCACTTGCCCATTGGCCTGAGGATAATATGGAGATGAATGCTCCTGCCGGAAACCCAATTTCAGAGCCAACTCAGCCATCATACTATTCTGAAAATGACTGCCATGGTCAGTGACAATCTCTCTAGGTATACCAAAACGAGCGATAACTTGGTTGAAAAGGAACAAAGCTGCAGTCTCACCATCGTTCCCAAAAGTAGGCATAGCCTCAACCCACTTCGTAAAGTAGTCTACTGCTACGATAATGTACTTGTGACCTTTTTCCGAAGGCGGGTTACAAGTAGTATAATCAATACCCCACTTTGTAAAGGGTCCGACAGTAACGACTGGAAAAAGCGGAGCTGGATGAGCACGCATTTTTCGAGTATAAACCTGACACGGATGACACTTTTTGACCGATTCAATACAATATTTGAAAATCGAGGGCCAAAAGTATCCAAGACGCAAAATCTTTTGGGCTATAGCAAGCCTAGATAAATGACCCCCACAAGCTCCATTGTGAGAATCATTGAGCACAGCCTCAGCTTCTTCGAAAGTTAAGCAGCGTCTTAGGATTGAATCAACCCCTCGACGGTACAAAGCATCACCAATAATCAGATAATTCTTGGCTAAGTGACACAGCTTACGACACTCATCTTTCGAAAAAGAAGAGGGAAACTTCGCAGTCTGGAGATACACAATGATATCCCCATACCAAGGATCTTGTGGAGAGATTAGGAACAAGTGTTCGTCCGGAAAGGACTCATCATAGATCATCTCCTCTCCACAAGGCAACTCGGAGATCAATTCCGCAAAAACTAATGACTTCTTGGATTTGGCAGACATGAACTCGAGATCAAATTCTTGTAAAATCACAATCCATCTATTATATTTTCCCCCAATCACTCGCCTGCTGAGGACAAATTGAAATGGATTGGCAGCTTCCAGGACATAAGTTTTGCGAAGAATAATGTAATGTCGGAGTCGCTGCACAACATGAACTGCTGCTAAGGCTAATTTTTCTATCAGAGTGTATCGCAGTTCAAGTCCTACCAGTCCTCGACTAAGGTAGTAAATAACATGCTCTGTAAGAGCATCATCTTCCTGAACCAGAACCATACCGATGGTAGATTCTGCTGTAGCCAGATACAAAAGAAAATCTCTGCTATAATCAGGTGGACTCAGTAAAGGAGCAGAGGTCAATGCCTTTTTCAAGGCATCGAATGAGCGTTGAGCGTAGTCGTCCCAAAGAAAAGGAACTCCTTTGTTAGTATGAATTCTTTGTCGAAGCGTACGAAAAAGAACCACTTTAGCTACGCATAACTAATAGCCCTAACAACAATAATGGCTGCAAAACATCTTCAGATCTGCAATTAGTAGTTAAAGTGCTGCAACAAACAGATCTATAAATGGAAAGACATTAAGCATTAAAGTAAAGAGTTTGTTCCATGCATCCAACAGACAAGACAAGAACACGATTTTTGAATGAATTTTTATATTACAGGGCACCTGGGAGGAAACAAGAAGGTGTATCCAGATCTCCTCAATGGGATGGGTTCTTTGTAGTCCTCAGCACTTCAGATCTAAGCTTTCTCTCTTTTGTAGATGTAGAAAACCCAATGTAGAAGGTAGAGCTCAATGGGAGCAACAATGGCAAAAAATGAGACCGAGTGTATAGATCCAGAGTGATCTAGTATGCAACAAAAGGTGAAGAATGAAGGGAAAAACCCTCCTATTTATAACAAAATATTGGGTCATTCTAGATCTTGGTGCATGATTAAAATAATGTTAACCAAATCTAGATCCACCTCTATGGAATATTTTATTATTATTTGTTTGAGGGAAAGGGTGTTTGACTTGGGTCAAATCCCTTGATTAGTGAAAAATAAATAAATAAATGATTTATTTATCTTTTTAAGGAAGTGGTTGGGATATAATCAAATAAATAATGTTTTAGTTGATTAATGGTGGTTGATTTGGTCATATTTAACAAGGAATATTATTTAAATAATTATTCCTAGAAAATAATAAGATAACTATGGGTCTATCTCATTAATTTCTTTGTTTTTTGGGTTAAACATGACTGGGAATAATAATTAAATTATGGTTTAATTAATTATTCCTTTTGGGGTTTCCTAATTAACATAGTGAAAGCAGTTTTACTTGGGGTAAAACTGGTCTTACATGGTGTACTTGGGTCCATCTAATGATGAAGAGTTAGATGACCAAAAAATGGTGTAACATCCTTTCTTCAACAGTCTCATATATCCCTTTGTAATCTCAGCATAGTTGACGATAAACCTCCAAAGAAAATTAGACTTCCCTTGGAGACTTTGAAGCTGACGGATTGAAGACGGGGGAGGCAACTGAAGTATTGCCTCAACCTTGAAGGGATCTACCCTTATCCCTTCCCTAGACACAATAAATCCCAACAGCTGACCGGATGTAACCGCGAAAACGCACTTGTTCGGATTCAATCGAATTTTATAAAAACGACATCTTTCAAATATTTGTCGGAGGTGACCAGGGTGATCCATCCTCTTTCGAGAATGAGCAGCTAGATCATCTAAGTATGCCTCGATAATCTTCTTGATGTCGTGGAAGGCGTAAGACATGGCCCGCTGAAAGGTAGCTCCAGCATTTTTAAGGCCAAAAGGCATTTTCTTGTATGCAAATGTACCCCAGGGACAAATAAATGCAGTCTTATGTTGATCTTTAGGACGGATAGTAATTTGATTATATCCGGAGAAACCGTCCATGAAGGAGAAAATCTCGTTACCGGCACACTCGTCAATAATCTGATCGATGAATGGTGTGGGGTAATTGTCTTTAGGACATGACTTATTTAGGTCTCTGAAATCGATACACACTCGAATCGTTCCTTGCTTTTTATCTACCGGAACAGGGTTTGAAACCCATTCAGTCATAGGAACTGGGAAAATGAATCCCGCCCTAAGCAGCTTTTCAACTTCAGCTTTGATAGCTGCTGCCTTCCTAGGATTGACTGGACGAAGTTTTTGCCTGACCGGCTTAGCGTTTTCATACGTCTTGATCTCATTCTAGATGATAGATGGGTCTATGCTAGGCATTTCCTCATAAGACCAAGCAAAAACATCCCTATACTCTTTGAAGAGCTTAGTATAAATTTGAACCTCTTCACGGGAACATTCAGCTCCAATGAAGACATTCTCGATAATATTGGGATCCCTGGAAATGTTCACCGGGATAGTAGGAGAGATCACAGCCATGTTCCCTTCAGCATAAACCTGTGTTGGTGCCAAAGGGTTCAAGACTGGGTGAACAGGACCAGGAGACTAAGGACTTGGAAAAATAGTTTCAACTTCGCTTAAGTCAGGTAGGAAGTAAGACCGATGATGCAAGTCATCCCACAGTCTATCTATACCATTCATGGCTTCTAGGATTGCCTCTTAAGATGGAAGAGTGGTATCAAGGAAATCCTGGGCCGAAGAAGAACTAAGCGTCCAAGCCGGGGCCACATCACCATCCAACTCTTCTAGTGAAAGAGCAGCTGGAGTAGATTCTGTAGTGTCAACAATAGACTGATATGCAATCTCAGCTGCAGAAATCGGAAATGCCATTCCACCCACTTGACCTTTCGCTAATGTGGCAGTAGGGGAAGGTAAGGTCCAAGGGTCCGAAAAATAATGAGTTCGAAAGAACTCTCTTCGAAGGGGAGCCCTAGAGGATGAAATAGCATTAATATGCACAGTAGGAGGAGGAAGATCGAAAGTACCCATCAGGGAAGAATACATTCCAACTCCTAGATTCTCAACAGGCGCCTTAGTATTATCCAACTTAGGAACAGATGAGTCAGAAGGTGCATTCAGGTCTACAGGAGGACAGTCCAGTTGATCCACTGTAACGATCCTCCCTTCGTGGGGGAAACATACAATTTGAAATAATGAGGATGCAATAGCATCCATCTCATAAATCCAGTTCCTCTCCAACAGAAGGTTGTAGTCCAAGGCTGCATCCACTACCTCAACCTCTATGTTAACGGTTTTTCCCCCAACACAGATGGGCAAAGCCGGGACAATACCATGGGGTCTCTGAGAATGACCATCGAACGCAGTAAGAACAGTGCTAGATGGAACAGCTTTGGGAGATCCAAGTATCTTCCAGCATGCGAGAGACATGACGCATGTAGAAGCACCCTCATCAACAACCGTTCGAAAGATATTGCACTTCCGATACGATGATTTAATATGAAAAGCCATGTGATGAGGAAGTCTCTTCTTAAAATTATTCATATCAAAAGTAATCAGAAGAGAATTGTTCGGATCAATAGCCCCAATGGCAGTGAGCAAAGCACTGCGTTGAGCCGGACAAGACTGGAGTACCTCTAAAGCTGATATAGCACAAGGACTCTGCGCCATATCTTCTACAATCGAGTAGTTCTGGGCAGCCCTAGCGTCTGGATTAATCTTTGACCGCTTAGAAGATGTTTTTGGCATCTGAGGCATAGACTCAACAGTAGGCTTCGTAATGTGAAGCGGCTTAGTAGAATCAGGAACTTCCTTAGCTTTTGAAGATTCCTCTCCGCCATAATCACGGGATCTCATAGTGATATCCGCGTGAGCACTCATCATAAAAATGTTCGATGGAATTTCCCCTTCCTGGGTGCCCCTAGAGGAAGCCCCAGGATTTTGGTTCACGCCAACAACTAATTGCTGCCCTTGGGGAAAAGGGTTTGTTAACACAGCCTGGGAACTAGAAGAACCCTGCTGGGATAACAGGCGCTGAGCATCCTGAATTTTAGGGCAAAGGTGTGTGAGATGGTCTCCAGCACAAAGCTTGCATGGAAACTTCACTTTCTTTTTCTCCTTTTGACCCTCACCAACACGCTCGTTGGTTTTATTTGCATTGCCCTTCCCGTTCTTGCCCTTCTTCTTGTTATTTCATCCCTTCTTCTTCCCATCGGATTGTTTATTTCCTTTGGGATCAGAAGTTTGGACAACATTTATGGACAAAGACTGGGGCAGATGAACCGCCAGGCCACTCTACCTGCATGAGTGTATTGTAAAGACAATCGTCATAGCTTGAGAAAGAAAACGTCGCACCACTATTGACCGATCCGACAAGCCCGTCACCATGCAACACTGTGTTTATTTTAATAAATCCAATTTGGAGGAGAGGAATTGGGCAATACTTATAAAGTACCCCAGACTAAGAATAGATCAACAAATCGGCCGTCCTAAAATGGCATGCTCCTTAGAAAATACCCCGTATAGGGATACATCTTTCAAAATATCCGACCGCATAGATTTCAAAAAACCACTCGAGAAGGAATTCACCTGGAATATGAGCTTGATAAGCCTCTTCCTTCTCCTCCATTCCTGAATGTGATCAGAAATGTGAGTTGCCTCATCCGGCTTAAAATTAGCCAGGAGTTCGGTCCCAGCCTCATATCTGACAGGCAACTGAAAATGGTTTAGAAATGTGACAGCCAGTTCTCCAAATGTGGCAAAACTTCCCCCAGTGAGCTCGATATACCATTTGGCAGCATTTCCGGTTAGGGTGCATTGAAATAATCTCAACCTAATCGAGTCATCGATCAGGGAGTTCGAAGAGCACCATAAGTGGAAAGTGGTGATGTGGTCCGCTGGATCCTCTCCATTCTTACCTTCAAACTTTGGAATGTCTGAAGGAAGTTTGGTCGGGACCGGAGGCCACCCCAGACTATAACGAATCGGGTCATTAGTCAACTTCGACAAATCTGGCAAGTTTAACGTTGCCAGAAAAGGTAAGCGAGGCAGAGCCTGAGGATTCCATCCTTGATGGGATGGATTCCCAACATTCTGAAAAGAATAGCCTGGATTTGATGAGGCACCAGGCTGCCAGAAAGGACTCGTAGAAAACGGAGAAGAACCTCCTCCCCACACCGAGTTACCAAAGCCCAGACCAGTTCCCCCCGCTGAAGTATTGATTGAAGAGGAAAGCCCCTGATAGGGGTTCCAAGCATTAGACAGAGGAGAAAAGGACTGATAAGCACTCGATGAAGGGAAAGAAGCATTCCCTTTATGACCTGTGTAAAACTGATTCCCTGCCCCCGCTGTAGTAAAGACAGGATTCCATCTCGTAAAAGTAGTCGAACTTTTCCCCCCAGAACAAGGGTTGAAACTCTGGGTCTGGGATGTAAACGGAAACGACCCTAAAGAAGGATTGGAACTAGGAATATGTCCAGTCCCAAAGGGGAAACCCTAAAAAGAAGCTGATCCACTAGCCATGTTAGACATGGGCGTAGATCCAGCTGAAGCAGCGGAAAAGGAAAAAGAGGGATTCCCACTAGAGGGCATCCCTGAACAAAAGGGACTAGAATGAGAAGCATGTGCCTGGGTGAAACCAGAGCCAAACACAGCAGCACTAGAAGCAATCGAAGATGAAGCAATAGTGCCCCCTGCTTCAACAGAAGCAGGAGTCTGAATGCCTGCAGCACTCACGGTAGAAGCTGCGTTCCCAGTCGTGGCCATCGAAAGATAAGAATGATACGGAAGATCCGGCGGTCTCTCTGACTCAGGTCCGATGTACTGAACAACGAACGGATAATCAGGAGGAAGAGGAGATGGACCTGTAGTAGGAGGCTCAGGTATGTCTTCAATCTGAAAATCTTCTTCCTGAGGAAATAAAACTCGCGAGGTGAGCGGAACGCTCCTCTCGGAACCGACACCCGAATCAGCTACGAAACCTTCAGACCTTTGTGGAGGATCTCTCTCCACTACGTCAGACACCACAGGGTGGTAACCACCTGCTAAATAACTCCTACGCCTTCTCGAAGAAGGCTCTGGACTCTCGGGAGATAACCCCCGGATTCTCCTCAATCGTCGAGGCGCTTGATCAGCCACTTTTATAGATTTTAAATTAGACTCAAAAAAATGAAAAGCTAGGCAAGCTAGGAGCAAAGAACACTCACTAAAATAAAAATCCCTAGGATACAGTCAAGCAAACAGCCTCCAAGTATTTCCGCTCCGGGTGATGAGGACCAGACACCAAAATATAGGAAAGTGAAGTATAGGACCTCCCGAAAGCAGTCTGGGATGATTAGGGCCCAGAAAAACTAGCGAAGGTATCAAAAACAGTTACGCCAACCTCCTAATGATAGCCTTTGCCGGCTCAAGCACCCAAGCTTCGCAAGGGCACCCCCCAGAAGTACTGCTGAAAGTGATGCGACGTCTGCCTCAGGTACCATGGGTATTCCCCCCTGCAGTCACCTGTGTGGAACCTAGGAGTGGCAACCAGGACACCAACCGCATCGTGTTTAACAGCTGGGTCTTGAGGTCATATTCAGCTAATCGGAGGGGGGGGTATCCCTCTTCTCAACCTTCACTTCCCCTCGCGCTTGACTCTCGGATGAGAGCTTTCCCGATCCACCTCACAGAGTTGGATTTCGCTCAATTAATCAACTTCTATGTTTGTTTGAGCGGCCTTGGAGAGTTAACTCTCCACTCACCTATTCCAAGGCCCTACAACCTAGCTAGTTCGTGATTGACACTTAGAAAAACTTGCTAGTTGATTTTAGATTAAATCGCTTATTTTAAGGGCTGTTATATTAAGTCACAAGGATATGGAGATGAAACTTATGGTGTTTTTGACGCAAAAGAAATTAATAAAAACTTAACTACATGCAAATGCAGTTTTTTGTCTTTCGATGAAGAGCAATCTCTATACAGGTTCTATGAGACTAAAAATTGTATTTTCTTTTCGAATAGCAAACTCACACTCACAAAAACTAAGAAATTGACTAAATGATTAAATGCACCTAATGCAAATCACTACAAGCATGTAAATCCTAAGATGCAAATCTCTTAAAGCAGAGTGAAATTCCCAAAAAGTCCTTCAGTTTTAACTCCTCTTTTGTTGCCCAGAAAGCTAATTCTCGAAATCAAGAACTCTTAAAATGAGGACACCAAAAACACTTAAAAACAAGAAGAAGAAATCAAATGACAACTCCTCCTCACAATCAAGCCAAAAAGTAAAAGCAAGAAACCTCACAAAAGCTTCAAAAGTTATAGCAAACAAAAATGAAAATGCAACAAAAAAATCAAATAACAAGTGAAAATGTTTTTAAGCCTTTGAAATGCAAAAACAAAAAGCAAAGCAAATGTTTTTTGAGCTTTTTTTTTTATAAGGAAAGAGCTCGAAAAGACCAAGCACAACTATCAAAATCCAAACCAAACAAGACCGAATTACAAGCACAAACTTCAACAATGCTCCCAAACCTTATAAGGCTAACTCGTAGCAAGACCAATAAGAGAAACAGAAGACCAGAAAACTCAGCCACTCAGCCTAGACAAATAGTGCAAACTCGTCGCAAACAAAAACTCCGAAGAAGCTAGAAAAGTTTTTCAAAAGTTGCAACAAAACCTAGCCTATGGAACTCAAGAAAACCAATAAAAAACGAAGAAAAAATCGCAATGCGAAGCACAACACAAAGATAGGAGCGAGTCAGTGAGCAGAAGCTCTCTGTTCTGATAAAGCAGAATAGCCAAGAATGCTCAGAAAGCGATCTTGGAACTCAATCCAGAAGTGCCAGCACCAGAAACAACACTTTTCCAAAAAGACTAGTTTTCAATCAAATGAAAGAGAGAACAGATAAGAAACCACTTCCTTCACACTCCAGTAAGTACAGAGACACTATAGGAACAGGTCTCCACAGCCAGAAAGGACCAAAAAGTCAAGAAACTCAAAAATTCAAAATCTGCCTAGGTATACGCTACTTCACAGTTATGCAACCAGCGTGCATACGCGTCTGTGCTAAGGGAAACTTGTGTATACGTGGGTTCCTTCAGACAAACATGCGTGTATACGCGACTGTGTGCAGAAAAAAACATGTATGCAAAGGTAAATAATGAAAAAACAAAAAGAACAAGCCTGGAAAAGACACCAGGACTTCAGACTAACTGCAAGAAAGTAAACTGGACTGCAAATGAAAGTTAAAACTGCTGGGATCCTACCAAACAGCTGAAACCACACAACAGGAGAATCACAAGAATGTGATCCCCAGCGGAGTCGCCAGCTCTGTTTCGGGGAATTTCACCCTAGAGGTTCGTTGGGTTACAACCTCCATAGAGCAAGGGCATGCTACTTAACAGAGACTCACACAACCATGCACGTTCATAAAAACTAAATAGAGTAGAATGAGAAAGTTACCCGTAGGTCCTACGGTTGAAGAAGATCCCGCAGGGTTCAAACCCCCAGCAACTGTCCTTCCTTCTTAACCTGAAAGACAAGAAGAAACAAGCACAAAGGACTGGTTGTACAACATATATCTACTCTAAATGTCAGTGAGATTCATATAAAACATTAAATAAATCATAATGAATGCTTGTATAAAAAATATTCTCATACATATAAGCATACACTAACACGTTTATTTCGGGAACAACATGGTACTTCTGTATTATAAATAGCATGTACAAAAGTAATGAGTGGAGAGATCACCTGATCCTTCCACGGCCTTCGAGCAGACCGTCGTCCGGATCCGTCCAGCCCTTGCCTCGCTAAGACTCCTTCCAAACTGGTGCATATGAGATGACATATAGGGAGATGAGCATCTCAAGGAAACAAGGGTTTCCTATAATGAACTAGGAAAGTGCAGGAGGCACGGGGAATTAGACTTGGATAGGGAATACCAACAGAGTATAATATCAATAATTCTCTCTCTCCCTTAGGCCATACACATGAGGGGTTTTTATACTCCCTCCAAGTAGTTTCAACAGTTGGAAACAGTTGGCCACGTGCTGGGTTGGTTGAACTACCTGAGTAACCATCAACCCAGCCCGAAAATAGGGAATAATTATATATTCTTTAATTATTTTAATGGCATACGCAGAAAAGTCTAGCTGGACTCGCGTATACACGCGAAAAAGTACGGGCATAGCCGCGTATGGGGATTTTTACACTGTTTTTTAGTGAATTTGTCCAAGTCTGTAGGAATGGGTGCCCAAAACCATCAAAGAAATCATGAATCATGTGAAGGTGAGAAATGATGCTATAACAATTGGCAGAGTCCAATTACAGAAGCAACATCGTTTCAACCAACTTTGGGATTCTAGGATCTAGCCCTCCTAAATCCAGAGAGGGATCTCTCTATGAATGAGTTTAAAGATGTGATCTTTAATAGCTGAAATTATGATATTAGGCTAGTTACGAAGAGCTTGGGTTTTGTTTTGTTTTTTTTGGTTGGGCAAGGACATGATGAAGGTGAAGGCGGTTTCAAAATGAAGGGTGAAGGTGTCTGCAGATGAAGGAATGATTTGGCTGATAAAAAGGCAAAGACAGTTTTAACCCATTGGGATATGGAGTCATAGGAGGATTTTAATTGGACAGCAGGGTCCAAGCAGGATCCATGGGGCAAGTCACTTATGTCAAAGGATCTCTTAAGGTGATTTTATAGAATGAATAACAAACAAATGAAGGTATAGTGAAACAGCCTAAGATCAAATAAGTTCTTTTAAACTATATTGCTTCAGCATGTACCTAAAGAAAAACATGAGATTTTTCTGAGATCAGGTTAATACCTTTAAACTAGCCTGCTTTGAAGTTCTTTCAGTTAGAAAACATTAAAAGACAGTTGTACAACTTAAGATCAAGTAAGTGCCTTTAAACTACCCTGCTTTCAGCATATTCAAAAGAGAAAGCATGGATAACAGTGACAAAGAGAAATTTAGATCAGGCAAGTGCCTTTAAACCAGCCTGCATTGATGTACTCTTCAAAGAGAATGTTCAAATGAAGAAAACATAGACAATAAAGCTTTCAGTAAGAGTAGGGTACTATAGAAAGTAAATCCTAGCTCTATGTTTGTTGCTCTTTATCAAAGAAAGTGAACAAAGCGGAAAAATTAAGAAAATTAACAATTGATAGTGAGGAACACATCACCATTGAAAAAAATCAGGATCCCATAAATCGGCAGCTTGTATTTGATGTTCGAACCAGTTACAATCAGCAAGCCCGGTGGGTCTCTACAACTTCGAACTTCCCATATCAGCTTATTTATCTTTAAGTTGCAAACAGGGCATCAGTAGCTTCACAATAACTATTACATGCATTCAAATGTCTAGAGACCAACATTTTCTCATCTTCTACATAAGTATTTATAGAAGAATGAAGAGGTGGGAGGATTTCCCAAGGGTCATGTATTATTAATTATGTAATTGATGCAATTTTTGGCCTTTGGGAACCAGGCAAGGCATAAGGTGGGAATGTAATCGTTTATAACTCTGCTTCATAACTCTTTTTGTGTCTTTTGAGGCCTGATGATTGAAAAGATCTGCTTCTGGACTGTTCTTTAACCTTTAAAATAGTTTTTCCAACAATTTGGAGATAAGACCCTTGATTAGTATTATTTGTTCAGCAGCCTTTGATTTTCTATGAGGCTGTAGGTGCCTGATCAATAAATTCAGCTTCTGATTGAATATTTTGAGGCACAGGTGGCAACATGATAACTAAAGGGATCAATTTGCCTCATTTTGTGGCAGTGGAGGCATTCCTATTGACAAGACCCTTTAGATCTTCTTTAACTTGTGTTTCGAATCGGGGATTAGGATTTTGATACACATTCTTAGCCGTAATCCTTGGGAAACTATCTCTAATCCTATTTTCTGATACATTTTGGTCTTCGGCACTGATACTCTTTCACTGTGTTAAATCCCTGGTTTTTTTTTATATGCAGGATCACGAAGGGTTCTGTGGCATCAGTGCTTGGATAAACACCGACGAAACGAGAAATGGAAACCTGCGAATGATTTTTGAGGTGAATGGAAGGTGAGAGGATCATCACCCTCAGCCTGCAAATTTTCCTCAGTATGGCGGAAAAACCCTAAACCCTGCAAAATACAAACAAAAGTTATAAAATCCTGCGTATATAGTTTTACTGCTTGAGAGGATGTGTGGAAGGAGCATGGCCATTGGATGGAATCATCCAATGGTCGAGATTAATTGGAAGAGATCATAGAACGGGCAGAGGAAGATTGGATCTGAGCCGTCGATCGCGCAGAGATCGACGGTCGGGAGCAGAAGTTGAAAGTCAAACGGAGAAATTGGGAGATGAATTGTGGGCTGTTGATTTGCATATCATATCGACGACGGAGATGCTGTTGCCGCATGTACGATAGCTTGGTTATTGTGTGCGCATCTTCGTTAACCATCAGACAGCTTCGGGAAGCGATCATCGTTGGATGAGTGGGCCCAGATCGGACGACGCACAGCGATATCGCTGGGTGTCCTAGTCCAGATGATAATGCGTGATGGACGGTGGTTTCCAGAACAGTTTCCAGGACGCGTGTCATGTGATGTATGTCATTGCTGGCCATCGGGTGAAAACCGCCCTCCGCTCAAAGGCGGTGCGATGAAAACCATATGGTTTTGGGAAAATGGTGCACCGCTGGCGGGGTCCACTGGGTTTGATAGATTCCGCACTGTCAGATCTGTAGGTTTATTTCAACAGTGGAGATTTATCGCACTTCAGACCGGCTGAAAAACCTTGGAAAACAATAAAAACCAAAATTTCGAATAATATAAGGTTTTTAATATTTTTTGGGCGGGATATGTATTATGTGGCCAGGCACCCGATTGTGGGGCCGGAGGTTATATGAAGGATAATGTGACTGGGGGTTAAAGAGGAGGGGGATAATCGCATGTCGGGAGATCGAGTATGGACTTTTCAATCAACCCATTTGATTTATGTGATGCGATAAATGTTCCTAGAGTTGGCACTTGGTCCCAGGGTGTAGGCATATGATCGGAAGTGGTTAAAAACTTAGTCCAAAGGGGCTTGAAACCTTATGCACAAACATATGTTTTTTATGGTTTTCAATGGTTTTCACAAGGTAATTTGAAGGTTTCGATAGAGTTTTAAAAGGGGTTTTAAATTCTGCAAAGGCAATTTTATGAAGGGGAGATGAGGGAAATGGAAATCAGAGGAAAATGATGGGAAAAAAATCAAGGTTAGTTTCCTAGTGGGGGAAGGGGAGAGAAGGGGATTTTGCAACAGTATTTCTCATGGAATTTTGAGTAGAATTTTCTGGGCTTGAAATGGGAACAACAACGAAGATTGAAACAAGGATATGATGTCTTCCATAGGCTTCAAGAGATACACCTTTCTGCAATGAAACTGTTCCTTGAAGGCTAAACAATGTTTTGGCCACCTTTTGATGGAACAAATTTTATAGGTGGCCAATAGTCAAGACATAGAATCAAGTAGTAATTACACTGAGGCATTAGGCATGGCAGCCTCTCTAGGCTACGACGCCTCCCAAACCTCTTTCCTCTACCCCCCAACTGGCTTTGTCTCCTAGCAGGTTTTGGCAACACTGGTATTACCCAACATATCATTGGCATTCCCAGTTTGGTATCTCGTTCCCCCTTCCAGAATAGAAGCCACCCACATTACTACCATAGGGTTGAAGTCCCTCAGTCCCAAGGAGCCCTCTCCCATCCAAGAAATAGTTGAGACCACCCCGGCAAAGGAAATTTCCATTGCAAAATATGTGATCACTACTAGGAAAACTGACAAGACCGGAAAGAAGATGGTGACCCCTGGCATTCAATGAGAATCACTAGTCTGCGCCATATGTGATGTAATAGGCCATCCTACCCATATATATCCGAAGCTGGATGAATTAAAACCACTCCTTGGCTCAAAAACGTACACTGCGATGCCGCATTCCCATAAAAAGGAACCTAACACCAAAGGTAAAGGAAAAAAATTACGTACCAATCATGCATGTGCTATCTGCAGCATCTATTGGCACTATACCTATCATTGCCTAGATATATCGCGATATAGGGATGCCTTATACGCCATTGAGTTGTCCTATCAAGAGGATCCCTCCACCCAGGCATCTGGAGATGAACCTCATACCATCCTATACCTTCAGGAGGAGAAACAGTCACCAGAAAGATAACCATTTGTACCTCCTCCTTCCAAGCATACACCAGCCAAGGACAGGGGAACCTAGTTGCCTCATCCTCTTGAGTTATCAATCGCATCGATTGCTACAAATGATTTGGTTGGGTCTTTGACCTAAGGTCACCTAGGCAGCAATAATCTGTATTCGGGGAGATCATGGACAGTGGGCAGTAACCAACAAAATGCCCCCCATGATCTCAGTCTAGGGGCAACCCCAAATGAAATCAAAACTAGGAGCCAAGTAACAACTCCCAAGAAAATAGAGGCGATGCCACACATTCGCACTCCCAAAAAAAAAAAAATTCAATGCCGACAGGTATTCCCTCTCTCACCTTCCTTTTTAAATCTCATGACTTTCAATAATATTTGATCAAAGAATATGCCTTCACTTGAGGTAGTTTTTTTTAAGGAAAAGCCCGCAAACCGTCCACAATGTTATCTCTTGAAAGTTCTAGAGCAGGTATCTTTCTACCCCCAGCATGATAGAGTCCCATAGAGTTTTGCATATCCTGACATCATTTCTCCATCAGAAATAAACCATAGCACCCTCATATCCGACCATGTTTATCATAACCTGACCAAGAACGTGATAAATGTCTATGTTTGTTGGTAGAGCCTCCCCTCCATGGCACTTGTCACCCATAGTAGACCATATATCACAAAAATAAGTGATGCCATGGCCATACAACTTCAGTCTGGGAAGGACCTCATACCCATTCAGTCATCATGCATAAGGTTAAGTTTACCATACAAACTGAAACCCCCTTCTCGGATGCCCAGGTTTTACAAAGCAGATCAAGAGCACACCACAGCGCCTCACATTTGGCTGACCATACCTCCACCAGCATAATCCCATCTGTGATAATTTTTCATCCACTTCATCAACCCCGCACATGAGACCAACCAGTGGGACCCCCACCCCTAGCAAAACACCTTCCTCACAACATCAGTGAGCGAACACTTTTATGTTTTGGGGTACCCATATTTGTGTTTTGTACAAACCAAAACCTATTATTTTATTCTTTTGGTAAGTTTACAAAGACCGCAAATGGTCACTTTGTCCCTTCACCCTCGGATTTCATCTTTTCTCCCATGGCAGTAGTCCTTGAACACCCTTGGTCGGAATATTTCACCCCCACGCAAGCACCATCATGACATTCACAGTTGGTTTATACCTGCCCTGGAAGTCCTACCAACTCCAGGGATTTTCCCCTCCAGAAATAGCCATGACTGCCTCCAAGATGCTTAATTATACTCTGACCTCAGGCCACTAAATTCCCTTCATTAGTTTTCAGTCGCCACTTGCCAACATGCCTATGTTAAACCCATCACATCCAAGTCCCTGACCCCTCACGTCGGAAACCCATGGTTCAATTGAGGCTTCCTTTTTTTCGACCTCGACACCTCTTTTCCAAAAAGGAAGAGATACCTTGGATCACCCCTCCCTAGGAAAAAGGGGCATCCTCGGCTGGCATTGAGGGAGACATAATTTTCCACAGAATCCATTGATCCTCCTGACATTTGACTACGACAAAATCTTTCATGTAAATATGGTGTCATACCTTCCAACCATTGCACTTTGATCAGATCCATCGAATACCCATGTCTCCATAAGCGTTTCTGTCAACAATGCTTACACGAAAGTTCCCAGCCACCACCTATGCATACATTGCATGGTTATATGCCATACCAATTTTACGCATATGGGTACCACATTCTGCCTATTGTCAAAGAAAATATTCCCCTAAGGGCATCAAGCATCATTAGTTGTCGTCAACAACCACCAGCATCACTACCATAGTAGTCGTATGACAGAATATATATCTGTCAATTTTTTTTAACTAGCCACAGCATCACGAGCATGGGAAATACCTGGCTCGTTGAAGTTTTGTATATGTATTGTAAATTGTATTTACTTGCAGGGATCCCTTAGACTTGGCCATTCTTGGAAACGGTTCAGGGTGTGTTAAAACCCAGGGCTACATGCAGATCTCTCTCTCTCTCTCTATGCACAATACAAAAAAGAAACTATAATGTATTTTGGCTATACAGCCATTCCTAGACCTCACTCATTAGGGGGCAACTGTTAACACTCGAAAATTGTACAACAGAAGATGACATTAATGAATCTCAAGCCAAAGGATTTACAGGGCTGGAAGACATTACAGGATCCGGAAAGTATTTAAAAATATCTAAGGTTTTGAGAAAATCAAATTTGAACTAGTCATAAAATGATGTTTGTGCGCATTATCCTTCGAGAAGAGCACCTTATGCATGCCTTTTGGCTCGATAAGCGCACATTCCTAAGAGTGGAAAAATGTCACTATCTGGGACCACATAAAGCAAAGGACGAGTTACTCCTTACTTGAAGCTGCCTAAGGAGAACCACCAATGCCTCCTTAGACACTATGTGAGCACACAATGGAATATTTGGATCACACAAAGGAATCATACCTCTCCCTTGGGTCACCATCCACAATGTACCATGGGAGGGAAGGAGGATTTGAAATACCCTATATAAAGCCACCATGAGATGAAGAATTGGTGATCACATTGTTATGATGGCCATAATTTCCCAATAAATACTGCTAGTGTGTGACTCGGACCTGTAGATATAGGGGGCTCGATTTTTGGTCATCCGACAATATTATTCCAACACAGCAGAGAGAGAGGGAGACTGCACTGAGGCAAGCTTGGAGAACAACATCCTTGCATCAGGACCTAGAACCATTGTCTAGGGGCCCTTTAGCAAGTGGGTAAAATTTCTTCTTTGTATCAAACGCTTAATAAGAAGGGTCCTAGAGCCACTGTTTGCGTTATTATCGTTTGAATCTCTTCAATAGATTCTGTATATTTTTGTTTTAGTTTTATTTTAACTTGAGTATAAATTTGCATACTTTTTCCTCTAGATTGTATGCTTATGAACTCCATCACTTTCTGCCTATTACCAATATTTTAAAGGGGTAAACCACACCCCTTAAATTGGTGTGCTTTCATACATTCGTGCACCAAATCCACTACAATAGTGGACTTCTGCTATGAGCATCACATCACACTGGGGCACTCTACAGCTTATTACCCTCAAGGTAATGGAATGGTTGAGTCTTCTAACAAGATTTTGGTGAACATCATCAAGAAACTGTTGGAAGAGAACAAAAAATCATGGCATGGAAAACTAGTGCATGCACTATGGATTGATAGACTAACAACTAAGAAATCTATCAATATGTCTCCCTGTCAGCTATTTTATGGCATGGATGTTGTTTTCCCAACATCCTTGGGAGTTCTAGTTATGAAGCTTCTTTAAGAGGTTCAATTAGAAGAAAATGGCATGCCAAGGAGGTTGAACCAAACCATTCATTTGTAGTAGTCAAGGGAAGAAATTTACAAAATAACACAAGCAGTGGAAGAAAACATAAAGAAGATTTTTGACAGAAGAACCAAAGCCAATAATTTCCACATTGGAGACACAGTGTTGAAATGGGATTCCAGGAGCGAGGACAAAGGAAACCATGGTAGGTTTGAAAGTTTGTGGAAAGGTCCTTACATTATTCATTCAGCTAGAGGTAACAATGCATTATTTTTACAAGAGCTTGATGGAGTAGAGGTGTTCAGAGGTCCTGTCAATGGTAAGATTATCAAACACTATTTTTTTCAAAGTTCCTAGTTTAGAGCTTTCATTCATTTTAAATAACATTGATTGATGAAAAATCAGGAAAAAAAAAACACAAAAACAAAAAAAATGATGAAAAAGAGGGCAGGAAAAGAATAGGTAGAGCCCCATACCCAAAAAAGAGTGTTGTTGAAAGTGTGCAAGCCTAAATTCCACTACTAGTTCAAAACAAAGAGTCTTGTTCAATCATCTAGCCTAATCGTGACTAAAAATGTTTTAAATTTCTGCTGATAGGATAGAAAAGGAAGACTTGTCAAACCATTTAAACTTGACCTGTTAGTAGATTAGATTAGGAAAATATTGTTGGTTCTTAAAGCACAAACCTAAACCAAAAAGAAATATAGGATGCCTAAAAAATTATAGATCACAACCCTTATACTTTCTAGTTTTTATGGTACAAAAATAATGTTTGTGTGCAGCCTTTCTAAATGTCACAACCCATGGAAAATTTATTCATGCTTTTCAATTTCATGTCAATAGATTAGAGAAGAAAAGTTTTTCAAACAACTTAATCTTGACAAATAAGTAGACTAGGTAGAGAATAAGAGAGTTCATTAGCGTAATCTGAACTCTTGGGAATGATAAGGGTACAAGTAGATATTTTTTGTTCTATGCTTTGAAAGAAAAAGAATTTCAAGGGTTTTCCAGTCCAAGTGCACCCAATGGAAAAAAAAAATGTTAGGCAAGGTATGATGGGTAGGTAGAGATGAGGTTGAAGCAAGCATGTCTTCAACATTCTTAAGATCATAGCTTCAATGAAACAACAACAAATGAAAGAAGATAAATCTGCCAAACGGATGAGGCACTGGTCTTAAAAACTCAGAGATTTGAGCTCTGAGGTCTTGGACACCTCTTGAAAAGGAGCTTCCCTCCCCAAGTGGAGCCACTATTAGTCATCAGTAATTTTTACTATATGAAGATGACTAAATATCAGTCCTAGATTTCTAAAAACAAAATTCATGAGTATTGTGAGTTTTAGAAATCTCACTGTCTTCACTATCCTTAAAACAATTGTTTCACTATTTTACTACTCTGCCATTCCCTGTTTAAATTATCACTCCTAAAAGGCCCCTCCTAAGCTTATGCCACTCATCTAGTTTTTTTTTTTCCCACCTATCACCCCAACAATCTATTTTTTCCTTTGCCCCACTACTTCACTTTCATCTAGGGTCACCAATTAGCCTATCCTTTACCATATTCATCAGGTTTCTCAAACACTGGATGGTCTCAGAAATACCTCTATGAGCTCTTTCTATCAATCAAGTACATCCATTTATATATATTAAAATACACCAATTGGTCAAAAAGCTCTGTTTTTACACTATTAATATCCCAAGCCTAATTTCAGTCAAAGTAAAAAACTAAAACCCTACCACTACATCATTAGGTTTTCCCTAGGTTGTAGGATCTTCATTGGTATTTTAAGCTCTATTCTTCTTATACTAGGACCGGGTTCAAATGAAAAAGAAGAGAAACACATGATTTCCCAACAAAGAGCAGGAGATCTCCAAAGAAAGCTACTTTGTCAATTTCAAAGTTTTGCAAAAAGTAACTGTGATTGACATTTCTGCAGGAATGTCATAAAGTAAATCAGTAAAGGAAATTGATAGGGTAACTGATGAGTTTCTAAGGGAAAGTAGAGAGCACTGTGTATAAAGGGGAGATCAAAGTTTTTAAGCTTGATTAAATCAACATTGAGCCAAACAGAATCCCAATGCAGCAAGACTCATAAAGGAGGGGCAAGCTCTCATCTCAGCCATTTATATTCAGTGTTAAAGGATAGAAGTACATGGTATAAGCTCCAAGGCAAATATAAAAGGTTTTGAAGGTACTACCACTGTGTAAAGGTCTAAAGTTGTCAAAGTGAATTCAACATTTTCAAAGGTCAGAGGGAAAAGTAATTTTGTTCACCTGCTAAAGTAAAAATGTTCAAAGACATAGACCAACCAAAGAAGGTGAGCCTTGTCACTCAAACAAAGTCTACAAAATAGGGAGGTTAAGAGTATCAATGGACAAGTTTCAAATCATAAAATCAGACACTTGCAAAACAGAAGTGGTCAAAGAAGGTAATAAAAATGATTTTGAATTTCATAATGCATGTCAAAAGGAGATTTTATCATGCCTAATTATTCAGTAAAAAGGGGCTAGTGATTGAGTTGAAATAAGAAAATGAAGTAGCAAATGACCAAATTCATCATATGTTCACCTGTAGAAAAAGGGTGAAGGAAATATTAGTGAAAGGTTAAAAGGTTTGAAAACATTAGAAAAGTGGGTTTTATAATTGAAATTAAGTTTTTAAATGTATTAAAGCTTTTTTACCTTTCAACAACTCATTTTTCTTTTACAAAGAAGATCAAAATAGTCATGGAGGAAAATTGTGATTTCCTGGCAATTTTGGGCAGAACTTCCTTGTGCTATGTGCTTGGGACCCTATGCTATGAACTTGGGACCTTGTGCTATGTGTCTGTAGTTTTTTTCTCCATGAGGTTTGTCTTTGCACTGCGCGCCTATGATCATGTGCTACGCGTTTAATCCATGGAGACCCGATAGCTTGTGCCAACAACTGGCGTGTAGTCTTTCCCGGCAAGAAACCCAACAAAACTGGCATGCAGTCTTGCTGACGACATGTTCAACAGTGAATGCACTGTGCATTCAACCATTGAGCTCACCCAACAGGCCCGGGCACTACGCGTTTAACCTTGTAGACCAGTGTAGAGCTCACCCGACTGCCCTTTTCGTTCAGTAGTGCTGCGCGTTCACCACTGCACGAAAGAATGCTAAACAGGCCCAGTAGTGCTGCACATTCAACGCTACGCCCTCCGTCGACACGAAAGCATGTGCAGAGAACCGACAACATGTTCTGTGCTACGTGTTTGGCTAGGAGGGCCTCTACATCATTCCAAGCCTTGAATCTACCGAAAACATCATCAAAATCACCTCCAAGGATTTCATAACACCTCTAATAGGTAATTACAAAACACCACCTCACTTTCAATATTCTTGTCTTTTGGATTAGAGGAATAAACCCTAGAAATTTCCATCAATTTCACAAAGCAGAATTAGGGTTTTTGGCCTTCAAGGCAACAGTAAAAACAAAATGTCAAGGGAAGGTAATAGTGATAGTGGTAAGGGAGGCCAAGGGCCTAGAAGACATCAGTGCAAGGGTGGACGAGTAAATAGGTTTGAGCCACTGAACACCAAGGATTTGATGGCCTCTCCTATGATAGTTTCATATTTTCAGGACGTGGGTTGTTTTTACTTTTGTGAAAAAGTACAACAGATACAGAGTCATCCCGAGTTGACCAGGAATATTATCCTTAACCTTCATGATGATCAAGTAAATTTAGCAGGAGTAAAATTTGAGCTATCTTGAATTATCATTTCTATGGCCACCGGGATGCCCAGTATGGAATAAAAGTGGTTCAAGCAGGCTAATTTGGACCTAAGCCATTATCAGCCTTTCTTGAAACCTATATACCAAGCTGACTGAAAATTCATTTTTCCCTTTTCACATTTGCTGGAGAGATATGCACCTTTGATGAGAGTCATCATGAAATATTTTACATGTGAGGGGAGGTTTTCTAGGCTCTATTCATACCACATAAGATTTCTCATGCACTTCACTAGGGCTAAGCTGCTACATTTACCCTATTTTCTCTATAGGAGTATTTATAAGATGTCTTGTATTGTGCAAAAGAGGCCCCCTTCACAACAAATGCAAAGTCTCTTTCACCATTCTCTCATCAAGATGGTTGTGTTACATCAATTAGAGCAATAGGGTATTCCATGGGAGATGTTCATCGTCCATGAAGTTTTCACAAACCCATAGCCCCATCCTCAGCAAAATTTTCCCTCATTGTCTCATCCTCCCCCTTCTACTCCCCCATCATCTTCTACTAACCATGCTTCACCATCTACCCATACACCTTCACCTCAATAAAACTCTTCTTCCTTACCCTCTCCCAATGCATCAAATCAAGAGGGAAGTGGCAATGAACAAGCAAGTGATGATGAAGAAGAAAGCAATGATAATGAACTAGATGATGAAGAAGAAGGCAGTGATAAAGAGGCAGATGATGAGGAAGAGGAAAACGATGAGGAAGAGGAAAATACAGAGGCAAATGATGAAGAAGAGGAAGAGGCTAGCAATGAAGCAGAAGACATGGAGGTGGATGACAATGAAGATGAAAATGAAAGTAATGAGGAAAGTAGCCCAGAAAATGATGATTATGTTGAAAACAACCCACTAGTCAATGAGGAGAATGAAAATGTAGAAATCAGTGAAGAGGCTAACAGTGATGAAGAAACTAATGGTGACACCTGTGACAGTGAGAACAAACATAATGATAAAGGCCATGATGATGCTGGAAACACAAAGGATAGTGATGAGGAAGAAACCATGATAATTGATAGCCCTAATGATGTTGACACCAACAATGACACCAAGGATCAAAACGGGAATGAAGTTGGTGATATCGGTGAAGATCACATCAAAGAAGAAAGTAATAGTGAGAAGGGAAGTAGTGACAATAGTGAAAACAGTCATAATGGCCAAGAAGGCATTGAAAAAAATGAGCCTGATAGTGGTAATGATGATAGTGCAGAGAACAATGCCAAAGAGAGTAAGGCTCCTAGCATTGTTGAAGGAAATGAAGAAAGTGGCCAAGGTAATGATAATGATGAAGGTGACAACAGCTCACAGAACCCCGATGATAATGAAGTTGATTTTAGTGAAGGAGAAAGGGATGATGACACAAATGAAGATCACAAAAATGATGTTAGCATGGAAGAAAATTAAAGTGAGGCTCAAGAAGGAAGTCAAGAATAGAGTGCAAAAGACATCAATGTATAGACCAATGAGGAAGAGAAAGGAAGTCCTGAGGTCAGCCATGGTGAGGGCATTCAGGTGGAAAAATTTGAGCTTTTCCCTCTCACATGTCAAAGAGGAAAGAGGCATGTGTTTGTTGCCTCTAAAAGGCAAGGGACCATGCCATCCTCCTCAACTAAGAATCTTGGCAAAGGCAGACAAAAAATAAAAGAAGAATAAGGAGAAGATCAACATGAGGTTGAGAGAGAGTTTGAAATCATTCATATTGATAGTGATGAGGAAAATGAAGCAAGGATAACAAACTAGCTCCTCCAGAACAAAAATGCCCAAATTGAAGACCTCCAAGCTAATCTAGATAGAGCCAAGACTGTGAATAATGCCCTTGAGATGGAGAACAGAAAACTAGGGGCACAAAAAGCCATTTATGAAGCTAGAGCAATAAGAGCCTAGAAAGAAGCTCAAAAGGCACAGATAAAGCTAGATGAATTGATGGGCACCTATGAGGAAAGTGAAGATGAAGAAGGACAATCCATAAGAAGACCAAGAACCATGGGTTTAAAGAAGGTCTTGGCAAGAAAAAGAGAGCAAGAGTCTACCTTGGAAGAGAAGCTCCTTCTAAGTGAGCTACTTGCCATGGATATAGAATATGATCGGGAGCCATGGCTAGAAAGAGAAAACACACACTTGGAGGAAAAATTGGAGAAGGAAAATAGACACCTTGACCTCCAAAGGAAGATGACCAAACACTATGCACTTAGAAACCAAATTGCAAGGGCCAAGCTTAAAAGAACCCTTGTGAATGTTAAAGCCCTCAAGGAGGAAAAAGGTCAAAAAAAGCTCAACCTTCTTGTTGATACTTCCATGCAAGCATCCCAGACATAACAAGGAAGATAAATGCAAATTTTGGGAAATTTTTGGAAATTTTGGATTTTTGCTGATTTGGAGGGCCAAGGGGGTAGCTCCCTTGGTGCTACGCTTTTTCTCAAGGCATCCTCAGGAGGTAAGGCTTACATTTTTGGAATCCTTAGCTCAATGACAGCATGCTCACCAAGTTTCAAGTCAATTGGATTTTTTTTGGTCCTCCAAAAGGGTCACAAACACCCTAATTTTCACCTTTCTACCTAGTTTTCAGGACATGTGTTGTGCCTTTACCAGTCTTGGTAGTTTTTATTTTTGAATTTTTTACTCTGGTCCAATCCAAAAACCAATTTAGTTCTAGAAATTAGACTCAGCAGGCTTTCCAATGAGCCATCATGGAGCCCATTCCGACATCACAAAGGCCTTCAAAACCTTACTGTAAGTTGACCCAGGTTTCTTTCTTATGTGTTGTGCCCTTGCCTTGGAAATACATCCTAAAACTCAGTGTGTAATGTTCCCAATTAGCCTTATCTAAGAGGAACATTCAATTTTGTTTTAATTTCTATTTCATGAATAAATGAATAAAGGATGACATATAAAACTCCTCAAAAGTCTGAATAAATCCATGCCCATGTGAAAATCAAGGCCATGTTAATAATCACTTGCAGGTGTGAAAGAGGTTTGAGCTAAAGACTGGGTCAACATTGACCAAATCAACAGCACTGTCCAGGTTCATTACATCTCCAAAAGGGACAACGCAGTTCTAGAAGGAATCCTCTCATGTGGAAAGGGCTAACTCATCAATATGGTTTAGGGTTTGCAATATCTTTCTCATCTTATGAAAGGAAAAGGAGGGAAGCAAGAGAAGGTTGTTGATTGATCATATTTCTGAGTATTTTTCTGCTTAGACAAATACCATTCTTTGTTGTTTACTGGAGGATTGTATTTGAAATTCCTATGTAGGGATTTCACCTCTTCCTTTGAGGAGTCTTGGAGCAGTGTTTTGCTGAATTGAACCACTATCAGGCTTGAGGCCAAGCTCTAATTTCATTAGAGGCGCTGATCCATTGAGTGTTTTTATGATTCTGCAAGCTGCAGCAAGTGGGAGTTTAGATCTGCATAAATCTAATGTATTCCTGGGAGCCTCTTCTCATGGAGTGTGTTCTTTAACCTCCTGGAAGAGTGTCTCTTCTCCTTGTACTTCAGATCTGAAATTTTATAGTGATTATCTATGACATATGAGCTACAGTGTTGTGTTTATGAGTAGACTGCGTTATTTCTGTAGGAGGTTCTTCATGGTGATTTGCTTATAGTTTAGATCAAAGATCTCTAGTGTTGGGCTTGCCTTCCACTTGGTGATTCATGGATTATCTTGTTGATCCATGTTCTATTTAGATCTGATCCATTGTAATGAAATGTTATGTTCAGAAAGTTACTACAACATTTTACAGCTCTGCAACTTGTTTTTCAGATCTACTCTTATTTATGCAAGCTTTTGTAAAAATTCCAAGGGGATATTGAAGAGAAAACTATATATTTTCCAGATCTGAAATAGATCTGATGTTTTTTCCACATATATGCTCTAGATCTAAGTTGTAACTTCCATCTACTGAAGCTCTTTAAAAATAATGTTGTTGAGCCAATTCTGCAAGTATACATGTGTTCTAGCTCTCTTTTCTAAATATTTCTTGTTGTATTGTCTCATACTTTCTGCTGTATAGTGAAAGAGTTTCATCATAATGCTGATTTTCTGCTATATTACTAAAATATAAGTTTCCTTGCTAATCTCCACTGAACATCTGCTAAAAGTGCACAATTCCTGAAGCAATGCTTGGATTTGGCTGCGGCCTTCCTCTTTGGGTGCTTTTTAGCAAGTCTAGTTTTTGGGAGATATTTTTAGCAAGTATAAATTGATTTTTTTTTAATTAAACTCCATATATAAGTCTCATACAACATAAATAAGAGGAAACAAATCCTGATATGCATTTTTGTTGCACAGTTTTTCTTATACAACATTTTCCTTGAGCACATTGTTGATATTCCTAAAAAAAGGATATTACAGTGGTATCAGAGCTCCCTTCTTGGCATAGCATGTGCTTTCCTAGGAGAACCAGTCATGCTGCATTCTAAAGAAGATTATCCTCTTACTAAGAGGGAGAGGAGGTAGCAGAATAGGAGTCATAAAAAGTATGACTATACTACTGATGACCTTGACAAGGGTCAAGACAAGGGGAAAGCCCCTGAAACTGTGAATGATAAGGAAGTAGAGGAGTTTGCAAAAAATATTTTGGAGACCATGCAAGATATTTCCAGGGAGATCAAAGATATGAGGATGGACAGAATGAGGGAATCTCTTGGGAGATTTCATCAAGGAGAGAGTTCTGACATGTCTCACAATGGGACTGGTCAACCTGTGAGCCTGCCACAAGCTCCACAAGCCTCACAAATATCTACTATTCCTACCTTCTTGGCTATAGAGAATGAAGGACCACAAGAGCTAACCTCCCTTGAAGGTTACATTGTGGAGTATGACTCTCAGAGTCAGAGATTCAAGGATAACTTGAGTTTCCAAGACTTTTACCATCTCAAGGACCGAAGAAGACCATGGCAGCAGTATAGAGATGGTGGTTTCTTTCATGGAAGGCACCACACTATGGGAAAATTCTTCTAGCCCAAGTTCGATGGATCATCCTCTTGTTCTGCCAAAGCATGGGTGGAAAATCTGGATATCTATTTTCATTTAAACAAAGTCCCTGATGTTGAGGCCATCAATATTGCAGCGCTGCACTTTGAGGGTGAAGGACACAATTGGTGGTTCCATGGATTATCTACATTGGGTCACATCAATGTGACTACCTATGCTAGGTTCACTAGAAGACTAGTGGAGAGGTTTGACAGGAAGGATCCTAAAGCACCCTTCATAAGCCTTGCAAAACTGAAGAAAGCAGGAGATGCAGAGACTTATATCACTGAGTTTCTGAGATTATCAATCATGGTTCCTAACATATCCATAGCAAGGAGAGTCTACATGTTCATTGATGTCTTGGAGGAGCCTTTGCATTGGTTGGTTAAGTCTACTAAGCCCATCACCTTGCATGATGCCGTTGAGAGAGCTCGAGATCTCCAAGATGCCTTGCCAAAAGAAAAGGCAACTTTCCAAAACAAAGCCCTTCCCCCTTCTGAGAGGAAAGAAGGGAAAGCTGCTCCTCACAAGGAGAGATCTTTGAAGAAAACTCTTGACATTGATCTTCCGAGGGAGTTGAGGAAAAAGAGATTGTGTTTCACTTGTAAAAAGCCATGGGTACCGGGACATAGATGTGCTACTGGAAGAGCACACTATATAGAGGTCTTCTTAGATTGTGAAGAGGAGGATCAGAATGATGGACCTAGGAAGGGTCATAGCACTGGTGATGATGAGGATGAAGATCAAACACCAACCAGAAATGAAGAGGGAGCCTTTGCTCCAACAAGTTGGACTCTTGCCTCTTTGATAGGAGTGCCCAAGTACTTGACCCTAAGAGTACAAGGTTTAGTCATGAACCAGAGAGTGTCTATTCTGATTGAAAGTGGGGAAACATACAACTTTATTGATGCTCACCTTGTGCAAAAGAGAGGGATCCCCACTAATAATTTTGATGGATTCTCTGTCTTGGTCCCAAGAGATAGAACCATGCAATGTATGCAATATGTTCCATCACTTTTTGTCACTATGGGATCCTACACTTTGGTGGATTACTTATTTGTAGTTGACATATCAGATACCAATATCATCTTGGGTGTCCAGTGGTTGATTACCTTGGGGAAGGTCACCACTGATTGGAAGGCCTTGCAGATGGAGTGGATGGACTTGAAGAGTGGGAAACCACAAATAATTCAAGACATGCACACTTATCCTTCACCTAATGTTTCCATACAAACAACAGAGATGGATTTGCGCAATGGAAGCAAGGATCTCACAGTTCCTTCTCTCATGCTTATGAGGATGTTGCAAGAGACATTCTTACCTCATGGCAAGCCACTTGGAATTTCATTATATTCTGATCTTGTGGGGAAAGCCTCACAAAGTGCTGCTCCAAAAATAGATCAAGCAAATATTGGAGAGCAAGCTATAGCACTGTGGGAGGAAGGAAAGGGGAGGATCAACCTTCCCACAAACAATTTTGGCATGTGTAATGTCAAAGAATAAATCAGCAACAAGGAAAGCATCCCCATAGATATATCAGTAGCGCTGTCATTGTTGAGCTGTGTGGATCCATATTGGAGATATGAACTCCTTATGGAGTACTCCAAAGATCTTCACATCGGGATGATATTAGATGGCATGAAGCAAGGGGGAGGCTATTTGGTCCATGAAGGGGTAATCTATCATCTTGGAAGAGTATTCTTGTCTCAAGCTTCCAAGCTTAAGCAAGAGATAATACAAAGAGCACATAAAGAGTTCCTTTCTAGCTATATGCAGTCAGCAAAGATCTACACCCTAATCGTGAGGAGTTTTGATTGGGAGGGTATGGAGGAGGAAATACATCAACACTTACAAGAGTGAAATAGTTATGAGGAGTTGGGGCAGCCAAAGGACTCTATGTAGGAGTCATTTCAGCCATCTCTTCCTTCTCTTAAAATAGGAGAAATGCCCATGTCCAACTCCATGTGTGTGGGAGACTTGAATGGTAAAGAATCTTATCTTATGGAGCATGTTTGTTTTTCTGATTTGACATATTATCTTACCATATGTATGCAGGCCATGGCTCCTACAAGGAGTTATATTACATGTAGATATTATGGCATTGGTGAGGCCAATAAGAATTCTAAATCTGGTCACCCCCTTGAGGTGCAAAGGGAGATTATTTTCCATGATGGATGCTTCCCAAAGGCACCTAACTTGAATATCACTTTCAACCATGTCAAAGTGACTCATGCAGGAGTACCACTTACCACACTCAGATCTACTAAAGACAAGGAGTGCATTGCATTGGTATCTTATGTGGGATTGTGACCCACCTCCTCAAGTGCAAATTTTAGTTTGCATATATGTGATTTTGCTTCCATACATAGATGATATATTGGTATTTTTTATGGGTTTGTATGGGCAAAGGGTGGGTAGTGTACATGTACCACATGGGATGGAACTTCAACTTGTACTCCATGATACATGTTTTAGATGTGACATTTCTTCACCCATGTTTATTTCTGTTGAATGTTTCACTCCTGAAGGGATGGACTATGCCCCTATCATGTTAGCATTGGAGGAGCATTTTTTGATGTATTGGTTTAATGAGTACTTCGTCCATGATGAAAACTTGATCCTTGATGGTGGCATCAATGGAGAAGGAGAAGAACTACAACTCTTACCCTATCAGTTGCTTGAGGACAAGCAACATTTTGGAGGGGAGGACTGTAATGTTCCCACTTAGCCTTAGCTAAGAGGAACATTCAATTTTGTTTTAATTTCTATTTCATGAATAAATGAATAAAGGAGGACATGTAAAACTCCTAAAAAGTCTGAATAAATCCATGTCCATGTGAACAAAGATAAATCAGGGCCATGTAAATAATCACTTGCAGGTGTGAAAGAGGTCTGAGCTAAAGACTGGGTCAACGTTGACCAAATCAACAGTGATGTCTAGGTTCATTGCATCTCCAAAAGGGACAGCGCAGTTCTATAATGAACCCTCTCATGTGAAAAGGGCTAACTCATAAAGATGGTTTAGGGTTTGCAAAAGCTTTCTCATATTATAAAATGAAAAGGAGGGCAGCAAGAGAAGGTTGTTGATTGATCATATTTCTAAGTATTTGTCTTCTTAGACAAATACCATTCTCTGCTGTTTAGTGGAGGATTGTATTTGAAATTCCTATGCAGGGATTTCACCTCTTCCTTTGAGGAGTCTTGAAGGAGTGTTTTTCTGAATTGAACCACTATCACGCTTAAGGCCAAGCTCTAATTTCATTAGCAACACTGATCCATTGAGTGTTTTTCTGCTTCTGCAAGCTGCAACAAGTGGGAGTTTAGATCTACATAGATCTAATGTATTTTTTGGGAGCCTCTTCTCATGGAGTGTGTTCTTTAAACTCCTGGAAGAGTGTCTCTTCTCCTTGTACTTCAGATCTGCAATTTTACAGTGATTATCTATGAAATTTGAGCTACAACGCTATGTTTATGAGTAGACTACATTATTTTTTGTTGGAAGCTCTTCATGGTGATTTGCTTATTGTTTAGATCAGAGATCTCAAGTGTTGGGCTTGCCTTCCACTTGGTGATCCATGGATTAGCTTGTTGATCCATGTTCTGTTTAGATCTGATCCATTGTAATGAAATGTTATGTTCAGAAATTTACTGCAGCATTTTACATCTTTGCAACTTGTTTTTCAAATCTACTCTTATTTATGCATGCTTTTGTAAAAATTCCATGGGGATCTTGAAGAGAAAATTGTATAGTTTCCAAATCTGAAATAGATCTGATGTTTCATCGACGGATCTGCTCTAGATATGATTTGTAACTTCCATAAGTTGAATCTCCTTAAAAATAATGTTGTTGAGCCAATTCTGCAAGTATACATGTGTTCTAGCTCTCTTTTCTG
Source organism: Pinus albicaulis (assembly GCA_034641835.2). Lineage (NCBI taxonomy): Eukaryota > Viridiplantae > Streptophyta > Pinopsida > Pinales > Pinaceae > Pinus > Pinus albicaulis. The sequence goes on from CM076582.1 coordinate 1,616,937,436, forward strand.
AATATTTCTTGCTGTATTGTCTCATACTTTCTACTGTATAGTGAAAGAGTTTCATCATAATGCTGATTTGATGCTGTATTACTAAAATATAAGCTTCCTTTCTGATATCCACTGAACATCTGCTAAAACTGCGCAATTCCTGAAGCAGTGCTTGCGTTTGGCTGCAGCCTTCCTCTTTGGGTGCTTTTTAGCTAGTCTAGTTTTTGGGAGATCTATTTAGAAAGTCTAAAATGGTTTATTTTTTATGAAAATCCATATATAAGTCTCATACAACATAAATAAGAGGAACCAAGTCCTGATCTGCGTTTCTATTGCATAGTTTTTGTTATACAGTGTTTTCCTTGAGCACATTGTTGATATTCCTAAAAAAGGGGTATTACAAAGTGCTACACCCTGACAATCAAAAACTCAAAAATATATGCTTGGAAAGTTTTTGGAGGCTTGGTGGAGCCCAAATTTCAAATTGTTTTCCAAAAATTCCCGAAAGATATTTTGTATTAGATATTTTGTGCCTTGGGCCTTGCAAGGTCTCAAAGGACAAAAGTGACATTTATGATTAACTAATAGGCTTATAGAGGCTTAATTAGGGTTTATTACTCCAATGCATCATAAATCAATCATGTAGGTTTCATTGTATATGTTGGATATTTTTTGAGCATGCTATGAAATAGACTTGGAGTTTATTGGTGAAACTGGTTTTTGGTGCTTTGTGATGGTGTTGGATTTTGCTTCCATGGATCAAGCTCACTCTTAGGATTCATTAAGCTTGTTTAAAGGGTGATGTATTCCATCTTTATGTTTGTTTTATTCAGTTATTCATTGTATTTATGGTTCATTTAGTTATAGAATAGAAATAGAGAATAGGATTTACCTTCTTGGTACCCTACTTTTGCCTGCTTTCTTAACTTCTATGTTTTCTTCTTCAAAGTTTTGCTAAATAAATCCCTAAATGATATTTAGTGTTACTCATATGTTATGTTAGAATGCTATTTGTTTTCAAGTAATTCTTAGAGAATCCTTCACTGCTCTCTTAGCTTACTTAACTGTTGTTTTTAAGACTTGCTTAGCCTAGTTGATATTGAGGAATCCTTCATTGCTCTTCAAATTTTCATTATGCTATCATCTTAGAAGATTTTTCTTGTTCATTAGTTTGTTAAAGGATCCTTTATTTCTCATTTAACTCACCATATTCACAACTCCATGTTACCTCACTCTCCCTTGACCTAATTATATCCATTTGATATTGCCAACTTTCCCTTTGAAGTATCCTTGACTCGTTTTTACACATTTCAAGACTTTTGTAGACTCCATAGCCCAATGGATCGATATCCCCCACTCTATTAACCTACTTAACAACTTTCCCAACCAACCAAACAAACAAACAAACCCTAAACTTAACTACTAGCCTAAAATAAAAACCTAAAAGGAAAAAAAGTTCATATCCTTTGCACAAAATAGAGAGAGCCCTCTCTGAGTCCAGGAAGGCTAGGTCCTAGGACTCCAAAGACTGGTCTGATGTTACCCCTATTCATTTTTTCTCACCAATCTAACAAATTATGGGGACCTAACATTGGGTATTGTTTAGGCTCGTTGGAAGCGAAGCGATGTCAGGGACCATTCATGACAATGGATGTATGCTTTATCAAAAACTCATATTTGTAGCTTCGTCTATTTCTCATATGAGGAAATCTCAAAATTAATTTTTCCCAAATTTGGGATTCATTTATTTCACTCCAATCTACTTTGAGTACTTATATTTTCGAACTCATTTCCTTAATCTATTTATGTGGGATCCATGGAAATGTTTTATTGTTTAACAATTCAATGGACTCCATTATTTTTAACCTTTAGGTAAATTGAAGTTCATTATCTTTAACCAAAGATAATTGGTTCTTCTCCCTGCGTCTCAAGTGTCGTAGTGAAAACGCAACACCCCCAAATTTTTACTTATTTATTTGAAATAATGGGGACCCTTTCCATAATTTTTTGGCTAAATCGCCTTTTAATATTTTTCATTTAGTTAAGTGTCCTACAATTTTTCCATTTTTAATTTTCATCGGATTTATTTTTTGATTGCTTCATTAAGTTCAAATGTTTGCTAGCTTTCCATCGATACTTGCTTCTTCTCATTTGGTTACATGGTTTGAAAATAGTGCTCATTTTAAGTTCGATATTTTTTACCGTGGGGGCTTTAAAATGGACATTATTTTAATTTTTGTAATTAACTGTAAATATTAATATTTTTTTCATTTTTTTATTGAATTAATTCAATTTTATTAATCTATAGAACCACCAAAGTCGATAACCAATATGAGTATTATAAATATGAGTGGTTGTATTTCTTATATGGGGCCCACTTCACCTCACCTCATTATCTCTCCACCCCATTAAAACATTTATATATCATAGTTTTATATCAGTACTTTGGTTTATCATAACACCTCCTTAAAAGAACTTTCAATGTTTAAGAACTCTGATTGTCCAATAGGTTTATTTCCTCTAATTTCTCTCTCCACTACTTTATCTCTCCTCCGATCAACTCGATATCGGGACCTAAGAGCTTTTTAATATCAGAGGCATATGAAAAACGGTTATGATATATCACTTCCATGATACCACGATACTTCAACACCTCCCGATGTACCTCGAAAACTTTTTAAACCTCAGAAATGTTTCGTAATACTTTTGATATCTGATAGCTTCATTCCTCCGATCTCTGATATTTAACTATACCTCTGATACTCCAATAATCCCATTCTCCGACATTCCGATACCCAGTCTTACCAAAAGTTATGATAACTCTATGCCATGATTCCTGATACTCTTCATACATCGGGCCTCGAGATTTTGGTCCATCGTAACTTCATTTTAAACCTCCAATATCACTTAATCTCTGAGGCCTAATGTCCCTCATAAATCCAATGGCCTTGGTTATAAAGTGATGATTTGTATATTAAATTTTGTATAAATGTTTGTTAACACATATAGGATTTGCTTCATATTAGTTATGTAATTGTGTGAATATAATATTATTATTATATCAAATAATATATTTTATTAATATAATGTTTAACAATTTAATTAAATCAATTTTAGTTAGTATTTTTATTTTGTAAATAATTTAATTCATATGAGAATTATATTCGATTTTGTAATTAATTCAACATTTTCTTAGTTTTCAATTTAATTTAATGTTTTTAAATATATGTATATAATTAATTTAACAAATTATAATTAGCTAGAAATTAATTAGTTTTATTTGTACATTTAATTAAATTAGAATTATCCTTTTAATTCAATTCTTTTAATTTTAGCCCATGCATGACATTTTTCCAAAATTCGGATTATTTTGGCATATATGGATATTTACTCAACTAAATTAAGGCCAAAATAGCTCATTGAAAAGATAAGACATAGGAGGATAAAATGGAATGATTAATTTTAGAAAATAGCATTATTTAATAACTTGGAAATCTAGCAGAAATAAAAGTGACGAATTTGAAGCAAAGTTACTTTTTTGTGTTTATTTGGACAAATTTTATTAGCTTTAGAAAATTTCTCTTACTAATTCCTCCTCCAACATTTCTCAAAAGAAATCTTGATTTTGGTTTGGATTTTAATTTATTTTTATTTTTATTCTTTTTAACAATTTGTTGACAATGGTTTTTTGTTTTCTATTTTGTTCACCAAATTGGTTTTAATTTCTAAATTTCATTTGGTTGTGGCAAGAGAACATTTCAGGAGATGAGGAAGAAAAACTTTTGATGAATAGAATTCCTAGAGGAAATAAAAAAAATCCCAATCAATTTATTGGAGCCCAAAAATTCTCTCATTTTAATTCTCTTTTGTAATTATAAATTGGGATTTTTTTGAAATGGGGAGGGGGTTTGAGATCTTAAACTTGGGGAGGAAATTCTCTGTAAAGAGAAGGATTTTTTCACTATTATAGAGAGAAATATTATTTTTCAAAGAATTAGCTAAGTTTGGGCCACACTTATGGAGATTAAAAAAGATGTATTTCAGCTCTGAAATTCCATGCTATCATGAAATCTTCTGAGAATTTCATGTACTCAGCCTTTGATTAGATATTTAGCTTTTTGTACACTAGTGTTGGAGTTAGAGGTGGATTGATGGCCTGCATTTAATGAAATTTGTGCCAATTCTTGATTGAGATAAGTCTATGTTTTTTGAATTTTTTCACTATTGTAAATTGAGTTAATATATGCTTGTTTTAATAATTTGAAAGTTATATTTTAATGATGGAACTATTTTTAGGAAAAGAACCTTGAAGATTGTTGAAGGAGTTGAAACGCTCTGATGAAGGAGAAACCCTACGCGCTGAAGTCCGCAGAAACCCTAGCCGACTGATCACGCGCGGCTCCTCTCCTCCAGGCTCACGGGCTTGGGATCAACGCAATGGCAACAAGCCCGGGGGGGGACGTCCCGACCCCCCCTGCAAACAACAGTACCGCTCACGCCATTCCTGTCCAAGACAATGATGGCGCCCATAAGCAACAGAATACGACAAAACCCTCTGTGACTTCTGCGCAGGCGCAACAGGACAAAGGGGCCCCCTCTTCTTCCACCTGCAAACCCATTGCGCCAGAAAGGCCTAAGATTGATCTGCCCAGCCACCGCATCAATGCACGTATCCAGTACATGAGGGATCATGCCCTCATCGGCAAATTTATTGGCTTCTGGCCTACAGAAAAAGCACTACAAGGCTGGATCGCTTCCAAATGGAAGCCCAAAGGACACGTAACTCTCCAGCTCGGCCCGAAAGGATTCTTCACAGCGATCTTCATTTGCCTCGAAGACCGTAACAGAGTAATGGATGAAGGGCCATATTTCTTCAATTCGGCCGGACTGTATCTTAGAAACTGGGTGGAACGATTTAACCCAGATAAGGAAAACTTCAACTGGGCTCCTGTCTGGATACGGTTGTACTCGCTACCGCTCGAGTATTGGGATGAAGACACGCTACAGGAGATAGGAAAGGGATTAGGGCAGTTCATCAAAATTGCAGAGGAGACAAAGCTACGCCGCTACACTTCTTACGCGCGAATCTGTGTCTATATGCACTTGGACAAAGCCCTTCCGGATGCAATCAGCATTTATCATGATGATTACGAATGGATCCAACCACTGGACTATGAGCATGTCCCATTCAGATGTCGCCGTTGCCATGCCCATGGACATCTCTTCAGAGACTGTCCTCTCAATGCCTCCTCTCAGAACACAGGAGCAGATACTCAAGCTGAAGCAGATGGTTTCACCAAAGTCCCTCCACGCAGACGACACAACAAGAAAGCTTCGACGGCGGGTAAGAAACCTTCTCCTACTCCCAATGTTCCTTCTACTAGCAACAACTTTGCCATTTTATCTGATACGGTTCCCCCGCAAAACTCAAGCCACACGCCTTCCATCTCCCAAAAAATCCCCCCCATCTCCTCCCCTCCATCTGGTCATGCGAACCCTTCATCCCCTCAATCAGAAAAAACCGCCCCTGCAACCTCCCCAAAACCCTCTTCCACTCCCTCCATTGAAACCAAGCTCTTAACCTGGCATACCGATACCATGGATCTGGACGATCCCAAGTCTGTAACGCTCAAATCTGGAAAGGCAAATGCTACTAGCGACACTCCTAATCCCATGGAAGAAGACGTGGAGAACCTTGAGCTTGGGGACCTTGACATTATTGGACTGGAGGACGCATGCAAACGCCAAGAGTTTGATAAAATCAAACCTCACCAGATAGAAACTCTAGCAAAGGTCCTTTCCAAAGCACAACAGCAGGCAAAACTCGGAATCCAGTCAGGCAGCCACTGGGATAGTCTTAAAGTCGCCAAAGAATCCAAAAAAAGAGGCAGAAAGCCAGATTGGCAGCGCACAATATCCATTGGGGAAATGCTCGTAAACTCTGGAAGATACCCCAAGCTAACGAGGTTCTTCCCACCCCTTCCCAATAGTTCCTCATGAAGCTGATATCATGGAATATCAGAGGGCTAAACAGCCCTGGCAAGCACAAAATGATAAAAAACATGATACAAAAGGAAAAACCAAACATTCTCTTTCTTCAAGAGACCAAATGTAATAGTGAAGTCTTAGGCGCTCTCCTCTCAAAGGTCTGGCCTAATTGCAGTTCTGTAGCAGTAGATGCCTCAGGATACTCTGGAGGGCTGGCTATAGCTTGGGACACTCAGTCCATTGTCCTATCTGATATGCATGCGGCTCACAACATCATTCAAGCTATATTTCATCCCATTGGCACCAGTATATATGGGCATCTCTCAAATGTATACTTCCCGCAAGATCTCACCAGCAAGATCGACCTATTGAACACAATGGAAATGCTAAATTCTCACAGAACTCATCCTTTATGGATAGCAGCAGGGGATTTCAATATGATAACCAACATGGAAGAACGAACAGGTGGAAGAACCAGGCCAGATCCGGAAAGTGTCCACTTCAAGGATTTCATAAACAACAGCTGGCTGATCGATCTCCCTTTCTCTAATGGAACGTTCACCTGGAATAATAAAAGATCAGGAGCTCATTATGTTGCCTCAAAGCTAGATCGATTCCTCATTTCAGACAATGCTATACATATGGGAGGTGACCTAGAAGCATCCATTCTTCCTCTCACAGGTTCAAACCATTGGCCCATTGCTCTGCTCTGGCACAACTTTGGACCTCAGCTTAAAAAGCCCTTCAAATTTGAAGCTTTCTGGCTTTCTCATCCCTCTTTCAAAGAAATGGTCACATCGGCTTGGCACAACTTCCCTCCACCTCAAGGCTCACGTATGTACCAATTTCAGCAAAAGCTCAAACATCTTAAGGCGTCCATCAAGACCTGGAACATCAAAGTCTTTGGCAACATCTTTCAGGAGATCAAAGCCCTCGAAAGACAAATGGCGGAGCTCCAGCAAAAAATCATTGAAGAAGGCAGATCAGAGGACAATACTACCCAAGAACAAAGGATCCAGACGCAACTTGAAGAGAGGCAAAGACAAGAAGAAATCTTGTGGAGACAAAAATCCCGAATCAATTGGTTAAGGGAAGGGGAAAGGAACACCCGTTTCTTCCATCGATCCACAATCCAGAGGCGCATGCAGAATCGCATTCACCATATCAATAACCAAAATGGAGAGAAAATAGAGCAACACGAGGACATTGAACAAGTTCTCCGGAACCATTTCAAAGCTACACTTCAAGAGGATAACAATCTTGATCGATAGCCAGCCATTGATACAATCTCTCAACTCATTCCTAAACTCATATCAGATGAACACAACAAAATGCTTCTACGCCCGGTCTCTCTCCAGGAAGTTGAAACAGCAATGGCACAAACTAAAAATGGGAAAGCGCCAGGGCCTGATGGGTTCACTGCAAACTTCTTCCATCACTTTTGGGAGCTCATTAAAATTGAAGTCTGGGAGCTGGTAGAAGAATCAAGGCAAACACACTGGCTCCTCCCCTCCTTAAACGCCACCTTCTTAGCTCTGGTGCCTAAAGAAGAGCAGCCTAGTACTCCTGAAAAGTTCCGTCCCATCGCCCTCTGCAATGTGATCTACAAGATCATATCCAAAGTTGTTGCCAACAGATTAAAGCCACTTCTTCCAATCCTCATATCACCAGAACAAACGGGATACGTGGAAGGACGCAAAATCATGGACGGAATCATCATGACTCACGAAGTAATACACTCCCTCAAAAGCTCTAAAAAATCAGGTATGCTTCTCAAAATCGATCTCTCTAAGGCTTTTGATAAACTTTGCTGGCGCTACATTCAGAACATTCTTAAAGCTTTTGGCTTTGACCACATGTGGATCCGTTGGATAATGAGTCTCATCACTACCCCTCTCTATTCCATCTTGATAAATGGATCCCCCTCCACCCCTTTCATCTCCTCCCGTGGCATCCGGCAGGGAGACCCCCTATCCCCCTTCATATTTGTTCTTATGTCTGAAGGCCTCAGCAGACTCATTCAGCATGTTGTCCATGAAGGGAATCTCCGTGGTATCTCCCTTCACGGCTTGCCAGCTACCACTCACCAGCAATTTGTTGATGACACCATGCTCTTTGGATTCCCTTCAGCTCAGGAAGCTAGGTCTTTCAAGCGTATTCTGCACCTCTTCTCTTTGGCTTCTGGCATGATGGTCAATGTCTCCAAGTCCCAACTGTTCTTCTTCAACACCCCTCCTTTAATTCAAGCCAGCATCACCCATATCCTTGGTTTCACACCTGCTCGCCTCCCAGCCAAATATCTTGGTGCTCCTCTCATTGACTCAGCCCTTAAGCACTCATCCTGGAACGCTCTCCTTGATAAACTTGAATCCCGCCTTTCCTCCTGGACTTACCGAGCTCTGAATCTGGCCAGCAGACTGGTCCTCATCAAAGCAGTTCTGCAATCTATGCCTCTTTACCTCTTCTCTGTGCTCGCAGCTCCTAAATGGGTGCTCAATCACATCAGGAACCTTCAACGCCGATTCCTTTGGGGTTCCACCACTCATTCTCGGAAATGGGCGCTCATCAACTGGAACACTGTATGTACTCCCAAAGAAGCAGGTGGGCTCGGACTCAGAAACCCCCTTCACAGCAATGAAGTCATGGGGGCTAGACTCTGGTGGAATTGGCTTACGAGCTCTCACACTCCTTGGGCTAAGTTATGGGCTGCTAAATATGCAAACAACAGACCACCGGATGACCTCATTAGACTCAAACCAACGATGGCTGGATCTCTCATCTGGAACGCTGCAAAGCAACACCATGCTCTTATACAACAACACAGTTTTTGGGAAATCCGGAATGGGAAAAACGCCCGATTCTGGGTGGATTCGTGGCAACAGAAACCAAAGCTCATTGATCTACTAAATCTGCCTAATGCTGAGAGATATAATGGGCCTGAAAATTTGAAAGTAGGCCAATGCTGGCTCTCCAACTCCAACACTGACTACCGGCTGTGGAAACACCCGTCTCTGCTCCACCCTACCACTCCAAGCAGCTATTGGGAAGAGATTCAAGCTGAACTTCATCATTGCAAAATCCGCATTTCGACTGATCCTGATATCCTCCGCTGGGGCTACACTACAAAAGGCATATTCACCACTAAAGAAGCCTACAGCTTAATGCACTCAATCCCTCTCCCTAAAGACAAACTCTGGCAATTTGTCTGGGCTAAAGGGACTTGGCCTAAAGTTTCTACTTTTCTTTGGCTCCTCAGTCACAACAAAGTACTTACTTGGGACAACCTTCTCAAACGTGGTTTTTGTGGTCCCTCTCAATGTCCAAACTGTCAGCAGAATAATGAAACCATTCAGCACCTCATGCTGACCTGTCCGTTAGCCGACCAGCTCTGGAACAAACTTTGCTTCCGAAGTCAGCAAAGCAAACCCCAAGGAATCATCACCAGCATTCTTCGACACTGGCCCAACCGCCCTTACAATAGCTCCATTCTTAACACTCTTTGGCAAATCATTCCTGGTCTCTTATTTTGGTCGCTCTGGAAAGAAAGAAACAAAAGAATCTTCAAGCACCAAACTACTCCTTTAGAAATCCTCTGGCGCAATTTCCACAGCAATCTCCAAGAGTCTCTCTCTCTTCAAACTTAGCAAGCCGAGGACCTTCCAAACCTCCCTAATGAGCTCAGCATATGGCACAATTGGCAATTCAGCATTTCCACTGTTCCCACAATCAACAAGCAGAACCCTCCAGATCCTCTTGCCTGGACTCCTCCTCCTCCAGGGGTTTGTAAACTAAACTTTGACGGAGCTTCCAAAGGGAATCCTGGTCCTGCGGGATTTGGTGGTATCTTCAGAAACTCCCGAGGAGACATCAAGGCTATATATTATGGATCCATCGGTTGGGACACCAACAACTCTGCTGAGCTGGAAGGTCTTTGGCAAGGGCTCAACTTAGCTCGCGTCTACAACCTCTTGCCCATCATTGTGGAAGGTGATTCTCAAATTCTGATTAGCATGGCAAATAAGTTGCTCCAAGGCTCCAGCTTGACCAAGGTTGTTACCAGCTGGCTTCTAGCATCCAGAATCGACAAGATCAGCAAGTGGCTACAGGACAATCAGGCAATATCCTTCACCCATACCAAGCGTGATGGCAACAAGGTTGCGGATTTCCTAGCTAATCTAGGAGTTGATTGTCTGGATACTCTCAAGCACGGCACTATCCAGATCATCAATGACAGAAACTCAACTCAAAACTGCATCAGTTTGGTGCAAACGGATCAACCCTCTCCGGATGCGGATGCTTAGAAGCGAGAAGGGGCCAACAGGCCAGGTTATAATCCCAACGCAACCCACTTGGGGTGGCCACATGGCCCCCCATGGCAACTTAAATGCAACGTTTATTGCCCATCTGCGCTGTGCATTCACTCCTGTTCGCCGCCATTACCTGTGCATTGGTCAGTGCACTCATCTTCAAATGGCGCAGAAACGTTCAACTTCTCCCGATTACTCCATTGACGGCCACCGCCCTCTGTTGCCTCTGAACTCGCTCTGCCCAGGAGGTGCTGCTACAAGCGGAGAGAGAACAAACACAGGGCGAAGGTGTGCGCTGCATAGCTGTTTGGAAATCGCTCCAGGCCTCCATCACTCCCACAGTAACTTCTGCCCGATTCATTTTAATTCACATGGTTTTCAGGTTTCGTTTGATAATTCTTCTGTTATAACTGCTGCTCCCTCCAGAGGCTGGGCGAACTCATCCGAGGTTTTCACCAAGCCCAGATTGAGGCAGCGAATGGCTTGCAGAAAAGGGGCTTCTCGGGGGAGATCCCTGGGCGAGCGCCCTCCCCTCAGCCACCATGTCGACCGACCTCTGGAGCCTATTGCTAGGCGTCCTGCTCTTTCATCATCGGACCCTCCTGGTCCTCGCCCTGATTTCCTTGACATGGCGCCTCCTCGTTCTGATCCCCCGCCCCTTGCTCCTCCTTTGTTCCCTACCCAGCCCCTCGTCGCCGCCTCCTCCCCTTCTCCGGGCGGTAGGTTCCTCAGACAGTCCACGCAACACACTGAGTTGCGCTTCGACCGTGCTTTTGACCACCCTTTCTCTGTATTCCTTACTGTTACGTTGAGCGAGGAGCTCCCCTTCCCTCCTGCCTCTCTCCCCAGTCTCTTGCAGCCTCCCTCAGCTCCTGCTTTTGCTCCCCCTTCTGTCCCCAACCCGGCTCCTTTCATCCCTTCCTCCTGCATGCCTTCTGTCCCCATCCCTCCCTCCTCGGGACATTTCAATTTGCAGGTGGACGCAGGACTGACAGCAGACGAAGAGAACAAGGCTGATGACGGGAACCAGGACGACCAGTATGGCTGCAGAATTATGGAGGAGCACTCTGCTTCAGATTAAATGCTCTCTCACCTCCTTGATAAATTTCCAGTATGAACTCTGCTTTAAAAGTTTTGTTAGTTTCAGGTGTTTCAATGAATGCTCATAGCAGATATAGCTGCATGTATTTTTTGTATCTTTACAGCTTTCATATGCACAAAACAGTTAACTCTTCGCCAGTTTCCCAATTATTGGGCGGTGTATCTAATTACAAAAGAACTGGTTTCCCGTTAATGGGCAGTTCAATATCTAGTCTGACAGTAGCACTCAAGCCCGGCCTCAGGCTTACTCAGCTGAGCCGTGGCAGTTTTGTAATTTTATGTTCATAATAGAAATAGCGTAATTTAGCAAAAAAAAAAATGATGGAACTATTTTTTGTCAAGTTAAATTCTGAATTCAAATACATAAACATTAAATACATATTAACTATTTATTAAATTCATGTTAAGTTTATAGTTGTTTTAATAATGATTGTTTTTTGAGAACTATTTCCTTAATGAAATTATATATTTTTTAGATTGAATTAATTTTATTTGAATTTTGATGTATGTGCATCAAAGATATGATGACTATTCATTATATAGATGAATCCATATACTTGTTTGACTAATAATAAGTCTTGGAACTATTTCCTTGGCTTATTGCCTTCTTTTTTATTTCAAATTCAAAGCTGGTCCAAATCCCATTTTCCCTTGCACTTGGTTGAGAGGGAATAATCCTTCTTTAAAACGAGATATATTAGGATTTATTTTCTTTTAATTATATTACATTTGCATTTAGTTTAATTTTTACATCATAGAAGTCCCCTCATACAAGGGAACAATTTAGTTGTGGTTTGGTTGAGCCCTAGATTAGATTAACGATCACTTTCTTTCTTGAGATCAACAAGAGGGTTAATCTGATGTCTCTTCTTTATTGGTAAGTAAATACATACTTTAAGCCAACAGATATAGATAGAAGGTAATTAGACCTAGTTTAACAAGTTAAAACCACCATTCCAAATGAAAAAGGAGTTGATTTAAGTTCTCATCTGGGTGGTCTCCCTTATAATGTTGAATGGTCATTTTGAGAATTCAATAGGTATATATAACAATATTATAATAGATATGTCTACATTTCTACTCGTAGGTCCCCATTTAAATTTTTTTTGTATATTGTTTTCCTTCACCTTTGGATGTTGCTTATGGGAATTAAGGAGGAGTGAGGAAGGATCTTACAAGGGAAGCCTTAAGAGCCAAAAATATTTTAGAAAATATAAGGAAAATCTATATATAGGTACACGCGAGACTGCAGAAGTCATAAGAAAAATACAAGGATAAGAATGACCAACACAAAATAGAGAATTCATTTAAGGTGGGAGACACATTATGGTTACATGTAATATCCCAAAATAGCGAAAATCTACAACAATGAGAATATCTTAAGATATTCTAAAGTTGGAGATGCAGCAATATGTAAACACAATAATGAAAGAACAGTGTTGCATCAAATTCAGAAAATGTAAGAAGAGCTCATAGCCATATTATTAATGTTATAATAGCAGAATGTGTACAAGATCTTGAGGAAATGATCACTCAAGCTTAGACAAACCAACCTTCAAGGAACATGTACAAGAAATATGAAATACACTGCTACATATGGAAAGCCAAGGCTATGACAATGTTGTTTAATAAGGAGAAACCACTGCTAGCATATGTCAATACATAGATATATCAATACACAACTCATACAATATGGGGAGCAAAATATGAAGAAATGCCGGAGTTGTAGGGTAGCAGCTGCTACTCAAGAACCAGAAATGGATGGAGACATATGAATATGCTGCATATGATGATTGAATCTCATCCAATGGATTTCTTAGGTGAAAGGCTGATCCAATCGCTGAAGATCTCACCCTCCAAAATAGTGGTGCAAACCACTACTACAAATACACTTAGAAATAACGCAGTCAAGGAGATAGACTCTATTGTAGGAGATGGGAAGTGCTTGGCCTGATGCCAAATATGTGCAATCAGCTCCTGGATCTTCCTCACTAACATCCCAAAAGAATAGAAGCTCCCTCCTTTGAAACATAAGGTCTAGAAGTGGTGTTGTGGAACCCTCCACTACAACACCCTACAACACAATGGTTCCTGCTATAGGAATAACAGTGTAGTTGAAGGAGGTGGCTTGGCCTTGATCCTAAAATGTGGAGAAATGAAGTAAAATCCCTCAAGAGGCCTCTCAAGAAGGGATAAGGATTCCTAAATAGGAAATCCCTTGTGCTAAGAGGCACAAAAATCTTAGTTAAACAACTGGAGAAAGAAAATAATCATGCAAACCAAATTCTATACTCATTAACATATCTTTCTACGGCTGCCTTTTTCTCCCTTTATATAAATTAAAGCCTCCTTTCCTTGGCCCCCACACATTAGGGTTTCCTCCACAAAATGATCTCTTCCCCTTTCACATTGCATTTCCTTTCAGAGTGATCTACTCCCTCCATGGCAGCTCTGTTGACTTGGTCAAACTTGACCTTGTCCTCATGCATTTTCCCCTTTTCACACTTGACGGTGCAAAATATAGCTACTCTAATGATCCCCTTCTATAATATGTGGGATTTAATTTCTACTCATGGGCCTCCTTACCCATTTATTCACCTCCTAGATGATATAAGAAAAATTAATGTTCCAATTAGCTTCATGCTAATTTTGGGAACATTATAGTCCTCCCCTCCCAAATGTTGCTTGTCCTTAAGCAACTGCAAGGATAGAAATGAAGGGCCTTCTTGAGGCATGTGGGCTGAAATGAGTTGGGATCCGCCATCCCCATAGGAATCTCCCAAACCTAAGCAATCATCCATACAGATTGAGTTACCCTCCAACATGGCAACTCTTGAAAGTCTTCCTCCACCTTTGGCTCATGCAAAGTAGGTGGGTTGAAAATATGATCATGGTAGACAAGGTAGTCTACCCCACGTTGTCCTTGTCTCCACTCATGATGAGTGTATAGTATGTGTTGATTATGGGATGCAATAGTGTTTCCCTTAAGTGGAAAAATGAAGAAGAATCCCCCAATGATCTCCCCTCCAACATTTAAGAACAAGCTAGCCCGAAACATCTCATCCTTGATGAATAGGACAGATCATCACAGAGTATCCAAATGAGAGCTTTGCTGAATGTTTTACATGATGTTGCATGATAAAAACAATGTCTCAAGTGGACACAGTGCAGTATCTCTCACTGCAACTTCAGAAAATAATATGCCAAGTGATGTTTTGACAAATGGCTAGTTGTGTGAATCATCACATCTTCTAGTGAATAGTAAATGGTTGAATGTGTCAACTGAGCATACAAGAAATAATCAAACACTTGCCCATGGTTATACCAAGGATGGCTGTCTCCATCATAATAGTTGGAAATTTTTTATTTACGGGGCTCAACAATAAACTTTCCCTTTTGTGGAACAATGCATTGTATGATAATGGTAAGAAGATGAAGATACTATGTTACATCATCAATAGATGCAAAAAAACATTCTCACCATGTGCTAAAAGTAAAGTGATGCATGAATACATGAATAAGTCCATGCTCCAAAAGAACAACGTTGTTGGCCTATGCAAATAGGCCCATTCCAACCCATAACTCAATTCTTTGACATGATTATTGTCAAATACTCCTCCAATAATGTTGTTGCAGATATGGAATTCCTCCCAATATGGAAGTAATTATTGATCATCTAAGGCCAAGGAGTATCCCCTTTGCACCATGATAGTGCCATCTCCTACTCCTGTAACATCATACAACATGTGAGAGAAAATATGCCCTTGTTCTCTCAAGTACAACCCAAGCAACAAAAGTGTTTGCTACCTCCTCATGCTTTCATGATACAAGTCATGTGATGAAGACACAATGAATGATGTTAATGTCACATCAACACCATGCATCCATACTCTTTGATGCTCTGTGATGCAAGAATATTTCCACATCTTTTCCATCCCCATACCCTTAGAAAGAGTGTATGCCAAGTGATGGCCAAACTCCTTCAAGAGTAACCAGCATAGCCAAGCCTCCTGTTGCCCTGTGTCATAGATCTGCAAGTGTATTACTAGCCTCTTGCTCTTCATCCACATCCACAAAATCATTTGTGGATGTATCCTTCCATCTTCCATCTTGATACTCCTCCCATGAGGGCTACCATCATCCCAAATCAGATTTCTGTATTTCATGGGATATTGAAATGCAATCTTCTCAAGGATCAAGTTGATCCCATAAGGACCCAAATAGGTGACAGGAATAAACCTCCCATCATGATTTGTAGGGCTCAAGAAGTGTCCAACACAAACATGAGAGATGTTATCCATCCTAAGATTTCCTCCATCATCTATCTTCTCCTCCTTGAATCCATGAATATCCAAGTGTGAGAAGGGAAGACCTCCTCAAACGATTGAAGAACCATGCGCTCTATGATGTGTAGAAGTGTACCTCCAATGAAATATCTCCATGAGATCTCCTCCTCATGCATGGCCTTCCAAAACCAAAGAGGCCTTGGATTTTTTGCAAGTAGAAGTCTCTCTTTGAGTTGTGGCATGCTCATTGAGAGAGTGTCATCTAGAGAGGAGAAAGAGTTTCTTATCTCCAGATTTCTACTCCTTCTTACTGCTTCCTTCATGGCTCCCTGAATGAATCTTCCATTTGAATGCTCCCATGAGGAATGGTTCATGTTTTATTCATCACTGCTCTTGTACAACGCAATGTAATTCTGCTACTCTAAGTCAACAGTATGCAATGATGTGGACCCATCCATAATGTTTGCTGAAATGATACGAGATGGACATTTAAGCATACCTTGGTGAAATTTGGAAGCTCCTTGCAGGGCTACAAGAGTTTCCTCATATGTTTTGTCTTCCCAAACTATTGAAGATGAAGGCTACTCCTCCATGGTCACAACATCGCTGGTACATGCCTCTTCAAATGGTGGTTAGGGCTCTTCCCTCTTTTTTCCAAATCTTTTGATCATCCTTTGGGAAAATTAAGCAAGATTATATGCCCTCGCATGGCTCCAATGGCTGAACCACCAATTATTTTCTTCAAGGTGCAGCACTGCAATTTCTACAGCCTTTCTATCTACTACAGGATGTAGCAAGAAGAAAGCCTCTAGCTTCTTCACCCAAACCTCTACTGCACATGTGAGTGATCCATCAAAAGTGGACAATAGGAATCTATTTCCTCTCATCATCCCATAGCTATAGGGTCTTATTTCTTCTCGTAGCTGAATAAATTGTGGTAAAGCTAGAGTCTTCTTGAAGGCTCTAGGTTTATATTTGTATTCAGCAAGGTACTCACTTAGAATTTCAAATTCCAAGTGTTCTTCATGCTTCATGTCTTTTTCTCTTTGAGAATAGGAAGTGCATGGTCCTTCCTCTTCTCCTTATTCTATCTTCTTAACCTCCTTGGAGAGGTCCTTTCTTGATTTGAGAACTGATGAGAGAAAGCTCATCCTCTTCATCATCGTGATCTATTCTATATTATTATGGCTGAAACTCATAGGCTCAGCCAAATATCATGCTCTGATACCACTGTAATATCCAAAAATAGGGAAAATATACAACAATGAGAATATCTTAAGATATTCTAAAGTTGGAGATCCAAAAATATGTAAACACAATAATGAAAGAGCAGTGTTGCATCAACTTCAGAAAATGTAAGAAGATCTCATAGCCATCTTATTAATTTTATAGCAGAAAACTGTGTACAAGATCTTGAGGAAATAATCACTTAATCTTAGACAAACCAACCTTCAAGGAACATGTACAAGAAATATGAAATACACTACTACATATGGAAAGCCAAGGCTTGATCCAAATGGAAAATGGCATCAACCCATGGTGTTACACCATTTTTTGGTCATCTAACCTATTATCATTAGATGGACCCAAGTACACCATGTAAGACCAATTTTACCCTAAGTAAAATTGCCTTCACTATGTTAAATAACTTAATAAACCACATTTATTAGGTTATTTATGGTCTAAACAGAAAACCCCAAAAGGAAATATTAAACAAACCTATATTTGTTTGATTTTCCTCATGAAATAATTAATTAAACCATAATTTAATTATTATTCCCAGTCATGTTTACCCAAAAATAAAGAAATTAATTAGATAAACCTTTATTTATCTTATTATTTTCTAGGAATAATTATTTAAATCTTATTTAGATAATATTCCTTGTTAAATATGACCAAATCACCCACAAATAATTAAATAAATCATTATTTATTTGATTATCTTTCAACCACTTCCTTAAAAAGATAAATAAATCACTTATTTATTTATTTTTGACAAATAAAGGGATTTGACCCAAGTCAAATACTTTTTCCCTCCAACAAATATAATAAAATATTCCATGAAAGGTGGATCTAGATTTGGTTAACATTATTTTAGTCATGCACCAAGATCTAGAATAACCCCAATATTTTGTTATAAATAGGAGGGTTTTTCCTACCATTCTTCACCTTTTGTTGCCTATTAGATCACTCTGGATCTATACACTTGGTCACATTTTTCTACATTATTTGTTGTGTGAGCTCCCTTTGAGTTCTATCTTTGTCTGGGTTTTCTACACCAACAGGAGAGAGAAATGCTAGATCTGAAGTGCTGAGGACTTCCAAGAACCCATCCCATCGAGGAGAATTGGAAACATCTTCTTGTTTTCCTCCTAGGTGCCCTTAATACAAAAAATTCTTTCAAAAATTGTTCTTGTATTGTCTATTGGATATATGGAGCAAACCCTTCTTTTTACTGCTTAATGTCTTTCTATGCATAGATCTGGTTTTTTGCAGCTCTTTTCTTGATCAACTAACTGTAGATCTGAAGATATTGGTAGCCACTTTCGATGTTAGGGCTATTAGTTATGCGTAGCTAAAGTGGTATTTTTTCGTACACTTCGACAAAGGATTCATACTAACAATTGGCGACTCCACACGGGTTTTCAATTACGACCGCTGTCGTTTTTCATATTCCTGCATATCCAGCTACTTCAGACCCTAGGGTTTCTTTTCAGCTTTTTGTTTTTCCTATTTTCATGTTGTTTTTCCCCTATAAAACCCTAAAACATTAAAATTTCTAACTTCCGTGTGTTTCTGGCCCTATTGCGCAGGTGATAGACATCAGCCGCAACTGAGACGACAACTTTTCCGCAAATCTGCCACCGGGACAACCGAAACTGGGGGTCACACTTTTCAGCCCAAAAACTGCAACCTGGACCTCTAGGTTGCACTTTTCAGCCTCTTTTCTGCGACCTGCACTGAAAACAGGTCAGAACCTACGACCTGCCAATTTTTCAGCTGTTTTTCTGCAATTTTTCTGGGTTTTGTTGAAGCTTCTGTCAGGGTTTTCCAGCCTCAGTATCAGCCCGTTTCGACTTGTTCCTGATCTGTTTTGCTCATCTAAGTGGGAACCTAGCCCCCTAGGGCTTCAGTACCCTCCACTTTTGGTGGAAGAGTTTTAGCTGCTTCAGGTGTCTGATTTTTCAGAGTTTCAGCCTTCCCTTCTTTCAGATCTGATACCTCCATTTCAGATCCCTTTTAATCAGCTCTTCTCCCTCTCAAATCACCTCCTGAAGATTTTTTTGGATCTACTTTTAGGGCCTCCTCCTTGCCCCTTCTACTTTTTGTTGATTTCCTCCTTTTTTCCAGCCGCCTTGCCTCTGCCTCTTGGCTATGATCTGCACCTCTTTTCAGCAGATTTATCCTTTAGATCCCTATCCCTTTTGACCCTAGATCTATTAGCCTATTTTTTAAGTGTGTTTTGACTAGATTTTTTCCCTCTTTTAGATTAGTTTTGAGTGGCCCACCTTCTTGGGTTGAATCTATGCACTAGTAGCTATTATTTTTCTGTTATTTCAGCATTATATACTATTCTCTGCAGATTTATTTTCAGTTACGCAACACACTTTTTCTCTTGCTCTCAAAATGAAAAGGGTTTAAAAATTAAAATTAACACATGCCACACACTCACCCTAAGCAAAGAAGAGCCTGGTTTACACCGCCAGGAAAAGACTTTAAAATCAATTGACACTGCACCTATCTGCCCTTGTTTCAACATTGTAATCACTTGATTCTGCACCTCCTTGCCCTTGTGGTCATTCTTCTTCCCCTTGTGCTGTGTTTGTGTTGTCATCATTACGCCCCCAAGGCGCACTTCTCAGAGACTTCTTGGCCTTCACCCTCAGCTTCCGGTCGATCGACCTGCTCCGTCCCATCGTCGTCGAGCCAGTCCTCCTCCAAGTCCGCACTCTGACTCCTCTTCTGATTCTTTGGGTTCTCCTTTTCCTTCTGGTTGTCCCCCTGTCACCTTCCCTATGTCTGGTCCAGGGCCTAACACTAGCGGTGCTCTCGGCCCTAATGCCGGAACTACTACTAGCGAAATCGCCACAGGAACTACCTCGGCCACACCCTTGCTATCGTACATCGCAGGCCTCAGCCTCCCCGATTTCAATCAGTTGATCAATGACCCTATCCGCTACGATGTTGGTTGGCCTGCTATGCCAACCAAGCTCCTCTCTGACATCCCTAAGTTCAAAGGCCTTGCTGGAGAAGATCCAACCAATCATGTCCGATCTTTCCACATGTGCTGTTCCTCCAATTCCATTACTGATGACTCCATCCGTCTTTGATTGTTCCAACACACGCTTACTGGAGAAGCTTCTAAATGGTATGTTGACCAAGCCACCTCTTCCCATACCACCTTTGCGACCATTGCCCAAGCCTTTTTATCTTACTTCCAGCTCCCTCTCCGATACGATACTGGTACGGAGCTTTTGACCTCTTTCAAGCAAACCTCTTCGACCCACCTTTTCGCTCATGTTCAGGAAGGGCGACGAAGACGAAGCTTATGTCGAGCTCCCCCCTTCAAAGATCGGATCTATATGGAATGGTTCCTTCGCTCTCTCTTAGCTGCCATTGGCAAAGATGTCGCCTCCCATTTCCCTCAAACCGAAGAAGCCGCCCTCCAAATATCCTTGAAATATGACCTGATCTATGCTCAGTCTGGTTATGTTTATACCGTCCTTCCTGACCTCCCCAGGCCCAGAGGCGCTAATGCCCCGGGGGCATCCCATTCGGCCGACGGTATTGTTGGAGCCCTTTCCCATCCGTATGCTCAACCTCCTATGGGCTATGGTCTTCCTCAGGGAGGGGCCAACACCTCTAGCACTTTTCCCCCTCCAGGTAGCATGTATCTAGGATACGGCATGCCTCATCCTTTTTCCCAACCTCCTGCTTACCTCAATGTTGCCCAACCTAACCATTACCCTTATCCGCAGCCTGGTGCGCCAGCTCCTCCAGCATATCCGCTTCCACCTCCCTTGCCTCCTCAACCCTAGCAACAGCACCTACAACCCCCCCCCGGGAAAGTATTTGCACAGCAGGGCGCAACTAATCCCCCTTCTCAAAGAAGGCAGAGAGGAAATCCAAATCAATCTGCCCCTGGTACTCGTGGACCCAATCCTCAAGGTATTGACCCTAACACTGCCAACCAGCAACAGTGCACTCAGCCCAAGCCGGACAGGCCTCTTCGCACAAATAAGACTTGTTCGTGTTGCGGTGTTTACGGTCATTACACTCATGATTGTCCCCTCTTACCACAAATACGGCAGATGTGGGAGTCTCAAGCCACATTGCGAGGACAACATGCCTCCCCTCATGCTCCCCCTAATGTGGCCACTACTCAACCAGCTGTGTTTACTAATCTTTTCACTCAGTAAGGACTCGTGGCTACCCAACCACCTGACGGACAGGTCACCACTCCACCTTCCATTTCTAGTTCCTCCGATTACCAGATCCTTATGATGTGCTCTGATCCATCCCCATCCGTCGACCTTCACCTTCAAACTCGGTCTCGCCAATACCCCCATCCTCCCGCTCAGTCTACCCCCGAGTCTGCTTCTTCCGGTTCTACAGAGCCTCTTTCAACGTCCAATGGTCTCTTACATATCCCTCAACCCAAAGTTGAGGTCCATACCAAGATTCCTAAAGGACCATTACGTCGAAATGCTGCTTCTGGTCAAGCTGACCATTTGTATAGCATAGTAGATGATTTGGCGCAATCTCCTGCTGCCATTTCCACGTTGGAACTCCTCCAGTCGTGCCCTTCCCAAAAGAAGGCTCTATTATCTATCGTGGGAACTGTAGATCCTGCTGATGACCAAATGATTTTTTTCGACGCCCATCAATCAGACCATCCTCCTCTTCCTGCTTCCGTCGCCTTCCAAATCCCAGTCAAAATCCGGAACGCCAACGTTTCTTGGTGTATAATTGATGAGGGGGCATCCACCTGTGTGATGTTTGCTTCAGTTTGGAAGCAACTCAGATCTCTTGAGCTGGCCCCTTCCACGATCACCCTTCGAGCATGGGACGGCCACGCCTCCCAGCCCATTGGCCTTTTTCGTAATTGTTCTATCACCCTTGCTAGTAAGACCGTTTGCATTGATGCCCCTCTAGACTACAACATTCTATTGGGGTGAAGCTACACCTATGCCATGTCTGCTATCCCTTCTGTGGTTTTTCGCAAGATGTCTTTCCCTCACAATGGAAATATAGTCACCATTGACCAGCTGTCTTACCATGAGCCGTCGTCTCATACCTCCCCGAAGATGACCATATCTTCTGTAGCCAATAAGCAAACTGTTGATTCCTTGACCAGTGTCTCCCCCGTCATCTAAAAATATTCCTCCCTGCTTGGAACTTTTTCTGGTCTTCCCCCTCCTCATATCTCTGATCCCAGCTTGTCGAATGTTTGCATGATGCAATCGTCTCGGGCTGCCCTTCAGCGACCCGCTTCGGCTAGTCAGCAACCTCAGACGCAACCTCGCCCACCGCAACCCGCTCCTAGCACTTCATCTCCACCATCCAGACCTCCTTCTTCTGGCCCTTCTCCTACAGCTAGTATCCCTGAACCCCTTTATCCCCCTAGATCGGTTCCCCCAGGCCTTAACCATCTTGGAGCCGTTCCTCCTGGCCATTATCCCACTGGTCAGATACCTTTCCTGGCTCCCCCTCCCGGAGTCTATACAGTCCCCCTCATGGCCACCCTCTCTCTCCCTAAATTGACCCTGGGCATACCCATCTGGTACCTTGACCCTCCAGCCGCTACCCCACCCGGTCACCCCAAACCCTACCTTGCTTTGACAACGGTTCAACCGGTCCCCCTCGCTTCCTCTGTTACCACCAGGCCCCCCGCACCTCCCCAGGACCCTTCCCTTGTGGTGACAGCCCTAGGAAAGAAAGGCAAAGCTCGCAAGGGGGAAACCAATCCAGACCAAGCCGCCCCGACAAACCCTACCCCTCCTCGCCTGCCAAAGCCCGCTATCCAGTGCGCTTTGTGCGATATTGTTGGTCACGCCACCCATACGTGTCCTGAATTACCGCACCTCAAGATCCTGGTCAACGAGACGTTTCCTGACTCTGATATCCCTGAAGTCTACGTCACTATCCCAGATTCTATCCTGAAACTCAAAACCTTGTGCACAAATCACCCTTGTGCTTTGTGTGATTTCCATGGCCATTACACCCACCTCTATCCCCGCCTTGACGAGTATCGTTCCTCCTCAGCCACGTACCGCCAATTCAAGGATGCGCATGACAAGATACCTTCTCACTTGTTTGCGAGTTCTACCCCGGTGGACCCAGAGGACCTTCCTATCCCCATTCACATTCCCCCCCCAGCCGTCAAAACCACTGAGCCTTCGACCACCATCTTTTACCTATCGTCATCCTTGAGAGCTGATTCGCCTAAACTCCTGCCTGCGGACACTCTCGGCTCCACCTTAGCGGACCTTGGATCTACCGATGTTGCACATCTGAGCCCTTCTCCCCAAGATGACCAGTCACACATCACTACCTCATCGGGTGATCCTTCTTCCTCCAGTCTTCCCATCTTCCAGTCCGATGAAGACATTATGGAAGCCATGACCAACCATGACTTTCCGTGGGATGATATGCACCATCGCGCATACTTCCTCCCACAACAGTCCCATGACCAATATGCTGTGGAAACCAAAGACTTCATTCCCAATGGAGTCGATTGGTTCAAAAATCCCATCCCTGCACCTGATGCTTTCGAAGAAGGAAACATGGCCAACATCTCTTCGACCATTAAAATTGACATTTCGGTCAAACCAGGAATTGAAGAATATATCACCTTGGGTGCCCAATGCACCCCGGAAGAAATCAAAGCTTACACTAAGCTTTTAAGAGAATTCTGTGATATTTTCACCTAGTCCTACTCCGAAATTCCTGGGCTCAATCCCACCATCGTCGAGCATCATATCGACACGTGGCCCGATGCCAACCTAGTCTGACAAAAGTTGAGACCCATTAATCCTTCCATACGTGATGCTATCAAAGCCAAAATCGATAAGCTCAAGCAGGCTGGTTTCATTTATCCTATTGAATACACCACTTGGGTGTCCAACCCGATTCCCGTCCTCAAGAAACAAGGCACCATCCATGTCTACATGGACTTTCGCGACTTGAACAAAGCTTGTCCCAAAGACAACTTTCCCACACCATTTATTGACCAAATCATTCATGAGTGTGTGGGGCATGAGGTTATATCCTTTATGAATGGTTTCTCTGGATACAACCAAATCGTTATCCGTCCTGCCGACCAGCTTAAAACTACGTTCATCAGTCCGTGGGGGACTTTTGCTTACTGGGTCATGCCTTTCGGCCTTAAAAACGCCGGCTCCACTTTTCAACGGGCCATGTCTTATTGTTTCCATGACTTAGCTCATATTATCCTTTCTTATTTAGACGACCTCACTGCGCGTTCTAAGCATCGGGCGCAGCACCTACATGATCTGCGCACCATCTTTCTCCAATGTCGCAAGTATAATATCCGCCTTAACCCGTTGAAATGCGTCTTTTGCATTCCCGCCGGCCATCTCTTAGGCTTCATATTGTCTAAGGATGGTATCACTCTTGACCCTTTGAAATTTCAAGCCATTCTTGAACTTCCCATTCAACGTACCCTACGCCAGCTCCAAAGTCTCCAAGGCAAAGCTAATTTTCTTCGTCGGTTCATCCCTGACTATGCCACCACCGCACATGGGTTCCTTAGACTCCTCCGATCCAATATCCCATTTGTTTGGGATACCTATTCTCATGAGTCTTTCGATGCCCTCAAGCAGGCTCTCACACCCGCTCCCTTCATCCGCCCTACCGACTTTGATCGGGACTTCATCCTGTACATCTCTACTTCCACCTATTTGGTCGCTGGAGTCCTTATCTAGGAAGATGACAATGGTATCGAGCATGTGATTTACTACGTCAGTAAGAACCTTGTAGGGCCTCCTGTTTCCTACTCGCATGAAGAAAAATTAGCGCTGGCTGTCGTGTTCTCAGTCCAAAAAACTTCGTCATTATATCCTCATGCACTCCACCAAGGTTGTGACTAATTCCAACCCCATGGCTTTCCTATTGAGTCGTCGTATCCTCACTGGGAAGTACGCCCGTTGGGTCGTTATTCTTCAGGAATTCGACCTCGAATTTTTCACACCAAAGAGTAAGAAAGGCTTAGCCCTCGCTGAGCTCATTTCTAAATTACCTATCGGATCACAGGACCCTCCAGTTAATGATGATTTTCCTGATGAACACTTAGTCGCCATTACTTCCGACGACCCGTGGTATGGCGATATTCTTACTTACTTGCGAACCCAAAATTTCGCCCTCCACCTTGATCGTGAGGCTCACCGACGTATCCGACACCAATCTCCCCGATACCTCCTTATCGGTGACGACCTCTATCGTCGTGGTATCGATACTGTCCTTCGTCATTGTCTCACACACGCTAAAGCTGAACAGGTCCTTAATGCCTGCCATAGCTGCACTTGCGGTGGCCACCTCTCCGGTCTTGCTACTGCCCAGAAAGTCATGCGCGCTGGGTATTTTTGGCCTTCCCTCTTCAGTGATTGCATTGAGGCAGTCAAACACTGTCCCAATTGCCAACATTTCGCCCCTAAGGCGCGAGCTCCCCTAGCTCCCCTCCATCTGGTCATCTCAACTGGTCCCTTTTGTAAATGGGCCATGGACTTTATGGAGTGTCGCCTGCCATCCGCTGGTAACCACAAATATATCATCGTGGCGGTCGACTATTTCACAAAATGGGCCGAGGCCATGCCAAAATTTAACAACACGGCAGCTACCGCAGCCCTATTTTTCTTTAACCACGTTATCGCTCGATTCGGGGTTCCGAAACAACTGGTCTCTGACCACGGCAGACATTTTGAAGATGAGATATGGCGTGAGCTATCCTCACTGTTGGGTTTTGAGCACCAATATTCCTCCTCCTATTACCCCCAAGGTAATGGCCAAGTTGAAGGAGTCAACAAAACCCTCAAGACTATGCTTCAATGAACGGTGAATAAGCACAAAACCAACTAGCATCTTATGCTCTTCCCTGCTTTGTGGGCCTATCGAACTTCTGTTAAAACCGCCACCGGGTTTACTCCTTTCCACCTCATTTTTGGAGAGGAGGTAGTCTTACCGATCGAGTGTGAAATTCCTTCCCTGCATCTAGCCGTTGAACTTCTCCCTGACACCCAACCTCTAGAACAACGACTTATCATGCTTGAGCGCACCTCCGAAGATCGTCGTGTTGCCTTGCAAACCATGGAAGCAGCCAAGAAACGCACCAAAGCTCAGTATGACAGAAAATTCCAAAATTTCAGCGATTTTCAACGGTGGGAACCGTTTCAGGCATAACCAGCCGTATATACCAACGTAGTCCACTTCATTATGGCTAGCCAGCATCATCCAAAGAAGATCTTTTAGAGGCCACCAGAGGACTGTACCCCTCCCCACCGAATGTAATTACCTCCTGAAATATATTTTGCATCGAATAAAGGCCCATTCTCCGTATTATCGCACCATTTTTGTTTTATGATTTTGATATCACACCTAAATCCATTTTAATTCATAAGAAGGGCTACGCCCCTTTTAAAATCAATTTCCTTACTTGGCAACATTTCCGTACTTTGGCATACTTCTTCATACTTGTTCATGTTCATGTCTTATTTTGTCATGAGATATCATCTTTGGGGACATGTTTTGTCGATGACGCATTGATCGTGGATATCATCGTTACTTTATTATCGAGTGAGTCATCATCGCATTCATGGAGTCGATCCTGAGTCCCTTTGTACCTCGCTATAGTCCTCCATCCCTCATTGCTTGGTTTCTCTCTTGTGTCGCACATTATGGCCTTCAGTCCCACTGTCCCTTATCCCTGATGATATTGTGTCAGTTGCTGCCATGTCATTCCTGCCCTTTATGCTCTAGCAAGGGAAGTCGTCCATTCGCTACTCAGTCCCCTCCATTCCACCATCATCATTGGTATTAGTCTGTCCATCGCTCTACTATTTTCTATCGTGCCTTAGTTGAGGATCTCTCATTGCCTCACGTATGGCGGACCTCCTTCTGTCGACATCAGCTTCTTCATTCTAGAAGACAGGTCTAGAGGGTGGTGTACCTTGGTTCCAGCTTCCACTCTTGTTCGGTGCCTCGGATCAGGCAAAGGGATCTCTCATTTCCCTTTGACTTGATTGTTTCTCCACTTCAGCTCCTTTCAGCACGATCAAGATCTGTATGCTTGATGGTTCAGTGATGCAGCAACAGCCTTTGATCATTCCCGGGGGTGTGTGAGATGTCACAACCCTCATGAGGGGGTGGCCCTGCAGGTAGCCCCCCACATGCCCGGATGACCTCTTCATTGCAGCCCTTGATGTAGCTCCATATATTTGATGATGTCGGCCTTAGCCGCTTGCAGCGCCTCTTTGATTTGCATGTATCAGTCAGATTTTGTGAGCCCTTCCCCATTTACAGGGGGCATTTCGGTTGAATTTGTATCTCATGTACTCAGATATTATTGTATAAGTCCTGGCTGTTATCCCAGGCACAACATGTATGTGGGATTCTTCATTGTATTTTTATCTAGCTCATGATTATGTCGGCTGTACTTTATGGTTCGGTCCCTTGTTTACTGGACACATTATTCTTTTGTACTTTGTCTCGGCGGGCATAGGTATGCCTCCCCCGCCGCCTTTAGCACAAGTACCCTCTCATAAAAAGAGACTTTTTGCACCTGTAAGTCTCGTCTCCTCAGGGTCTAGTTCTTCAGCACCTTGGTCTACCTCACATTTCTCTCTCTGACTTCCCTCTTGATGTCTAGTGATTGAGTTCTTACAACGTACTTCGGTCATACGATTTGCTCCTAACACTCGCACGTTGGGGGGCAATCTGTTACACCATTTTTTGGTCATCTAACCTATTATCATTAGATGAACCCAAGTACACCATGTAAGACCAATTTTACCCTAAGTAAAATTGCTTTCACTATGTGAAATAACTTAGTAAAACACCTTTATTAAGTTGTTTATGGTCTAAATAGAAAACCCCAAAAGGAAACAATAAACAAACCCATGTTTGTTTGATTTTCCTCATGGAATAATTAATTAAACCATAATTTAATTATTATTCCCAGTCATGTTTAACCCAAAACAAAGAAATTAATTAGGTAAACCGTTATTTATCTTATTATTTTCTAGGAATAATTATTTAAACCTTATTTAAATAATATTCCTTGTTAAATATGAGTAAATCATCCATAAATAATTAAATAAATCATTATTTATTTGATTATATTTTAACGACCTCCTTAAAATGATAAATAAATTATTTATTTATTTATTATTCTCAAATAAAGGGATTTGACCCAAGTCAAATACTTTTTCCCTTCAACAAATATAATAAAATATTTCATAAAAGGTGGATCTAGATTTGGTTAATATTATTTTAATCATACACCAAGATCTAGAATGACCCAATATTTTGTTATAAATAGGAGGGTTTTTCCTACCATTCCTCACCTGCTTGCCTATTAGAACACTCGATCTATACACTTGGTCACATTTTTATACATTATTTGCTGTGTGAGCTCCCTTTGAGCTCTATCTTTGTCTGGGTTTTCTACACCAACAGGAGAGAGAAATGCTAGATCTGAAGTGCTGAGGAATTCCAAGAACCCATCCCATTGAGGAGAATTGGAAACATCTTCTTGTTTTCCTCCCAGGTGCCCTTAATACAAAAAATTCTATCAAAAATTGTTCTTGTCTTGTCTATTGGATAAACCTTATTTTTACTGCTTAATGTCTTTCTATGCATAGATCTGGTTTTTGCAGCTCTTGTCTTGATCAACTAACTACAGATCTGAAGATATTGGCAGCCATATTTGATGTTAGGGCTATTAGTTATGCATAGCTAAAGTGGTATTTTTTCGTACACTTCGACAAAGGATTCATACTAACACATGGTATTAATCTACCCATGTTATCCATCCACCCATGGAATTTACCCATGGTATTATAAATGGCATCGACCCATCGTATTCATCCACGCATGATATTTACTCGTCCATGGTATTGTAAGTGACCCATGGTATGTATCCACCCATGGTATTCATCCACACATGGGATTTACCCATGGTATCCACCTATGGTATTCTATCTCAAAAAAATGCTATAAATAACAAGCCTCACTTTGTAAAAGGATAGATTTTTCGCCACAATGTAGCGTCTACAGTTATTCTCTGTTTTAATAAAACAAGTTTCTTTGTGGTTTTATTTTCTTTGTGTTCTCTCTTTTTTTTTTGGCATTCTAATTTTGCAGACCTTGCCAAATCCATTTCAATTTTTTTAGATCTTGGGGGTCTATCCCCAAGATCCAGATCAGTGGTATCAAATTCAGGTTACGCCTCCATGGGAATGAGGGTTTGAAACATATTTCAGTTTCAATGTTTTGCAGCAATCTTTAGCAAAATCCATGAATTTTTTTAGGAGGCGAGTTTTCAGATCAGATCTGAAACTTTTGGTGAAAAATTTACAAAAAAAAAAGACCAAATCTATATTCCTTGCGAACAAATACTCAAATTCAAAAAAAAAAATCGGCCAAATTGGAGTTCGGATGAGGGAGATATTGCTGATTCAAAATCAGCAATGTTGAAGCAATTTTTCTGACAACAATTCATGGACCGTGGCTTTCCTGTCATTTTTCGCAATTTTAGTGCAAAATTTTAAAAGAATGGATATATATCTGAGCTCCTCTTGAAAAATCATCCAAGTTAAAAAAACAAATCGTTCGAATCGGAGTCCAGATGTGGGAGTTATCATTGATTTAAAATCAACTCTTTTTTCAGAAATTTTGTGACGGCGAGACAGTTCTAGCGCGAATTTGAGAGTCTAGAGTCTCCAGATAGTGGTTTCAAACACATGGAAAGATGCAGAATGATCATTTCATTTCCAAAAATAGGTTATAATAAATATTCTGAGTTATATTGACCGATTTATGCTCATTTTAAATCTAGAGCAGCATTCGAAGCGGGTTCCCTTTGGAGATGTGCCCTCCCACCCCGCTTTAGTAGGCACCTGCTTCACATTCATCAGTTTCAGCATAGCAGAACTCGGCTTGGGTTATTTTGAGATGTTCCCTCCCACCCCAAGCTATGTAGGCACCTTCTATTTCATCAATAATCAGCATCACGGTTACGGGTCAACCGCACAAAATCATTTTCATCGAAGTCCTTTTGCTAGGCCACACATTGTTAGTAACACAATTGGTCACAAGAATTACAGGGTATCTCTATCCTTGGATCTTCGTTTTTCATGGTTTTGGTTCATCCACAAAACCACACTTCATCGAAGTCCATTTTCTAGGCTGCACACTGTCAATATCACAGTTGGTCACAAGCATTACAGGGTATCTCTATCCTCGGATCTTCATTCATCTCGATTATGGGTTAACTACACAAAACAACCTGCTTAATTGGCTCTTCATATACAACAAAAGGCTTCCTGAGAGGAACTTTACCTGATAGGGGACCATTGCTTCTTAAGGAAAAGAGGAAGGAATGATGGGAATAGAGAAAATAATAAACATGGCCATTCATCTACCCATATTGTCCATATATAGAATTTTACCCATGGTATTGTAAATAGCATCTACCCATGGTATTCATCCACCCATGATATTTATTCGCCCATGGTATTGTAAGTGACCCATGGTATGTATCCACCCATGGTATTCATCCACACATGGGATTTACCCATGGTATTGTAAGTGGTATCTACCCATGGTATCCACCTATGGTATTCTATCTCAAAAAAATGCTATAAATAACAAGCCTCACTTTGTAAAAGGATAGATTGTCTGCCACAATGTAGCTTCTACAGTTATTCTTTGTTTTAATAAAAAAAATTTCTTTGTGGTTTTATTTTCTTTGTGTTCTCTCTTTTTTTTTGGCATTCTAATTTTGCAGACCTTGCCAAATCCATTTCAATTTTTTTAGATCTTGGGGGTCTGCCCCCAATATCTGGATCAAGGCTATGACAATGCAGTTTTATGAGGAGAAAATGCAGCTAGCATATGTCAATACATAGATATAGCAATCCACAACTCATACAATATGGGGAGCAAAGATAAACACTCCCAAAGGCAATTTCTAGACAAACCTGGAAGGAGTGGCTGAAATATGCAGAAATAAAAAATGCCAGAGTTACAGGGTAGCAGCTGCAACTCAAGAACTAGAAATGGATGGAGACATATGAATATGCTCCATATGATGAATGAATCTCATCCAATGGATCTCTCAGGTGAAAGAATGATCCAATCACTGAAGATCTCACCCTCCAAAACAGTGGTACAAACCCCTACTA
Organism: Pinus albicaulis; assembly: GCA_034641835.2. Lineage (NCBI taxonomy): Eukaryota > Viridiplantae > Streptophyta > Pinopsida > Pinales > Pinaceae > Pinus > Pinus albicaulis. The sequence continues at coordinate 1,616,968,519 of CM076582.1, forward strand.
CAAATACACTCATAAATAACACAGTCAAGGAGGTGGACTGCGCTGTAGGAGATGGGAAGTGCTTGGCCTGATGCCAAATATGTGCAATCAGCTCCTAGATCTTCCTCACTGACCTCCCAGAGGAATAGAAGCTCCCTCCTCTGAAAGATAAGCTCTACAAGTGGTGTTGTGGATCCCTCCACTACAACACCCTGCAACACAACATTCCCTACTACAGGAATAACGTTGTAGCTGAAGGAGGTTGCTTGGACTTGAGCCTGAAATATGGAGAAATGAAGTACAATCCCTCAAGAGGCCTTTCAATAAGGGAGAAGGATTCATAAATAGGAAAAAACTTGTGCTAAGTAGCACAACAATCTTAGTTAAACAACTGGAGAAAGCAAATAGTCATACATACCAGATTCTATACTCAACAACATATCCTTCTATGGCTGCCTTGTCCTCCCTTTATAAAAATGAAAGCTTCCTTGCCTTGGCCCCCACACATTAGGGTTTCCTCCACCAGATGATCTCTTCCCCTTTCACACTGCGTTGTCTTTCAGAGTGATCTACTCCCTCCATGGAAACACTATTGACTCAGTCAATCTTGACCTTGTTCTCATGCACTTGCCCCTTTTCACACTTGAGGGTGAAAAATATAGCTACTCTGATGATACCCTTCAATACTATGAGGGATTTTATTTCTACTCATGGGCCTCCTTACCCATTTATTCACCTCCTAGATGATATAAGAAAAATCAATGTTCCAATTAGCTTCATGCTAATTTTGGGAACATTACATTACACTTGAATGAGGAAAGGCTATAGGCACCCCGTAAGAGAAACAAGGTTTTTTGGTATGATTCATTTAAATTAATAGAAGAGGTGGGAAATAATTCTTATAGATTGAGTCTATCCCCATACATGTGCATTTACTCAGTTGTGAATGTCGAGAATCTGAAGCTCTATGAACCTTCCATTCTAGATCAGGGAAAGGACCAATTCCTACCTTCCATAGAGGTTTTGGCATCATATTCTCAAGCATAATTGGAAATATATATATTTTTGTAGAATATTTATATAAATATGCGAAAAAGGTAGAATTACCTTCAGTAGATTGTGTTGAAATGACAACTTCTAGGAAAATATAAATGCTACACTTGAGAGAAGGTAGAGGAAAAATTTCCTCACCTCATCCAGTAGACGTTTTTGGAAACCAAAAGACTCCAAAAATGGGGAGGTGTGATTTGGATTGGATCATTATATTGTTTTTCATACATATCTATGCTTTTCCGATGGAAAAAGTGGATGAATTAGACCATAGAACCATTTTTTATTAGCAGGACCCAATTTAAAGAATTTGGGTTTTAATCCTTTCATGAGAATTTTGAGGCATCAAATGACATTTTTTGGGGTTAAATATTTCCTGATGTATTGTTTCACATAATTTTATTTTCCTACACATAGAGACCTTTTGAATGACCCAATAATCACCTAAAACAAAGTTTGTATGCAAAAGTAATGCCACTTAGATTAGACCTTCATATTTCAGTCACCATAATTCGAGAGGATTCCATGTTATTCCCCATTATTTATGGAAAAGGGGCTATCCTTATGATCATGATAGAGGAGACTATGGAAGAGTACATATTGTAACTCTATTTAATATTTGAGGGAGTTTAACCTAGCCACTAGTAAACTAGCAGGTTGTGTTATAACCAAGCTGCTACGAGGAAAATGACTTCCATTCTTTTCATGTGCATTTGTTCCATAGATGAGAAGAATAGTTGAGAGGGATAGGAAGAGAGCACACATAGAATATTTATGCAACATATTATCTCATGGGCCACATGCATTACTTTTTTGTACTCAAAGCTATTTTCTATTTAGAGAAAGAGAGGAGAGTGATCTCACCTTCCATCTAGGTTTTTTTCCTAAAAGGGTTTCCTAGGTTATATCATGTGTAAAATTGTGGTTTGTGAATTTTTATTTCATTATTCTCTATTTTATACATAATAATAGTTTGCATTAATACACAATAAACAATAATTTACATATCCATAAATCTAAAGAGAAATAAACCCTCATGTTACACAACATTTTTTCACCGTCCCTACAATCCCCATCCCGCACATTGGAGGACCATTTCTGTGACTTATATGAAGTATCATGCCTTGAAAAAAGTGACATTGCACCCCTTTCCATGAGAAGAACATTTCCTCTATTGAATATTCCTGGAACAGACCATAAAAAACACATGATTTTGGGTTGGCGCTGGCAGGCAGTTATGGCCTCGCGTTAATAAAGGAAATTAGCACTGGGCCTCGTGCCCATTGGCACTCTGTCTCAGTGGACTACCCGCGCCAAGCTGTTTTTGGAATTTTTTTAAATATAGAAGCGAATTTTCCATTGCTAACCACTTTTTGAGTGAGTCAGCATGGGTGGTTCGACTAAATAACATTGAGCACCCTCCTTTGGCTTCTGGTTTCCTATATTTGGGGAAACCTCCCAAAGGATAAGGCCTCCCCTCCACCATATGAGGGATCCCAACCTCCTCCTCCCCTTCTATAAATAAATCTCTCTCACATACATGCAGCTAGCTAAATTTTTTGGATAGCTTAATAACTTAATGGTTTGGATAGCTAAACATTTTGGAGAATAGATGAAACAGTCTGATATAGTTGGTGTGAGATAGAGTAGAGAGAGAGACCCTTGTCGAGAGAGACTATATGTTGATTGCCTCGTCGAGTCCAAATTCCTTGAAGAATTCTCAAGATGCATTTTTACTAGACCAACTGAGGGAGGTTGCAATGTCAAGGCTCATTTGGTTGTAATATCTTTATTTCTCTTACTTAACACATGGATGATGTTTTGGTTCCTGTCTTGTGTTGATATGATAAATATTACGAAATATGTTTAATTCCCCTTGACCAATTAGATAGTTATGAATGCAAACATTGTTTCATATGCTTCTTTCGTTCTCTGATCCTTGTGCATGCACCTCAGTATCATTGCTAAAGGACCGCGACGTGTCGGGACAAAGATTAGGAGACTGCTGCCACAACTATGAAAATTGCGTTGGAAAAAAGGTATGACATATATCCCGACTCAGTTTCATTCATTAAATAGGAATGAATGCATTAGCATGTCCTCTTTTTGCTAGACCCACCCTATGGCTAGATGGATCGCCTCTGTTTGCAGAGGGGATTTACCTACACAACAAGTTGGCGACTCCACTGGGGAATCAGTGTGTGTTTTTCGTCTCGTTGTTTGTCGACCGTTTGACTTGTTGAGTCAAATTTGGTTGTTTAATAATTTTTATGCTTTTCTTGACTTGCCTCATTGTTTTCCACCATCCTGTTCAGTTCCAGAGTGTCAAGTCTAACCTCTTCTCAGTGGTTTTTTTTTCGCATGGTTTTCTAGCTCGCCTTAGTTTTTCCTTGAACATTCGTTCCAATTGGCACATGTTTCTTTTTTCATAGGTGCGCCAAACCCTGTTTAGTGTGAATTACAGCTAAACAGTCATGTTGAATCCTGTAGGATTTGATTTGACCTCTTTTTTGAGTTTTTGTCAGTGTTTCTTGCCTCTGGATTGGCTTCTTTCCTTGTAATTGGTCTATTGGGATTGTTTTGACTCTATATTCTTGGTATTCTCAGTTGTTTGTAAATCATCTTATTAGTGGAGTTTGTAGCCCAAGGGTTTCTAGGTGTCTTGTGTTGTTTAGTTGAACCTCTCCTCACTGAGCCTTATGAGTGAAGTTTGAGTCACTTTGATACTTGTTGTTTCAATTCACTGACTGATTGTGTTAGTCTTTCTCTTGATTCTTCGTGTCTTTGGTTTGTTGGATGGTCACTTTTGTTTTCGTTTGACTATCCATTTCATCACTTCGAGCATATATTACATTGTTCGTTGGATTGTTTCAAAATCCATTTGTTTTCTTGGAAGAGTGCATCCTTGTTTTGAGTGTGTTCTATGTTTGTATTGCATAGATCTATTTGTTTTAGATCGTTATATTCATAGTGCTCTAAACTAGTTTTTATTTTACCTTTTTGTGTAACAGTGCAATGTGTGCTTCATTCATCTAAAAGAAAAAAAATTACATTCTTTCACTTAAATTGAAAATGAAAATGTTCTTTTTCATTACTAGCTCTTAGCGAACTAGGAAAGAGTTTTTCTTTTTCTCATTTGGTTATATAAGATTCATTAGTGGAATCATTCTTGTGTTTCAAGTGATTGCTAATTTTTCATATATTCTTATCCTTCTCTTAGCTAGCATTCATTGAAAGGAAATGATGTTCTTTTGCATGTAGTGTGAATTTAGGAATTAAATATCACATTCGTTAAGGCCTTGAAATCAAAACATTAATTCAAGATCAACCTTAAAATAAATTCAATCAACCTAAGGAAGCATTGAAACCTAATGCACATATTTTAGAGGTCTAGGCTAATGACGTGTTCTGGTGTTGTAAAACCTAGTAGCTATCGTTCACCATCTAGCATTAGACAGTGCTAGTACGGACTTGTGCTCCCCATACCATCGCATATATAAAGGGAGACCCTCATAGGTTGCAATCCTTTATCCATAGGAAGCCAATTTTTCCACCCTGTAACGGTGATACACCGAATACAACATTTGTGGAGACTACCTACACGTATGTCAAGTCCTTGGTCATTTTCTAGTATGGACTTGTGCTCCCCATACCGTCGCGTATATAAAGGGAGACCCTCATAGGTTGCAATCCTTTATCCATAGGAAGCCGATTTTTCCACCCTGTAACTGTGATACACCGAATACAACATTTGTGGAGACTACCTACACGTATGTCAAGTCCTTGGTCATTTCTCTTTCATTTGATCACCAAGGTGTATATGGAAATTCACAGAAACTTGGTACACCCTCTTGCTTAGATTACCTGAGTAGTCATTTTGGTCCTTTCGTGACTCTCTAAAAGAGAAAAGATCATCGAGCACTTTTCATTTCATGCTCGTTCAACCTGAAAGTGACTAGATTCATCTTTTTCCTATTTCTCGACGCTTAAAATATGAAATGATAGAGTTTTGTTTCAGTGTCTTAAAAAATTAACTGCCCAAGAAATATTCCTGGTTAAAGTTATCTTCCTTAATGTTTTTTTTTAACGTTGTTTCCAATGCCAATGTTTCTGGAGTTTACCAACCAAGGGATCCCCTCGGATGGGAATCCTGGTCCTTTTCCTTCATTCGGGAATGTTGGTGCCCCATATATGGAAACTTTGTCCACCCCGGGATTAACCATTGGTCTACTAGTTTGGTTGTTTTCAAGCCATGTGGTTTCAAACATCCAAACAGTTTCTCAACTAAGTTCTTCTCCGCCTGAATGATGTCAACCCCATGTTGATCCTAAGGTTGACCCCTCACCTTCTTCGCCTAGTGAAAGTCTGGATTCTAGTAACTAAGTGGCTAAGAAGAAGAAGAATAAGGAAAATAAGTTAGGGGGGGAATCAACAACCATTTCTACCCATGCAGCTAATATCGAGAAACCTCCCACTCCACCTCGCCGAGTCAAACTCCCTTGCAAGCTATGTGAGGATGACCACCTTCTTCGTGATTTTCCTAGTAATACCAAGGTGATTTCCCTGGTATTCCCAATTCTTCCTTCATCATCAACCTCTGGGCATCATGCTGATGATGAGCCTTTAGCTAAAGATAATGAGACTCGTAAGAAACAAGGTACGATCAAATTTCCCTATAGGTTGTGTGAAGGGAACCATCCCATTCACCTTTATCCTCATATGGATGAAGCTTCTAAGGAGTTGGATAACCTTTCAGCTTCTGAGTCCTGTCTTCCCATTGGTTACTAGAAGTTTTCTTCAAGTCCTCCCGTAGTTGATCAACCCATTGATCAAGATTCATCTCTGGTCAATTACGCTCTCTCTGAAAGTCAGTATCTTGAGTCCATTTCTGACCAATTATTGGTTGAGAAAAAAGTCAACTTGATTCCACCTACAGTTCATCAGGTATTTTTCATTGAGAGTGGGTCTCATCCCAGTCAGGTTCTTTTTGTTTCCTCTAATTCCCCGAGATCGGTAGGTGATCCTCTTGTTTCCATGATCCAAGAGGGTAATCCTCCGACTCCTGTCGCCACCATTATAGAAAGTGATTCTCCTTCTCTCATTCTTGGAGCCTAGGAGGATGGTATTTCCACTCCCATAATGCAAGGGGATAATCCTCTTATTCCTATGGCACCCCATCCATGTGGTTTGGTTGCTTCCTTTGATTGGAGTCGATCTATGGGATATCGTCTTCCTTCTTAAGTGCCCTTTGAGATCGTTGTACAGGCCTGCAATATGGTTGTACCAGAAACGATTATAGATGAAGGTGCCTCGGTTAGTATTTTTTCCTCAACTACATGGCAATATTTGGGGTCTTTGCAGCTTGTGCCTGTTACTCAAAATATGTTGGCTTTTAACAGTGGAACAAGTCAACCATTAGGGATCCTTTTGTTGTTGCTTATTACTTTGGGAGGGAAAACTGTCTATATAGACGTGATGGTGATCCAAGGCCCCTTGGATTTTAATTTACTCTTGGGGCGTGACTATGCTTATGCCATGGGTGTGCTTGTCTCTTCCCTCTTTCATGTGATCTGTTTTCCTCATGAAGGTCAGATCGTGACCATTAATTAAATTTCATTCTTTGGTCCTGATGTGACATCTGGTCTATCATCGTCCCTTCCTAGTCCTTACCTGCCAGTGGTGTCCTCCATGCCACATGTCAATTATGTGGCTACATGTCACATGCCCACATTCAGTGATAGTGTCGTTGTGCATCATGTGCTGGGGGCGTTGGGTCCTGACTTCCAAGATGTTTTTCTCCCATCGGATGCAAACCTTTTGGAAGCCATGAATTTTTATTCATCATGATCAAGGTGTTCATAGCGAAGTTCATTTTCTTGTGTCAAACTCATTAAAAAATGAAACAAGCTCTTGTGAGGATACTTATTTTACTGTGTCAACCTCGTTAAAAAATGAACATGTTCCCTTTTTAGTTCGAGTCTTTGATTAGATCTTGTAAAATCCCAGTCGAGTCTTTCACTTGATCTGATAATTGAACCTTCATTCCACCCACCTGTCAGTAACTAGCAGTCAACTCTGGTGAATGCACTAAATATTCGGGGGCATGTACCTTGAATTGAGTCACCATGCTAGGGGCAGACGAACTTATTTCAAGCATAGTTTGTTTCCATTTCAACCTTGTGTAAAAATGAAACCAGTTTCAAGCATAGTTTGTTTCAGTTTCAAGCTTGTGTAAAAATGAAACCAACTTCAATCATAGTTTATCTTTGTTTCAATCTTGTGTAAAATGAAACCATTCTTATTTTACCTCTCATGATTTCCATTTTATCAGCCTATTTTTCCATATGAGCCTTGGTTTTCTCATTTCGTCGTCACCATCTGCTTGGTCGACCATACACCTTCACTTGATTTTTTTACCCATTCCTGAGGAACATATGCAATGAGTGGTCTTGTTAGCCAGCCTCTTGACCTTTACTTGTTTTGAGCAATTCCACCATCACCGAAACCAGTTGCTACCCTTAATACCTCTCGTTCCTCCGGGAGGATTCAACTTTCAGCTCTTTTCTGACTCTTAAAAATTGAAAATATTGTCGAGACTCTTGTCATTTTGAACTCATTAAAGGTTGTGAAATGATAACTACCTAGTATAAATTTAACCCTTTTTCAGGCTAGGATGGATTATTTACGAAAAAGGAATACCTTAGCCTATCGCGACTAACAGGTTCTCTCAGACATAGTTTTCTACCTTTTCGGATTTGTGATACTACCTACGAAAGGAACTGTTGGAGTCTTATTTTCCACTTCTTTTCAAACTCTCTAAACATGAAAATATGTTGATTTCTTCCTTTTTCAGACTCGTTAAAAAAAATGACATCGAAAACTGTCACCATGAAGTTATTGAGTTCCTCCTTTCCAGGGCTCGTAAAACGTACTAGGATGGGTTTTTCCGAAGGAAAAACTTATATGACAAGCATATGCTATCCCCTTCAAGCTTGTTTTCCAAAAATAATTGAGGTACTCACCAGAAATGGTGGGGGAAAATGGAACCATTTCTCAGTTGTGTCGGCAGTATGTCGCTCTTGAACATGAAACTCATCTACATTCGTGTTGGGTTGGGGACATCTCATTTCGTCACTTTTTCCTCCATGGGATTGGGTATTCTCTTTTGACCTCTAATCTTATCTTTTCCACGTCATCATGACCTCAGATCCCTTGATGTCAATTACTTCCAAATCTGGATTCATGTCGCTGATATGTTCAAGAGAAGTTTCCATTTGCAGTTTTCAACCTCCCTCTGATCCTCTTTTTGTCCTGATTCATTATCATCATATTCCTCTGTCTCATGTCGATGACGTGGGAAACATTATGGCCCACCTTCGACCAAATCACTTCCTATCGACTTCAGCTCATTATCCAGGAAGTTGATCTAGAGACTCCCTTCTAGTACCTTGGAACTTGCATGCCTCAGTGGAAAGTTCTTCTCATTCGATGATAGGTCCTCATCATTAGCCTTCGATCGAGTGATTCTATAGGTGTTCGACACCAGATCACTGTTCACATTCCATGGATTGTATTAGTTGTACCTTGGGATCCATTTTAATTATTGGTGTTTTTTGTCATGAATGTTAACATCTTTCATCATTGGTTGGTAATTAGGTGACTTTCTCGCATGTTCGACTTCAATTCACACATTCACATGCTTGAATCTGTACTTGTTCGGGTCGAGATGGAGCAAAAGCCCCTGGTTTTTTTCTGGTAAGACCAAGGTTGTGGGATATTTTTTTTTTATCTTGACTATATGCATGACTCTTTTGATTAGATGGCTATGACCATACCTAAGTCCATTTGTTGATCCTTACTGTTGTATGGCTGTGTCCATACCTCGAATCTCAGTTTATATGTACTCTATTATGGATGGTTTCACCCATGCCACATGTTCATGTATCAGAGATATCAGTTTTATTTGTACTTGCAGGTCTTCTGATAGCAATGTTTGGTTCAAACGCATTCTTGTAAAGCATTTCAATCTTCCCTCTCTCTCAGACCTCATGCTTTAGGGGGCATCTGTTACATAACATTTTTTCACCATCCATGCAATCCCCATCCCATATATTGGAGGACCATTTCTATGATTTATATGAAGTGCCATGCCTTGAAAAAAGTGTCATTACATCCCTTTCCATAAGAATAACATTTCCTCTATTGACTATTCCTGGAACATACCATCAAAAACACATGATTTTGGGATGGTGCTGGCAGGCAGTTATGGCCTCGCGCCAATAAAGGAAATTAGCACTAGGCCCCACACCCATTGGTGCTCTATCTCAGTGGACTACCTGTGCCGAGCTGTTTTTGGAAATTTTTTTAAATATAGAAGTGAATTTTCCATTGCTAACCACTTCATGAGCAAGTCAGCATGGGTGGTTCGGCTTTGGCTTCTTGTTTCCTACATTTGGGGCAACCTCCCAAAAGGATAAGGCTTGTAATATTCCCAAATTTTCACATGATATTTGTACTATTAGAGTTTTTAATAAACTAAATTAATTAAGTTAATAAAAGGGTGGAGGGACTCATAATCCTCAAATATGAATAAAATCCACTTTTTATGTGTGTATGTGGATATTCAAGATTTAGATCTAAAATCATGGAGTAGTGGAGAAGCTCCATTAATGGAGATCATGTCTCATTTATAAGATAGATTATGGAGGATGAAACAGTAAAATAAGATCATGGATCTTAAATGAAAAATCATGAGGATCTTTGATAAGGTAAATTGAGATCATAGTGCATTCAAATAAGATCATAAAGCACTTATGATAAGATAATGGAGGAAGTGATGCATTTAATGCACACATGATGAAGAGGGTGATCACCTCATATGAACATGATGGAGGATAGGGAGAAACAAAACATTCAACCATGGATACTTATGTCCACATGCACAACGTAGTTTTGGAGTGGGAATAGGCTATGGAAGGCTCATATCTATATAATGAAGGTGGAGGCACAATGGAAGGCATGATTTGGATTATTCATTTCTTTATTTTTTTAGATCTAGATTTGTCTTAGGAAATTTATAAGCAGGCTTGGGATGTTTAGCAAATTTTGCAGTGCTGTATAGCACAGGGTGTTCCCGAGCGGGAATCTCGCTTCTTTATTTGAGTGATCTCTAAGGAAGAGGATTGTACTTCATTGCTTATCAGACATTGGTGCCATCTTCAGGAGGTTATTTCTAGCATTCAGCTAGGAAACCAGTGGAGGATTTATCCTACCACTTTTTTCTTCACATTTAGCCTTTTAGGAGTAGCAGATTTATATCCGACATTCAAGCTATTGGGTTTTACCTCCATGTAGCAGCATTCCCTTCAAGGATTGCGCATTCCAGTCCTATAGATCTATTGGAGGAAGGAAGTTTCTAGTATTTCAGCTAGAAATACTGTGAGGGATCATCTCCTCACATTGGATCTATTGTTTCCATCACTCAGGAGCTAATTTGACACATCTAGCAGTAGGCTATTGAGCCTCCCTTTCTGGCAGCGCAGTTTTCTAAAGTTGTTGTTCATCCAGCAACTATTTTCAGTGGAGAAGATTCGACAAGCTAGATATTGCGCTTTTAGCCCAAGGATCTAGAGAAGGGTTCAACCCTTCTAGCATAGATATGATTGTACATCGTTTCATCCATCATATCATTAGATCTAGTTTCAGATATGCATACCCAGCAGTATATATGTGAAGCCTGATGTGCCAAAAATTTAATCTATGGATAAACTAAGCTTCCCTAGACCAGTGTCTAGTCTAGAAAAATAGGTGAAAGACTATACTACCATTTCTCCTAACTCAGAGTAGATACACAAACATGATTGGATGCTTACTTGTTTGATTCACTTCCAAATTGCTCCTTTCTGTCGCTTCCATTACATCTTCAAATTAAAGATTTTTTGTTAGTTGAATGCTTCCTGCAAGAAAGAACACTGAAACAGTACAAGATGAAATAATATAGATATATATTCAAGATAGTTAGCTAAATCAGTTAATAATAAATACATTCATCAACCAAGATCTTACAATATGGAAAATCAAAGTTAACATAGATGCATGTAGGGAAAAACAAAAAGTATTCTTTATTGATGATAGAATGAGAGGTTACAACCTAGTGAGTGATTTGAAGTGACCTTCCAGCAATGTTCCGAAGTATCATCATAGAATAATTCTCTCTAGCATCAGCTCCACAAATCAAACTCTCTATTGAAAATTCTCCAACATTTCTCTACTCAAATTCTTCCTCCTCAAACACTTATATTTGTGTTCAATTTATAGATGAACTGTAGGTTGTTTTGCAATAAATTACATTCCAAAAATAGGCAAGACATGTTTCCATTCATGTAGATGTCAAATGGACACTTGGATTCGAAGCTTGACACATGTGAACTCTTATATAAGGCATTGGCCAAGTGGAGATTTAGGAACAATGAGAATTTTGTTCCCAATGTGACCAATGCACCTTTGAATGTCGGGAAGTGCATTGCAGATCATCCTGTCATGGAGATACCTACATATGAAATGCACTTAGGCCCCTTAGAGCCTCTTTTGGTGAGCTATCATATGCTATATAATAAGCTTCAAACCATGGACAACCCTTGGTTGATGAAAATCATTGTTTGATTCATGTTGTTTCCTATCTTAAGGCATGTAGAAATTAATATGATAGGGACTGATAGACCCTTGATCATCGGTTCTGGAGATGATGCCTAGTTAACCAGGTCATTGGGAATGGTTCCCAAATTGACCTATAACAATTTCCCCCTAAAGCATGAGATCCAAATAATAAGAACATTTCATTGAGATGCTTTACACTGTGATGATCCTGGAAACAAAGCGGAATGGTCACCTGCATCAATATTACAATTCATTACATCATGATATATCCTCTATTGATCATAATTTCTGAGTGTAGGCATTCCCATAGTTAGTGTTGGTGTTCCTGTGTTTTGATAGATTGGCTTACCAAAAGACAAGGCAACATACAAACCAAACTTTAGAGCTCTAGGATCTAGCCCTCCTAGTCTCAGAGAGGGATCTCCCAATATGTTTATAAAGATGTGTCTTGAAAGGCTCAGAAATTGATTTTAGGCTAGTTATGAGGTTCAAGGTTTTTCGTTTTTGTTTGGTTGGACAAATATGTTTCATGCGGTATAGATAGAGTATGGGAATCTACAAGCCATTGGGCAATGGAGTCATGTGAAGTCCAAATAGTTCTGACTGAGAAGGAAGAGAAACCAAAGGGAAAATCTAACTTAGTCAAGGATCTCTTGAATAATATAGGTGAAATGGCATGGAAATTAAGGACTAAGAGTGAACAACAAACCAAACCCTTTCACAACGGCTTAAAGGATTCGGGGAACGCCCTATTTCCTCCAGAAAGCTCACTGCTTTGGACTTAATCAATATAACACTCAAAGAAAATAGAAATGCAGACTAAACCCTCAGGATGAGTTATAGGATTCGGGGAACACCCTATTTCCTCCTACAAGTTCACCTTTGACAGCTTAACCGACAAAGACATACAATTGCACTCAAAGAAGAGGGAACGCCTTAGACATCTAGGACTGCAATTATAGGGGCCTTCAACACAATGATAACAATAAGGAACATAGGGTATGATTGAGACCAAACCTCACTATCAAACTACCAGCATTAATAATCAAAGGTAGACTCCAGATACAATATTCAGTTGGTAAAGAAAGAGGAAACGCCTAAACAGTATTTAACACAACCGAATTAACCTTTTCTGAAGTAAAACAAGCTGAATATAAAGAGAGCTATTAGACTACCCTGTCACATTCAGTAGTAGAAAATATATAAATAGTGAAGGATAAACATGTCAGAGGTGCTTCTAAGATACATTTCTCAGCCTAAAATTCTTATCCTACTGTAGGCAAAGCATGATGGAACAAAGTGGAAACACAGGAAATAATATTGAATATAAGAAGTACTTCACCAAAACCAGGCTCAGGGATCTGATGGTCCTACCTCCTTCATCAACAGAAAAACACAGATCTTCACACTCTTTCAGAACACCAAAGCTTCTTCAAAGTAGCAATATGTATTACTTTAGAAATCATAAAATTCCAACCATTTACAATGAGACTTCAAAGAGTCTTTCTAGCGGAAATGAGAAAAGTAAGTGAGGAAATTTTTAATGATCATTAGTGATAGGAGGAGGTATTTCGAATGCTCCATTCTGCAAAATGGCTCTTCATTAACTGTGTGTACTTTGAAGTATGGTCCAGAAGTCTTGTTAATAACTTCAAGTATGTTCTTCTGAAGAAATACGACTGATGGTACTCTGTGGTAGCCTTCCAAAATAAGCGACATGGGTAGAACGGTCTGCAGGTCTTCCCATACCTCATAACTGTGGTCCTGATAGTCTTTAAGAAGCTCCTGTCAGCGCATTAACTTTCAAGGGCTCGAGGAGGCATGGAGAACACTAAAAGGCAGTCTTTCTGGAGAAAAGTGCTCTATTGATATGAATGTACTAATGTAACTTTGTTAGTGTGCTTAGTCTTCAAACTGCACCTTCATCCTTTGAACATGGGATTAGCATGTTAAATCTTCAATTACGGGCATAAATCCCCCAAATCCGTCTCTACTGCTTCATTTTGTTGCTGCAATGGCCTTTCTATGATCTCAGTCATAGAGTGAATTCATACCATGTGAACCCTACACATTGGAATAAATCCGTTATAAAATCCAAGCGTTGCGAAAGAAATGTTGTGCGGGCCCGTGGAAACAGTGAAAAAGCGACAGAAGAAATGATAATTAGTGTAAAGCCCAAATATTAATGCTTGGGCATATTACAAAGGAAATAAAAGAAAAACAATGAAGCGAGGCTTATGATGTGGGACCTGGCATGGGCAGAGGGCGATTAACTTTGGATCGTTGATATCAGGAGGAGATCAACAGCGAAGGTTTAAAGGTGAGGCTAATAAAGATTCCAATGAGGAAATCTGATGGAGGGCACGATGCAATGCAAATCGTCAATCTGTATCGAGCGGATGACCACAATTGCATCGGTGGATCGCAATCGAGAGAGGCAGTAGGTGATACCTTTAAGAACTTGCAATTGGCGATGCTCCGATTGCGCAATAGCCATCAGATCAGGGTGGTAGATTGACGGTCGGTAGGTAATCGGAGGGAGGAAAGGGGAGAAGTGATGAGCACGATGTAGAACTAGTGTGGACTGTTGGATCTGTATCGGATGGACGACTGGGATCATATCATGGGATCACAATCAGAAGGGACGGGGGGGCGGCACAACCAGAAGTTCCGATTGCAATTGGAGTGGTGGTGTGATGGAGCGACTGCCGTTCTATTTGGAGGTAGATCGATGGCTCTGATATAATCGGAGGGGCGAAAGGGGAGGAGCGACGAGTGCAATGCGGAATGAGTGTTGACCATCGGATCTTGTAAAGATAAACAGCTCAAAACACAACCACGGTCTATAGAACAAAAGACCATCGCATTGGCAAAAGGAGGAATAACAAAGGAAATGCACTCACAATGTAAGTTGTGATTGCGATTAGTGCCCAGGGCCTTAGCGCTTGGTTCTGAGCGCGGGTCATATGGGGAAGTGGTTAAGGGGCTCAGCCAAAAGGGGCTTAGGCCTATTATAAGGTAGAAAGTGTGTTTTTGGCTTAATTAGTGTATTTTAAGGCCAAAAAGGGGTAACAGTAGAGAGGAAAAGGGTTTATTAAACCGAACAAAGGGAATTTGAAGGGTTTAAAAGGGAATTTGGGATGATTTAGAGGGATAATGAGGAATTAAGGGAGGGGAAAAAAGGTGAACAAACAGAGGTTTAAAAGGGATGAAATATGGGGGGAAAAGGGCTTTTGGGAATTCTTCTTTATAACAGATAGGCTTTTAAACTAGGAATAGCAGTGAGGATTTCTCAAAGGAAAAAGGCACAAGGAGGCTTCAAGGATGATGTGTTTTCAGAGGAAATTCATTTCTTGAAGGCTCAAAAAAAAACTTAGCCACCGTTTGGTATATCATAATTTATGGGTGGCTAATAGTGGCTCCACTTGGGGAGGACAGCTTGCTCTTTAGGTGTCAAGAACCTCAGTAATCTCTATGTTTTAGCAGACCAGTGCCTTTCCATTGGGCAACAATTTTTCTTCTGATCTGATAACCTTTGCAGCACCCTGAAAACTATCATTCTTCAAAACAACATTTCTACCTACCCATTCTTATTGTCCTAGAATTTTCTCTTCTTTTGAGTGCACTTGGACTGGCAAACTCTTGTTCAACATTTTATTTTTCAAACAAAAAAACAAACCTATCTAATGCTACCCTTATTCCTCCATGAGACCAGATTAAACAGTTGGTCTCATAACTTCTCTAGCTAATCTAATACCTGTCACGTTTAAATAGTCTGACAAGCTTTCATTCTCTATATTCTAAGACAGAAATTGAAAAACAACCAAGCCAGGATTAGACTGTCTGGCTTGCTGGACGTTGCAAAAATTAAAAAAAAACAAGCTAAATGCTCACATAATGATCTTTATTGATATTTTCCTACCTACCGTACTCTAACTGGAATGTTTACAAGTCTATCTTACAAACATTGTATTCTAATGCAACCAGTCCATCAAGTGATCCCATGACTAGTCTTTCTTGCTCAACTCCTTGAGTAGGCTGGGTAGGCGGGGCTGCTCCCACTCTTTTTGTTTCTTAGCAGCGGCTTTAAAAAAATTTCTTGTTGTCTGCAACATGCTGCTCAAAAATACCTTTGATCCTTCTTCAAATGTGTGCAGGAAATGAACATAAGGATTGTGAAATGATACCTGGTTATGATTTTTTGACAGGCAAGCTTCAACCAGGATTTATTCCTCTTCCACTGGACCAAGAACAAGACTCTCTTGAGAAAGATAATCTCCCTCATCTTCTTCATTTTATAAACTGGAGGACTCATCATATATGGTCATGCTGTCCTCTTGGAGCTCTGATATATTCGGCTCTGCTGGGGTGAGCTCCGTGAAAAGATCCATGTATTCTTGAGCATGGGCTTGTTCCATTGCTTCCTCTTTTTCAAGAGAAGGCACCTGGCTTTCATCATGCTCAAGAATCTCTTCTTTGCTTTCCTCCTCATCTTCTGAAGGGAAATACTGCTGACCTCTGATCTCATGACACTCATCATTGATGCTTTCATAAATTTCCCATCAGTGTCATAGATAGCCTGGCTTGGCACATTACTCTCTTGAAGTTGATCGAACTAATCCTCCTCCCATAAATCTAACAATGATGACCATGAAATATTATCTTCTGTTTGTAGAACATCATCATCAGATAGATCAAACATAGGAAAATCATGAATGTAAGTAATGCTACCAATCAGACAAACTCGATTATTAGTAGATCTTTCTTCACTTTGATATACATACGAGCTTTCCAACTCTGTACAAAAAATCTCATCAGATGAATGGGCAAGGATGTTTGATCTACAAAAAAATTTAGAGGCTGGTTGTCCATTGATGATCTGATCCATTTCTTCTTCTGTCAAAGGGGAAGATGGTCTTGTGTTCCTTTGCGCAGAAGTGCTACAACTCTTTTTTTCCTTTGAAGACTGGATTTGAGGCGGAATGTCATCTGAAGCCTCAACTGCAAGGGATGATGGATCAACGTCTAAGTTTTCAGGAATATCTTGTGGAATGTCTACAGTATCTTGACTATTTTCTTTCTCAGCTAATTCATCCATGTTCTTATGATAGCTAGGATGCATATGAGATTCTTGAATGGCTTTCAACAGATCTTCAAAATGCATATTAACCAAATCCTAATCAATATCTACCAGGTACTGTATGATATTCTGAGATTGATCACAACAATCCCATGATAAGGATGGAGAGTTTCCTTTATAATTCTTGTAAAACACTTGGTGCATGTCCCTTAAATAAAACAAACTCCAAGGTTCTAACCATTCATACCAGACCCTAGTTTTTCCTTCTAATGTTGCCATGAACATTTTCATTATGCAGTCTTCATGCCATTCAACTCTAAATTTCCACACATGTATATGAAACTTGATGAGATGTAGCAAGGGGTCATCAAAGTTTTCACCCTGAAACGTAGGTAGGTTTTTTAACCAGTCCACTTCAGGCATTTTGTGTGGGAATCCAGGGATATGCTCCCTACTCATTGGGGCATATCTTCTCTGTATGCATGGAAGCATGTTTGTAAATCAGAAAGAGGTCACTGTATCTTCTCAACCAGTTCAGAGTCTTCTACTAGTGGATTCATTTGGTCTTTTAGGAACTGTGGAGTCTCCAGGTGGATGAATTTGACTATTTGAAGCAGGTTGTTGTCCACCATCAGCAATGAGATACCAATCTAACCAGAGATTATGGGTCTTTTGAGTGCCTAATAATTTTTAAGGTGAACTGAACTCAGGTCCCACCGTGATCG
Organism: Pinus albicaulis; assembly: GCA_034641835.2. Classification (NCBI taxonomy): domain Eukaryota; kingdom Viridiplantae; phylum Streptophyta; class Pinopsida; order Pinales; family Pinaceae; genus Pinus; species Pinus albicaulis. Next base: position 1,616,986,009 of record CM076582.1, read on the forward strand.
CCATTATTTTGGTGTTCTCGTGTTTTGATAGATTGGCTTACCAAAAGAAAATGCAACATACAAACCAAACTTTAGAGCTCCAGGATCTAGCCCTCCTAGTCTCAGAGAGGGATCTCTCAATATTTTTATAAAGATGTGTCTTGAAAAGCTCGGAAATTGATTTTAGGCTAGTTATGAGGTTCAATGTTGTTTGTTTTTTTTTGGTTGGAAAAATATGTTTCATGTGGTATAGATAGAGCATGGGAATCTACAAACCATTGGGCAATGGAGTCATGTGAAGTCAAAATAGTTCTAACTGAGAAGGAAGAGAAACCAAAGGGAAAATCTAACTTATTCAAGGATCTCTTGAATAATATAGGTGAAATGGCATGGACATTAAGGAATAAGAGTGAACAACAAACCAAACCCTTTCACAATGGCTTAAAGGATTTGGGGAACGCCCTATTTCCTCCATAAATCTCACTGCTTTGGAATTAATCAATATAACACTCAAAGAAAAGAGAAATGCAGACTAAACCCTTAGGAGGAGTTATAGGATTCGGGAAATTCCCTATTTCCTCCTACAAGTTCACCTTTGACAGCTTAACCGACAAACACATACAATTGCACTCAAAGAAGCAGGAACGCCTTAGACATCTAGGACTGCAGTTATAGGGGCCTTCAACACAATGATAACAATAAGGAACAGAGGGTATGATTGAGACCAAACCTCACTATCAAACGGCCAGCATTAATAATCAAAGGTAGACTCCAGATACAATATTCAGTGGGTAAAGAAAGAGGGAATGCCTAAACAGTATTTAACACAACCGAATTAACCATTTCTAAAGTAAAAGAAGTTGAATATAAAGAGAGCTATTAGACTACCCTTTCACATTCAGTAGCGGAAAATATATAAACAGTGAAGGATAAGTAGGTCAGAGGTGCTTCTAGGATACATTTCTCAGCCTAAACTTTTTATCCTACTATAGGAAAAGCATGATGGAACAAAGTGGAAACATAGGAAATAACATTGACTATAATAAGTACTTCACCAAAACCAGGCTCAGGGATCTGATGGTCCTGCCTCCTTCATCAACAGAAAAACACAGATCTTCACACTCTTTCAGAACACCAAAGCTTATTCAAAGCAAAAATATGTATTACTTTAGAAATCATAAAATGCCAACCATTTACAATGATACTTCGAAGAGTCTTTATAGTGAAAATGAGAAAAGTAGGTGAGGAAAGTTTTAATGATCATCAGTGATAGGAGGAGGTATTTCGAATGCTCCATTCCACAAAATGGCTCTTCATTAACTGTGTGTACTTTGAAGTATGGTCCAAAAGTCTTGATAATAACTTCAAGTATGTTCTTCTAAATAAATCCGACTGATGGTACTCTATGGTAGCCTTCTGAAATAAGCGATATGGGCAGAAAGGTCTGCAGGTCTTCCCATACCTCATAACTATGGTCCTGACAGTCTTTAAGAAGCTCTTGTTAGCGCATTAAATTTTAAGGGCTCGAGGAGGCATGGAGAACACTGAAAGGTAGTCTTTCTGGAGAAAAGTGCTCTGCTAATATGAATGTACTGATGTAACTTTGTTATTGTGCTTAGTCTTCAAACTGCACCTTCATCCTTTGAACACGGGATTAGCATATTACATATTAAATTACGGGCTTAAATCCCCCAAATCCATCTCTGATGCTTCATTTTTCCACTGCAATGGCCTTTCTATGATCTCAGTCACAGAGTGAATTCATACCCTGTGAACCCTACACAATGGAATAAATCCGTTATAAAATCTAGGGGTGGTGAAAGAAATGTTGTGAAGGCCCATGGAAATAGTGAAAGAGTGGCGGAAGAAATGATAATTAGTGTAAAGCCCAAAGATTAATGCATGGGTGGATTACAAAGGAAATCACACAAAAACAATGAAGTGAGGCTTATGATGTGGGACCCAACGTGGGTGAAGGGCGATTAACTTTGGACCATTGATCTCAGGAGGAGATCAACGGTGGAGGTTGAAAGGTGAGGCTAACAGAGGTTCTGATGAGGAAATCTGATGGAGGGCACAATGCAACGCAGATCGTTGATCTATATCGAACAGATGGCCACGATTGCATCAGTGGATCACAATCGGGAGAGGCAGCATGTGATACCTTTAAGAACTTGTGATTGGCGACACTGAGATTGCGCGATAGCTATTAGATCAGGGGAGAAGTGATGTGCGTGATGTAGAACTAGCGTAGACCGTCGGATCTGTATTGGATGGATAGCTTGGATCATATCGGGGGATCGCAATCGGAAGGGACGGGGCGGCGGCACAACCAGAAGTTTCGATTTCGATTGGAGTGGTGGTGCAATGGAGCGACTCCCATCCGATCTGGAGGCAGATCGACGACTTTGATATAATCGAAAGGGAAAAAGGGGAGGAGTGACGAGCGCAATGCGGAATGATCGCCGACCGTCAGATTTTGTAAATATCGACAACTCAGAACACGCCCGCGGTCTATAGAAAAAAAGACCATCACGTCGGGAAAAGGAGGAATAACAAAGGAAATGCACTCACAATGTAAGTTGCGATTGCGATTATTTCCCAGGGCCTTAGCGCTTGGTTCTGGGCGCGGGTCATGTGGTGAAGTGGTTAAGGGGCTCAGCCGAAAGGGGCTTAGGCCTATTATAAGGTAGAAAGTGAGTTTTTGGCTTAATTAGTGTAATTTAAGGCCAAAAAGGGGTAACGGTAGAGAGGAAAAGGGTTTATTAAACCAAAAAAAGGGCATTTGAAGGGTTTAAAAGGGAATTTGGGATGATTTAGTGGGATAATGAGGAATTAAGGGAAAGGAAAAAAGGTGAAGAAACAGAGGTTTAAAAGAAATGAAATATCGGGGAAAAAGGGCTTTTGGGCATTCTTCTTTATAACATAGAGGCTTTTAAACTAGGAACAACAGTGAAGATTTCTCAAAGGAAAAAGGCACAAGGAGGCTTCAAGGATGATGTGTTTTTAGAGGAAACGCATTCCTTGAAGGTTCAAAAACAAACTTAGCCACCGTTTGGTATATCAGAATTTATGGGTGGCTAACAGTTAGCACATAAAACAATATAATAACATGTACATAATCCATAAAGTCGTCTACATTGGAATGATGCCCAGTTTCAGACACGCCAACAGATATAGGCCCATGTTTGGATGAAAATCTGTATGTAAGGTCACTGTAGAGATGATGAGTAAAAAAATCCTGAAATCGCAGCATGGATGGATGAGACTAGATCTAGGGTCTTCTTATCTCATTCACTCGATCATTCAGGTACAAGTCTAACCATGTGAATATATGATTTTTCGTCGAACATGGAAAGACATCATTTGATTACCAGCCAATGATGTGAGTTGTTACAAATGCGAGAGAACCACCATTAATTTCAATGGCTCTCAAGGTACTGCAGTACATTTTGTAAGGCTTTAATAGATGATTTTATGTCGAACATGCCTCATGGTACTGGAATCTGATGGTTGTAAGTGAAATTCCTGGATATTGATTTGTTGTCGACAAGAATTCACCTTATTGCAAAACTGGAGTTACTGATTTTGGAGACAAGGGTATGACTTGATATATCAATTTTCAGAGATGACGGTCATTAAAATGAAGGTTTACGAGTATTGCATATGGATGAGTTCTTAATCACTGGATGACTTCTCTTGAACATATCGGTGACACTATGATGAGTTGGCAGCATTGGCATAAAACCGAAGTGAAGGTATGATGAACCATAGGTGTGAATGAACTGTCAAGATGATTACCCAACCCAAACAGTCACAGACATGGAGTGAAAGAAGTGTCATGTCCAAGAACGACTTGCTACCAAAAAGAAACTTTACTTTCTTTTCCCAAATTTTCCCTGGTCATTTGCCAACCAGTACCTCTTTATTTTTTAACAAGCTTGAGGAGGATAACATTTTCTTGATCTATTATTCAACCCTTTGGGCAAATAAAGTATCGCTATTTAAAAATTTAACGAGTCTAGCGATGAATGAAACTTGATTCTTGCCATGATTGACAAGCCCGTCTCTATTTTATGTTTTAACGAACTTAACGACAGTGATAGCCTGGTCATTTTTCATATTTATAGAGTCTGAAAAAGAGGACGAAATAGAACTACAAAGTAATTTTTCGTAAATTTGTCTCTCAGATCCGAAAAAGTGTAAAATAATATCTGAAAGAACCTCTTTGGTCATGTTTAACCAAGGTATTCCTTTTTCGTAAATAATCCATCTCAGTCCGGAAAACGGTTAAACTTATACTGAGTAGATATCAATTCATTTACTTTAACGAGCTCAAAATGACAAGTGCTCGGCAATATTTTCACATTATCGGAGTCTGAGAAGAGTTGAAAGAAGAATCCAGGGGTTCCTTTTTCGTTGTTATCGAAGCTCGAAAAAGAGATAAAAGTGCGCTTCAAATCCTTTTTCGTTTTTATCAAAGCTCAAAAAATAAGGAGAAAAAGTATGCTTTGTGGTCAAGTATTTCTTGAAATAAATATGCACGATTAACCTGTTCGTCAGTTGTATTTCCTTTTTAGAACAACATCAAATGGATTAAAAATACCTGTTTCATGATAAAAAACATAATAAAACCATACTCATAGCAATAAATTTAACTTTCATGTAATTAAATGACTATATAAAGCAGTTTCACTATTCATTTTTACCATTTCATAGTTACCATTTGTATTTTGGAGCTCTGAACTTGATTTTACCACCGAACTTCAGTCATTGATTGCGGTCATTTCTGTGGACATATTTCATCGCTGTTTGATCCAGGTAAATAGTATGAACCTCCTCTTCCTTTCAGCATTCATTTCATTTCCATTCCTCGCAAATTTTTTAGGGTTTTAAGGCCCCTAGGGTAAATTCTACCCAAATTGAGGGAAATGCACCCTAGTACATCAAAAAATATGTTGCATAGTGGGTACAGTGAAGGGTACCTGCATATGTAATGCACTGTCTCAACCTAGGGAGTACGTTGGGCGCAGTTCAAGTTTTGATTTTCATGATGTGTCCAAAATTTGCCTAGTTTTTTTCAATGAATGGTATCTAATGGATATTTTGGTTGGTTTTCAGGTTTCCATCAGATAAGAATGATGATTACATGGAGAGAAAGAAAACATGAAGAACAAGATATGATTTCCTTTAATGATCCGGGTACTGTAAGAGCTTTAAGAGATTGTGGGCTACTTAAGTACTTCAAATTGTCGGACATGAGGCAACGAATAGAACTATTGGAGTTCCTTGTTTGAACATGGAATCCAATGATAGAGGAATTTCACATAAAAAATCAAGTGTTGTCCATAACAGTTGAGGATGTGTATTTTCTAACAAGTTTTTCAAGGAGAGGTTTGCCCATTTCACTCACAGGATCTACTGTTGGAGGAGAAATAGTGAGGGATTATGTTATGTAGTATTTCTATCCAGGGTCAGAACCTAGAAAATATTGAAAAATAAACATCCGTGATGTTAGGGATTTTCCTTTGAGAACCATCCTATTCACGATCGCTAAACTAGCTGGCACCATTACACTCCATGTAGTGAACAGATCGTACATGCATTATGTGCGGGAATGTTTAGAGACAATAGTCTTCAAATGGTCTGAAGCTGTTCTATCTCATATAAAGGAACAACTAAATAAAGAAAAGGGAGGAAGGAAGAAAAATTTCAGTTATGGTTCCATCCTTATCTCTTTCGCTTTGGAACGGATTCCACTGATGCAGCCACAACATGTAACATTGGATATATCCAGTCCTAGAGATCCTCAAATGCAGAGATGGGTAGAACTCATGGGTTGGCATTTAGGCCAATCAACCATTTTATTCTCAATTGCATTCTTCTCCTGGTCCTGGAAACATATTGTCACCATCGATGAGCATGCATACACAGGCGTCGACTTCCGAGGAGATCCAGATCTAGTTTTACCAGAAGGTGCTCAGTGGGGCGCAATAGGTAAGAATTATTTGACCATGTTTTTTATTTTTATAAGTTTTATACAAATTTTTTGTGTTTTTATTTCTTTCCAAGACTAAACTAAATTTTTAATGTAATGCAGATATTGGTCGTGTTCAACCAATAGAGGAACCAGAGCACAAAGCAGATGCACCAGCAAAGAGGGTTCTCAGGAGAGTAGTCCTTCAGGACCTTGATATGGCTGAGACTTTTTCTGAGCTCCAGCAGCACATAGAGGGGTTGACCTTCGGGATTTTTGATTGCCGGATCGAAGAGCTTCCCGTGCGATTGCAATGACACACAATTGGGGTTCCTAGCCATTGGATGCGGTTTCTCCATAGGATTTCTAGATCTATAGTGTGCTATCATGAGCACCACTAGTTTACTTATGACTTTTTTCATATATTTTGAGGTCAGATGACCAATGTGTCTTGGGCACAAATTTTATAAAAAAGCTATAACTATATATCAATATGTTTTCATATTTTTTCCTATTTTTAATACGCAATCCTATTCAATGATGTGAATATTTTCCTTACCTATGACACAAATTTCTATCTAAAACTTGATTAGCTAATGAATCAGTTAAAATGTTTAGATTTCTGGAAATGTGTTGATATTGAATAAAATCAAAATGTCTCTCCAAAAGCTGAACTCTTAGGAAAAATCTAACAAGAGTTGGATTTATAACAGTATAAATACTAGTAAGTTATAGTACCACGAGTTGTGAGTCTAACCTTATGATTATGCAGTTAATACCAAATGAAATGGCATCAGAGAGAAGTTCGATCAACATGCTATACTCAATGATATTATTCGTCAATCTACCGATACAAATCCCTTGAAAACTCACTAACTCGTCGTTCGGAGCGAAAATGGCCCACGCTGTAGAGGATAGATTCTGCGTACTACAACTAGCACCATCAGCATATCCAACAAATGGTTCCAAATATTTAGTTATCTGTGATGAAATGTAAAGAGGATTACTAACATCAAGAAAACTCTAAAAGACAAATTCAGATAGTGAATGCAAATCAACAACATATAAACAATATAATACACAAAATTACTAAGCTCATGATTAAGCATAGTAACATTTCAAATACAACCCATTTCTAGGCTGTGCTAATGGATCCCATCATAATCAAATAACTCATAGGAACCCTTAGCAAGAACTCGTTTGACAATATAGGGGCCATGCCACAATGGCTTGAATTTCCCTGTACCTATTACATCAGCTTCTTGGTCGTAAAGAAGGACCAAGTCACCCTCTGAGTAGATGCGAGGCTGGACATTTTTGTCGTATTGCACCTTTATACGTCTCTTATGTGCTTCGTTGGCCAATTGGGCTTCATGACGTGTTTCATCTAGATGGACGAGGTTAAGGAGACGTGCTTCGCCTTCCAAGGTGTTAGGTAACAAGTCTATTGTTACTTTTAACAATGATATTTCACATTGGATTGGTAAGATAACATCCAAAAAATACACCAATTGAAAAGGTGTTAATCCGGTTACATTTCTCACTGAGGTTCGATACGCCCACAAGGCGGAGTATAGGATCAAGTTCCAGTTCCTTTTACAAACTCCTATCATTCGTTTAAGAATTTTGTTAATAGCCTCAACTTGTCCATTTGATTGTGGATAATAAGGAGTAGAATTATCATGCGACAATCCTAACTTGGCTATCAATTTAGACATCATATGGTTGTGAAAATGCTTCCCATGATCTATAACTATGGCCTGTGGGACCCCAAATCATGCACTGACGTGATTGAAGAAAAACAATGCAGTTGTTTGTCCTGTGTTGTTGAGTGTAGGCATCGCTTCGGCCCATTTGGTAAAATAGTCGACCGCGACAATAATATAACCATGCCCCCGGGATGAAGGAGGGTTACAGTTCATGAAATCGATACCCCATTTCGTAAATGGTCTAGCAGAGAAAATAGGATGCATTGGCAATGGCGGTTTGCGGATTTTACGGTCATAAATCTGGCACGCATGACAGTTTCTGACTGTGAGGATACAATCTCAAAAAATAGTAGGCCAAAAGTAACTGGCATAGAGTATCTTCTACGTGGTAGCATAACCAGATAAATGTCCACCACAAACCCCAACATTGCAATCATTTAACACTCTTTTGGCCTCCTCATGAGTGAGGCACCTCCTTAAAATGGTATCGACACCATGATGATAAAGTGTATCACCGACAATCAGATAATCTTTGGCCTTGTATCTAATACGTCACTGATCAGAGTGAGAGGTATTAGGTCGAAAATCTTGGGTTTGGAGATAAATGATGAAATCCCCATACCAAGGATCAGATGATCCGATCAGAAACAGAGACTCATCTGGAATAGATGGTTCCGACGTAGGTGCATTACTATCATAGGGAAGGTAATAGAGAAGCTCAGCCAAAACTAAAGACTTCTTTGACTTGGATTTGATGAATTCCAAATCAAATTCTTGAAAAATGATGATCCATTTTGAATATTTACCCCCCAACAATTAACGTGATAAGATGTAAGTCATGGGGTCGCAATCTGAAGCCATTGTTGTTTTTCGGAGCAGGATATAATGGCGAAATCATTGGACAGCTTGAACAGCTACCAAGGCAAGATTTTCCATGCACGAATACTTAAATTTCGTATCATTGAGATTACGACTCAAATAATAGATCGGATGTTTAATTCCATGTTCTACTTGGACCAAAACCATAGCGATGGTTGTTTCAGCCACGGCGATATATAGGAAATAATCTTTTTGATAATTTTGAGGACACATTAATGACGCTCGGACAATATGGTCCTTGAAAGCATCAAAATAAGCTTGCACAACTTGGTCCCAATGGAAGGGAACCCCCTTTTTCAATAATCGAGAAAATCCTTTAGCCATTTCGGCATAGTTTGGAATGAACCTTCTCAGGAAGTTAGCCTTTCCTTGAAGTTTTTATATCTAAAGTAAGTTTGATGGCACAGACAAATCAAGAATGGCCTGAACCTTCAGTGGATCTATTCTAATTCCTTTTTTTGAGACTATGAATCCAAGAAATTGACTAGAACCAACAGCAAACACACATTTGTGTAGATTGAGGCGTATCTTGTAGTGTTGACAGTGTAAGAAAATGGCTCTCAAATGCATCGGGTCATCAATCCGTTTTCGTGAATGTGCTAGTAAATCATCTAGACATGGTTGAAAAATGTGCTTGATGTCGTTGAAAGAGTAATCCATTGCTCTCTAAAAATTTTCCCCAGTGTTCTTTAAACCAAAGGGAAGTTTCCGATATGAGAATGTGCCCCAGGGATAGATGAATGTTGTCTTATGTTGGTCATCTGGGTGGATATTAATTTGATTATAGCCAGAAAATCCATCCATGAAAGAAAATATTTCACATCCAGCACAATCATCAATAATCTGGTCGATAAAGGGAGTAGGATAGTTGTCTTTTGGACAAGCATGATTCACATCCTGATAATCGACGCACACTCTAATGGTTCCTTGTTTTTTCATAACAGGAACGATATTGGAAACCCACTCAGTTAGCAGAACAGGGTAAATGAAACCAACACTCAAATTTTTTTCGACTTCTATTTTGATGGCAGTGGCTTTCTTCGGATGAACAGGATGAAGCCATTGACACACCAGTTTGACATCAGGATACATATTAATAGTGTGTTCAACTATAATAGTATCTATGCATGGCATTTCCTCGTAAGACCAAGCGAATACATCATGAAATTCACAAAAAAGAGAGCAATATGAATCAAGTTTTGATGGAGAACAAGATACACTGACATGAATATTTTCTACAATGCCATGTTTAGTCGAAATATCGATAGAAATCATTTCTTCAATATTTGATAAATTTCGCTCAGATTCAATTGCATTAATCGGAAAATAATTCGAAAAGAAAGTTTGAATGGATGGGTTATATAGTTCACTAAGATTATTTTATTCATAATAAAAAATATGGGAATGATGATGATAATCTTCCCATGGTTCTCCTTCTACCATCATTGCTTCCAAAATATTTTCATCTGTCAAAAATTTTAAGGAAAATGGATCACATGGAGTTCAAAAATCTAATGAACGATCAACCCAAACACTCGGCGATGCTGATTTCGAATTTTCCGCCCAAGCCAAATATATTGATTGCTATTGTATCTCAATAGGGATGAACGGTAAAACATCATCCAACGTAGAAATATCAAAATCACCCATACTCTTCCTTAATCTAGATACAGTGGAAGAGATCATGTAGCAGGTCTCCATACTTGCAATTTCTGCCAATGTCGTGGGTGGTGGTAATGAAAAGGTTCCCATAAGAGTGGAATCCTTTAAGAGTCCTACACCAATGTTCCGGATTTCTAGTTGGGGTAAGTTAATATACGGAACGCTTCCAGTTACCTGCGAAGCAGAGGCAAAAAATGATAATTTATTAATGACTGTAATAGTACGTTTATGAGGAAAGGCAACCATTCTAAAATATGTAGAAAAAATAGCAGTCATTGCATATACCCATGGTCTTCCGAGTAAAATATCATAGTCAAGGGGTTCGTCAACAACCTCAACATCAATACTTACTGTTTTTCCCCCTAATTCAACTTGCAGGTTATTGATAATACTACAAGGTTTATATGTTCTTCCATCAAAAGCCTTCAAAGTCATTGATGATTGTGATAATCGCAGCAAGCTAAGTGATTTCCAAAAGTTTAGAGACATAATACACATAGATGCTCCCTCATCAATAATAGTGCGATGAACAAGGTGATTGAGAACATTTACTTGGATGGAAATTGCCAATTCTACTAGTAGTTGCGGTACATAGCCCATATGATTAAGGAAGACAAGATTAGAATCAGTCAGATCAATTCCACCAATGGCTGACAATAAAGCCTACTTCTAGGAGGGACAATTTTGTAATACCGCAAGAGCAGACATAGCTGAAGGGGATTGAACCAAATCTTAAACTATATTATAATTTTTTGTAGTTCTTTCTTGAGGATTATATGTCGATTTATGAATTACTCCCTTCAGTGGCTTAATTGTCAATTCAATAATAACAGGAGGTGGTACTGATTCATTAGATGGATTTGTTGTCGAGGTAGTAGGTTGATCAATGGTCAGACTACCATAGTCTTTATTCCGCGTCGACACCAAAATATCTTGTGAAGGTTTTGCAGTGGATAACATTAACACTTGGGAACTAGGATCTGGATCCGTAGCAACCAAATTTGTGTCTGGTTTCGGAAATGGGTCTGTCAACACAGTTGATGCATTTGAAGTCCTCATGATTTTTGAGACTTCAGCACGATGAGGACAATACCTAACAAAATTTTCCTCATTATAGATTATGCATGGATAATGAGGTTTCTGTGGTCCTGATGGTTGATTAGATGATCATTCTTGTGGGTTAGAATTTTTCTTTTTCTTTGATTTCCCCTTTTTTTACTTCCTGGTTGCTTGTCACTTTTTCCTTTTTCAAATGACATGTCATTGATTTCGGAAGTAGGAGAAGGATCGGATGCAGTAGTGTTGTGTGTGTTTATAGTGCCTATCAAGCCGTCTTCGGCATGAGAGTCCTTTATTTGAGGAGGAACATTGAAATTAGATCGCATGCATTTGGGATTTTATCATAGAGCATGCCAAACTGAGTATAAATCAAGTATAAATACTAGGCACGAGCGATGACTTGCTCTTCTATGATGACGCCACCTTTAGCCACATCCTTTGTTATAGGTGGTAACAGGGATTTTATGATCCATTCAGCAAAAAGATGATCTGGAACAAATGTCTTAACCATTCATCGACGGTGATGCCACTCATGAATCTGATCTGAAATGTGAGTAGCATTAGTCTGTTTGAATTTGGTCAAGAGTTTTGTTCCAGTTTCTTATCTGATCGGTAACTAGAAATGGATCAAAAAGACAGTAGCTAAGGCAGTGAAATTGTCAAAAGATGCTCTAGGTAATTCAATGTACCATTTAGCTGCCAAACCTGTGAGCGTTCGTTGGAAAAGACGTAATCGAAAAGAATCATCATTTAGGGAATTTGATTAACACCATAAATGATAAGTCATAACATGATTTGATGGATATTCTCTAGGGTTTCCATTGAATTTAGGAATTTTGGAGGGTATTTTATGTGTTATCACTGGCCACCAAGGAGCATAATTGATAGGATCATTGGTTAACCAGTTTAAATCTAGTAATTCCAAGGTTGCAACGAAAGGCAACTGTCTCTTAAGGTCAGGTTGAGCATAGCCAGGATAAGATGGAACTTCTTGGGCAATAGGTCTTTAAGCACCATCATATGGGATTTGATGCTGGTAACCCAAATAGGGGTTGTTTTTCATGGAAAATGCTTGAGAGTTCTGTTTACCAAAACCTAGATATGGTACTTATTGATATGAAGTTTGAGGAATTTGTGCCTGTGGCTGCCAAGGATTATGTCCACCAATTTTATAACCAAAATTAGTGTAAGTTGGATTCGGTTGATATGTATAACCAGATTGTGTTTGTGACACCCCATAAAATGGTACACCAGCTTGTGAATAAATAATTCCTGATACAGGTTGGTGTAAATTAACCAAAGGATTTTGAGTCTGTGGACCCAACATTTGATGATATTGAGTTGAAGAACTCACCTGATAAGGTTGATGTAAAATATTTTGATTCTATAACAGAGGTATAGATGTATTAACAAGTGGTAATGAAGTGGGGGTAACAGGTTGAATTGGTTGATACTATTGGACAAACGTTTGTGTTGGATAGGCAGAGTGGGCTGCCATTGACAAACATTCAAATCAACATTATTTTGACCAAAATGTAACTGAGTACTATCATATTGGGTGACCATAGGTTGCCCCCCAGCATAAGGAGGATAATAAGACGGAAAATATTGTTCACCGAATGTTGGGAGTCCAGTTGATAAAGGAATTGACCCATAATGACCGGCTTGATATTGCCCTGATGATGGATTTAATGATTCAAGTCATTCAATACTGATTATAGGAATACCAGTTAAAACACCTGATGATGACATTGACAAAGACCGTGAACGTGAAGGTGCACCAGAGAAAGTGCTAGATAATGATTTGTAACCTGTTGGGACCAAAGGGCTACCATGCAAATATGACTCAGGTGAGGTTGCGAATGTCGACAGATTAGTGAGGGTAGGAGCTGATGTAACTGGAACAACAGACCCAACCGAAGATGTTGGTTCAGACATGGTTGTTTGACCAAGTGTATACTCTTTGAAATCAATGGGAGATTGAATGGCAATGGGATCAACAAAAGCAGATGGAAACAATTGAGGAAATGACTGGTACATGTAAAGGTCTCCCCCAAAATGGGTTTGACTTAAAGGTGTATCAGGTTGTGGGATTTCTTCAATCATGATTAAACTAGGAGGAAGAACTTCACTGTCAGGCCCAAAATATATTTCAGTGGTTGACTGTGTGATATAGGAGTTTCAATGGCTACAGAAATTTGTGGAGTGACCAAGGTTGGAATAGCTTTCAGCTGTTTAGTTTCAAGGTCTGAAAAGGTTGATTTGAACATTTCAAAAACTTCATGAAATTGCCAAGCTTAAAATATCTATTCCTATTACTAAATTAGTCACTCAATATGTATATAAATCCCAAATTTTGAAAGCTTTAGACATAGGAGAAAATGATGATTCCGTGAATTTAGATGATGACAAACCTAAACTTATTTTTGGACCAGAAGTAGAAGGTAAATTTCAAGAGGGATGTATTCCTCCATTTTATCTCAATTTAAATATCCATGATAAGATTCTCCACAATTAAATGTTAGATTCCGGAGCTTCACACAACCTAATGCCAAAGGTAGTAATGAAAAGACTAGGCCTGGAAATAACTAGACCATACAAAGATTTATACTCTTTTGATTCCAGTAGAGTTAAATGTCTAGGCCTAATCAAGGATCTATGTGTTAACCTAGCACAAATACCAACCAAGAGCCTAGTAATGGATATTGTAGTGGCTAATATTCCTACTAAATATGGCATGCCCCTTTCAAGATCATCGGGTGCCAAATTCCAAGGTACCCTCCAAATGGATATGACTTATTCCACATTCCTTGTCTTTAGTCAACCAAGAAAAATATATATGGAAACTCACATGAAATACATGGTTATTAGTTAAGAAAATCCAGATAACTCCCCTCTTTATTCTATTCACACAGACCTTTATTCATTTATCCTTTACAATGATGAAAATGTTAACGAACAAGAAGCAGAAAATGAGAAAACAATTGTAAAAGAGAATGAAAAAGAGGAGGAACAACCAAAACAGTTTTCCAAAATAGAATATTATAAAAAACATAGTGGATACCATAGGAAACAAAGAAACCACCAACATAGGGCTGACCATGATAAACAAAACAATGACAAACATAGTGCAGAACCTAAAGAACAACATAATAAACAACACAGTGGCAGCCACTATAAACAACATAAAGAGGACCATAATGACCCTAATGACAAATCTGAAATTTAACCTCTTTGGATTATTATCCTTGATCATTCTTATAGAAAAATAGGTTCAAGAGCAAGAATATGGATGCATAACACAGAGAATAATCATGTAGAAGGTCACTCATACAAGCTAAATTTTCAATGCACAAATAACATAGCTGAATATGAGGCACTCCTCCTAGGACTACAACTACTGAAGAAATTAGGAGCCAAGAGAATAATTTTCCATGGAGATTCAGAGTTAGTCATTAGGAAAATCAATGGAAAATACACAACTAAGCACCCTAAATTAAAAGCATATAGGGATGATGCTCTTGACCTCTTGAAAAAATTCACAAAATATGACCTTACCTTTGTCCCTAGAAATCAAAAATCCTTGCGAATGGTATAGCATTTGCAGCAAGCACATGTCAAAAACCTTATCAAAGCAAGCAATACATAGTCCAAGTCAAATATAGACCAGCAGTTCCTGACAAAAAAAATAATGGCAAGTTTTTGAAGGAGATAAATAGATAGAAGATTTCCTGTAGTCCAGAAATGAGTTTAAAGTGCCAAATTCAGACTCAAAGTATGAAGAATACTGCCCTACTGAGGAATGTAATTAGAAATAAGAACCTCCTAATAATTCTAGTATAAATCTATTAGATAAAGAACACACACAGAAAACAGAGTTGTGCACTAATTTAGAAAAAGAAGGCTTTGATGTGCTACAGTCCAATAATGATAATTTTTCAAAAGGACTGGTTCCTCTAGAGGAACTGTTTGACTTTAATGATGTTGCTAGGAAGCCAAAAATGGAACCCAGTGAAACAAAAATAGAATAATGCAGTATAGGCAGTGAACAAAAACCCAAAATGGTACAACTGTCTAAAACATTGCTAGCTCATATAAAACAAAAATATCTTGAGCTCTTTAAAGAATTCACTAATGTTTTCGCTTGGAGTTATGAATATTTAAAGTTATATGATACAGAGATAATTCAACATAAGATACCTCTCATATAAAACCAAAATCCCTTTAAATAGAAATTGCGCAGAATAACCATGTGCAACTACCGTTGTTTGACAAAGAAATTAAGAAAATGTATGATGCTGGAATAATAGTCCCTCTGAGATACTCAGAATGGTTTTCAAATATTGTATCAGTGAGGAAGAAAATAGGAGAAATTAGGCTATGCATAGACTTCATAAATTTAAACAAATCCTCCTTAAAGGAAAACTACCCTTTACCAAAAATGGATCACGTCGTATAAAGGGTAGTGGGTTCTAAAATAATTTCTTTGCTAGATGGCTTTTCAGGATACAATCAGGTGCTGGTACACCCAGATGATAACCAAAAGAAAACTTTCACTACACCTTGGGGCACCTTCATGTATGTCAAAATGCCTCTCGGGTTAATGAATGCTGGTGCCACCTTTCAGAGAGCCATGGATATTTATTTCTCAGAAGAGATAGGCTACTTCTGTTGTGAAACTACCTCCAAAAATAGAAGAAAAGTGATATCAACGCCTTAGAAATAAGCCACTTCGAGGGGGAAACCTCCAATACATTACATGAATGAAAAATTCTTGGATGATACAAATGACCAAAACTTCCTTCTATATATAGGAGTCCATGGGGGCACAATATAATCCTAGTAGGGCCACAATGTAATCCTAGCCGACCTAACAATAATAATGTAAGGGCACAATAATAACAATATGGTGGTTACAGGGGTACAAAAATAACAATAAAGGGGGCTACACTATTAATATAGGGACTTAACATGCCCCTCTCCTTCAAACAAGTGTTGTCCTCAATGCTTGATTATTCCTTGATGCTTCTGTATAAAATTCTCATCCTCCCATGTGGAATCTTCTACAGAAAAGTTCTTCCACTTTCTGAGATACTTTGAAATTGATTATACTTGTCGAGTTCTTTCTTTTGTGACTCCTTCCAAACTTATTTCGATGTGATGTTGATCTTCCTGTTGTTTCATTAGATTCTACACCAAAGTTAGGTTATCCTTTGAGAGTTGGAGAACTTTTTGTTGATGCTCGATGTGATCTTCCACTAATTTATCATCCATATTAGCTATTATTTGATCCTTCAAACCATCCAACTTAGCCACTATGTCTTCTTTTAAACCATCTATGTCTTCTTTTGTTTCTCTTCGTAAGATCGAAATTTGTTGCACTTGGTACCGTAATTTTGATATATCATATTGTAATTATTCATCTTCATGCATCATAGTATATATTTTTGAAGGCTTAATGGGGATGGAATTATTTTTAGGGGCCATTTTAGAAACCAATACTAATATCTATTCTACAATATTCCCTTGGAATCAATTCAACTTGATTCTTCAAACAATACTTATGCAATTCGAAAACAAATACACACCTTTTACTTGCTTTTGCAGAGCTCTATATTGAAAATGAAGTATCTCTATAATTGAAGATCCTCAATATCTAAAATTTGTCCTTGTAGTATCCCTCTAAAGCTTCTTTCAAATTTCATAGGTTTGACCTGATTTGGATTCTTCAAGGAAAAGTTATGTCCAATCTCCCACAATGACCTAATTATGGACTAGTTCAGTAGAGCGAAATTGTACGACTTGCCACATGTCACTGTTTGATCCTTTGATTCTGGAATTTATAGATAGGAAACTATAGTCCATGTACTTCCAGCCACTTTTTACATAATTCCAATCCGATTCTTAGAGCGAGGGTTATGAATATTTTCCCACGATCACCTCTTTAATATGAAATTAGGGAGCCTGAAAAATAACTAACTTCCAAGAATCATATCTCCGAAAATATTGCGAACCAAGCTCTAAAAGTTTGCGATGATTTTCCTCAGGATGTCGACTTTGTGCTCTAAAAATTTCAGCTTCTAAACCTTCATAGAAAAAATTTTATAGTGAAAATTTCGTGATGACCTGAATAAGTGAAATTTAGGAGCCTGCAAAAAGCCCTAACTTCCACATATCATATCTCCAAAAATATTATGAACGAAGCTCTAAAGGTTTGTGACAATCTTCCTCAGGATTTCGGCTTTGCACCCTAAATATTTCAGCTTCCGAACCTTCATAGAAAAAATTTATAGTGCAAACACCATGATGACCTCTTTGGAGCAACGAAACCCTAGAATCCAAAGCTCTGATACAAAATGTTGTGAAACTAGCTCCAAAAATAGAAGAAAAGAGATATCAACGCCTTAGAAATAAGCCACTTCGAGGGGGAAACCTTCAATACATTACATGAATGAACAATTATTGGATGATACAAATGACCAAAACCTCCTTCTATATATAGGAGTCCGTGGGGCCACAATATAATCCTAGTGGGGCCACAATGTAATCCTAGACGACCTAAAAATAATAATGTAAGGGCACAATAATAACAATATGGGGGTTAAAGGGGTACAAAAATAAAAATAAGGGGGGTTACACTAACATAATAAGGGACTACACTATTAATATAGGGACTTAACAACTTCAATGTGATGTACCTTGATGACATAACATTCTATTCAAAAATAAATGAAGAACACCTAGCTCAGTTAAGAAAGGTCTTTGAAAATTGTAGAAAGTATGGTTTGTCTTTGAATCCCGAGAAAACTTTGTTTGGCCTTCAAGAAGTAAAACTTCTAGGCCACATCATATCTGAATAAGGGATCAAGATTCACCCAAAAAGGATTGAAGGAATATTGCAAATCAACCATCCTAGAAACATCAAAGAGCTGTGATCTTTCATTGGGAAAATAAATTTCTTAATAAGGTTCACATCAAACCTTGCTGAACTCCTCAGAAACATTAAAAACATGCTGAAAAGAGAAAAATGATTCAAATGGAGCATATAAGCAAAGAAATCATTTGAACTGGTAAAAAAAACACTTACCCAAACACCAGTTCTAATTAGCCCTAATTTTACCAAAGATTTCTTCATCTTCTCCTTTGCATCAGAACATACAGTTGTTGTTGTCCTACTACAGAAAAAAATAAAAGGGAAGGAACAACCTATTGAATTTTTTAGCAAGGCATTAAGAGATGCACCTCTAAAATAAAACATAATGGAAAAACAAGCTTTTTCCTTAATCTCTAATATTCCTGAAATTAGCATGCAGCTAATATGAATATTAGATTTTGATTTTTGCACCTACTAGATTAATAAATGGGAAAAGAACCCTTATTTAACTTGTATTGACATAAAACACCTCTTGGTGTGAAAAGGGGATAACTTGGTGGCTGGATTTATCACTTCCCATGTGTGAATAGGAGAAGGATCATGTTGATTCAGTCAGATTGACCAAGTCAACAGGGCTGCCTAAGAGGGTGTTGCTTGCTTGAGAAGACAACACAGTTTTTGAGCGAAAGTATTCACATGGTGTTGGAAACCCTAATAGGTGGGAACCAAGGTGAGAAGGCTGACAAAATTTATAAGGAGGAATATGGAAGAATTTTGGGGTTAGGTTATGGATTATTGATTTTGGTCTGCTTAGACTATTTTCAGACTCTTGCTGGTTAGCAGAGTTGCAGTGTTGTTCAGCATAAGGTATTCCTGCTTAGGAACTCCTTCTCCTTCATTGGGTGATCTCTTGGAGGGGTCTTGTTCTTCATTCTCCACATCCTGGCTTGTGGCCTAGAATCCTCCTTCATCCATAGCATTATCCATGTAGCAGGGGATTTTGTGTTGCACGATGTTGCAGTGGGAGACTCACAACACGAGCTCCTGAGCTTATCTTTCAGAGGAGGGAGTTCCCCTTGCTTTTCAAGATCTGTACAAGAGGTTCCAGAGCTTATTTGAAATATTGGCATAAGGCCACTTCACCTTCCATCCTCTACAGCACAGCTATCTTCAGAAACTGTGTCATTTTCTTGAGTGCAATAGTTGCAGGGTTTGATCCCTCACTTGTGAGCTAGTTCCTTGGAGGAAAGGCCAACCTTTTTACCAGAAAGCTCTGTACTTCATTCTTTCTCTGTCACTTGTATATTTTAGTCATATATATTTAGTGCTATATTAAAACTACATTTTTTAGATCCACATCTGTAGATCTGCATTTTTGTACATTGTGCTCTCAAGAAACCCTTGCCAAGTTACTCTTGTTTTATATAAAAAGGAAGGAATCTCCATTTTCTCAGCCATTGATGCATTGTATACTCTAGATATATTTTTTCTCATCATTTTCTGCATAAACCCTCATAAAAATAATTATTTTCTTTCTTCAGTACTTTCTGCATAAGATAGGCTATGGGGTTTGGGCTTATTTGATGCATATTGACTTGGGGAGATCTGTTTATGTTGGCAAGAGTGATTTTTTTCACCTCTAATTCTGCATATGAGTTTTATACCATGTATTCTAAGGAATCCAAGTCCCATTTCTCACTTGTATAGAGTTATTTTCTGAAGATGGATGTTTTATGCCCTATATTGTTGCATTTCCCCACTTGGGGAGGAGAATATAGGCCATCTACTTGTTGAGTTTATTTCATCTGCTGGTGAGATGTTATTCTACATCTAATGAGCTGATCTACATTTCCATTCTCAGGGTTTTATGAAGCTCCAACCTTAGAATATCTCAAAATATTCTAATTGTTGTAGCTGTTCCCATTTTGGGATATTACAGTGGAATCAGAGTTGCCATATTGGCTCAGCCTGTGGATTTAAGATCCAATCAGAAGATAAGAAGAAGAGGAGAACAAAATTACGGAGAGGATGATATTGCTCTCATCAATTTTTAGATCTAAGAAGAAAGAAGAAGAAGAATGCAATGAAACTCCTAGAGGGTTTCAAGAAGGAGAAAGCTACAGTGAGACCTCTAGAAGGTTTCAAGAGGAAGAAGAAGATCCATGCACTTCCTGTTATTGTAGAGGGAGTGGAGATCAAGAATACCACTTAGAACATGAGATCCTGAGTGGGTATTTGGCATAATACAAGTGCCAACATAGGGCTTTCAAAGAGACCCTAGATTTTCCTCAATTTATTCAACTGAGAGAAGAAAGAAGAAAATGCAGTCAGAGAATGATAAGAGGCAACAGATTCTTGTTGTCTACATTTTATGGATCACTCAAGTGTGTAGCAAAGACTTGGGTGATGAAACTAGAAGCATTTTTCTTACTACATCCAGTAGTGGAAAAAGAGGTTGTGGAGATCTCAGTGCGGCACTTTGTTGATCAACGGTTGTCATTGATGTCAACCCAAGAAGCACCAGGGGCTAAACCAATATTGCATGGGAATTTTTACCTACCAAATTAATATATTCTTGGTCACTAATTCTTTTGATGGTTTCTACTTATCGATATTTTTCCGTTGATATATGGCACGCCACGTAATTCTTCACGGTTTCAGAGATATTCATGTTAGAAGTTTGTACCCCCAATTAGTGGGATAAAACCCCATGGGGTTGGGGCATGGGTCATTGAAAATTCATAATTAATATTTTTTAATCTCCTAAAATACCTCCCACGTTCACTTGTTAAATCCCCTCTCAACTTAAGCATTTATATAAATTACGATCCTCATTTCCTCCTTATGCAAGGGATTCGGCCATCTGAAACAGGTCATCGTGGAATTTTCGCTCTAAATTTTTTTCTACAAAGGTTCAAAAGATGAAATTTTTATGAGGCAAGCCAAAATCTTGAGGAAGTTGTAGTAAAAATTTCATATCAAGGTACGCAAGATTTTTGGAGATATGATATGTGGAAGTCAAGGTTTTTGTAGGCTCCTGAAATTCATCTCAAATACGTGACCATGGTAAAATAGTTATAACTCTCTCTCTGAGTATCGGATTGGAATTCCATAAAAAGTGGCAGATATTTCACAGTCTGTAATTTTATCTCTATCAATTTCAAATCTAAATTAAGAAACAGTGACACGTGGCATGCCATACAAGTGTGATCTGCTGAAACAGTCCATAATTAGGGCATTGTGAGAGATTGGGCATAACTCTCTTTTTAAGAATCCAAATTGGGTCAGACCTATGGAATTGGAAAGAAGTCTCAGAGGAATACTACAGGACCAAAAATCAAATATTGAGGATCTGAAATAAAAAAGATACACCAGATTCAATATCGAGCTCCTAGAAGGAAAGAAAAAGATAGATCATGTGTTGTCAAGGGTTGCAAAGAACCTGACTTTCTACTGCAGCAAAACAAAGCAAGGTGCAGCAGAGGTTAGCGTGACAAGAGAAGCAACCAAGGTGCATAACAGTAGAAAGAATTTCATTATATGAAGTCTTTAAGTGGGCAGCACTACATACAATCATTGCAAAGGTATCATTGTACTTAGTCATTATAAATACATTATTGTACAAATTGTACTAGTATCTATCTGCCAAGGGTTGAAGAAGTAGTGTTGGGAGTTCTAGGATCATCATTAGGTGGTTTTGTCAAACTTGGGGTTATGTTCTAGTATATCTTCCTCTTCTACATCATTATATATCTTGTAAATTGGACCATTTTCCCTGGTATGAGAGTCCATTCTTCTTTTATTATTCTATAGGGTGGTAGGGTGGTGCTAGGGTGAGTTGTAGCTCATTGGGTGTTGGGGCATCCATTCAGTTGACTATTGAAGAATCTTGGGCGTTGGAGTGTCCATCCAGTGGGAGCTGGAGAAGAATTCTTTTCTAGATTCTAGGAAGTTGGAGCTTTATTTTCAATTGGAGTTGAATATTAAAGAATTATTAGAAAGCATTAGGTGGTTTTTGTCCTGGAGTGGGTTTCCACCTTAAAAACTGTGTGCATTTGTGTTCCTCTTGTTTTATGCTATCATTGTAAAAACACTTATAATAATTGAATATCAACTAATGCTCTAATTGAAAGTAATACTGATTCACCCTCCCCCCCCGCCCCCTCTCAGTATTTCCAACAATTGGTATCAAAGCTTGGTTCCTTCAATAGCAGTTTAACATCTGGAAGGAGGTCATGGAGCATACCAAGAATGGTGTACCTCTATTCAATGAAAATAATTATGAACTTTGGAAAGGAAGATCGGAGGTCTATCTATTGGCACAAGGTTATGAAGTATGGAACACTGTTCAAAATGGATTTACATCAACCGCGGATGAACAAGGTAAGAATAATTTGGTAAATGATGCAAAAAGCAAAGAATATTATTATCAGTGGACTTATTGAATATGGTTATCATAATTTTTTGGGTTGTAAAACCACCAAAAATGTATGGGACAAGCTTGAAAATATATATGCAGGTGACTCAAATGTCAAAGAAGCAAAGCTTCAAATCTATAGAGCAAAATTTGAGCAACTCAGAATGAAAGAAGATCGCAACATTACTGCATACTTCCAATACGTTGATGAAATAACCAATACTTTGGAAGGATTGGGAGAGCCAGTTGATGAGAAGACTATTATACGGAATATTATTAGAACATTACCAGGGAGATTCAACCCAAAGGTATCGGTCTTAGAATACAGTGAAAATCTGGACAAACTCAGCAAGGAAGAATTACATGGAGTCCTCATAGCATATGAAATGAGACTTGATGAAGAAAAGGGTACTTCAAATCTAGAAACTACATTCATTGCATCTAAGTAAACCAATAAGGACAAACAACCTTCAATTGAAATGACATGCACTTGCAAGTGTGAAGAAAAGGAAGATGATTGAGAAGGTCTTTCAGATGAAGAATATGCTTACTTTACGAGAAAACTAAAACCTGGTAAGGGAAAATTCAAAGGTAAACTTCCATTGATATGTTTTGGTTGTGGTGAGGTTGGGCATTTCGTAGCAAAATGTCCGAAAAAAAGTGATGGCAACTCAAAAGGAAAGAAAGGCTTTAAGAAATTCAACAAGCAAGGAAAAAAGAAAGGATCCAAAAGGAACTTTATCTCTAAAGAAGATAGCTCATTATCCAATGAAGAAAGTGACAACAAAGAAGAAGCCAATGAGAAAGTATTGTTTATGGCCAAGCAAAATAAACAAGAAGTATCAAACAATGAAGAATAAGGGTTGACCATAGAAGAATTTTATGAGGAAATCAAGCTTATAAAAGAGCTCAATGCTGAGAAGATCCATTCCAATACTCTTGAAGAACAAGTTCAAGGTCTCAAAACTGAGGTTGAAGAACACAAATGTATTGAGGAGTCACTTCAAAATAAGTTGGAAGAAAGCAACCAAGAAATGGAAGCATTAGAAGCCGAAGTAGTCTCGTTGTGTAAGGAAGTGAAGAAGGGAAAAACTATCCAAAATTATGCCAAAAGATCAAGGGAATTGGAAGAACTCATCAACAATCAACGATCTTACAACAACAGAACTGGCCTCAGTTACAAATAAGAAGAAGCAGGACCTTCTACAAAAAAATACAATGAACCTGTGAGATCTGACATACATGAATACTTCATTGGACAAGATTCACAAGCACATCCTTGGAAGACGATTCCTTGACGAAGATTTTCATCTAGGTACCAACATATTTTTCATGGCTATTGTTATTCATGTGGAAAATTTGGTCATAAAGCTATAGAATGTCGCATGTACCGTAGGAACCAATACAATTCCAAGAGATTCTTCAAATATGAACCTCCCAGGGCTCAATGAAACATCAATAGATTTGGACATTTAAGAAATAATATGGAATGTTACACATGTCAGAACTTTGGACACATAGCCAGAGACTGCAAACTAGAAAATCCTCCACAAGAATATTCGAAGCCACAGAATGAACGAACATGGAAGAAAAAGAAGATTGATAATTATGCTCTCGCTCTCAAGGCTCAAAAAAATAAAGATGTGTGGTATGTTGACAGCGGTTTCTCAACGCATATGACTAGACATAGAAAGAAATTTGTATCTCTGAAAGAGAAGAAGGATGGAACCATATCCTTTGGAAATGATGGATCTTCAAATGTTATAGGATTAGGTACCATCACTCTCGGAAGCAAAGATGTTATAGCCAAGAATGTTCTATTGGTCGAAAACATGAATCACAATCTGCTCAGTGTTGGAAAAATGTCTGATCAAGGACACACAATGCTATTCAACTCCACAAAATGTGAAATTAGGAAAGGCAGGTATGGTAAAATTGTGGCTAAAGCAGGTCAAGCTCCAAACAACATATATGTTCTAGATGAAGCAACTAAAGCATTTCTACTAGCTAAAGAAGATGAAAGTTGGCTATGGCACAAACGAATGGGTCACATAAACTTTGACAATATTGTTAGCATAAGAAAAAGGAATTAGTACGAGAAATTCCGAAAATCTCAAAACCTTTCAACACACTATGTGAGGCATGTCGGCATGGAAAGCAGACAAAAGTCCAATTTAAGACAAAAGAACACTTTTCATCACATCCATTGGAATTGACACATACTGATATATGTGGTCCTGTGAGAACAAAAGGCTTAGACGGAGAATTATATTTCATGTTAATGATAGATGACTATACCAAGATGACAGCCATCAGTTTCCTAAAGAAAAAATCTGAAGCATTTGAGTGCTTTAAGATCTACAAGGAGTTGGTTGAAAATGAAACTGATTTAAAAATTAAGTGTTTAATATCAGATAATGGTGGAGAATTCACTTCCAAATGAAATAAAAAGGAAATTTTCAACAGCACGAACACCTCAGCAAAATGGAGTTGCTAAAAGAAATAATAGAACTATACAGGAAATGGGTAGAACAATGTTGAAGGACTCAAAATTGGATGAAAAATTCTAGGTTCAAGCAATTGATACGACAGTCTTCATTATCAACCGAATTCTTCTCAGAAATAATTGCAACAAGACTCCATATAAATTATGGAAAGGAAAACTAGCTAATGTAAAATATTTCAGAATCTTCAGAAGCAAATGTTATATCAAAAGAGAAGATCAAAAATTGGGTAAGTTTGAATCACGTGTTGATGAAGGTATCATTGTTGGTTACTCATGCAAAAGAAAGGCCTATAAATGCTATAATCTAAGACGAAAACAGATAGTGGAGATAATAAATTTTACATTTGACGAAGATGGTGTTCTAGAAAGTAATGATGAGGATCTAGAATCTTTGAAACTTGAGACAGATGCTGAAAAAGACATAGATAAAATTGTAGAACAAGAAGAAACTATCAACGAGGAAGAAGTAAACAATGACCATCAAGATATACCAGAACAACAACAAGAAGCTCCACCAAGGAGAACAAAAGAGTGGATTCAAAAGAGCCATCCATCAAATCAAATCATTGGTGACATAAATGAAAGTCGACAGCTTCGTTCATCACAACGAGCTCACGCTGCTTTTCTAGCAACCTTTGAGCCTAGTAGTTTTGAGGAAGCCAACCAAAATGAACATTGGGTAGCAGCTATGAATGAAGAATTGGATCAAATTGAGAAGAATAACACCTGGGAATTAGTTCCATGACAAAAAGATAAAAATTTCGTTGGGACTAAATGGGTGTTCAGGAAAAAATTGAATGAAGATGGGCAGGTTACTAGAAACAAAGCAAGATTCGTTTGCAAAGCCTATGCACAAGTGGAAGGAATTGATGTTGATGAAACATTTGCACCAGTTGCCAGAATGGAAGGCATCCAAATGCTTCTCACCTATGCATGTTCAAGAAAAATCAAATTCTACCAAATTGATGTTAAGTCAGCATTTCTAAATGGAGAATTAGAAGAAGAAGTTTACATCGAACAACCTGAAGGTTTTCTACTATCACAAAAAGAAGACTATGTCTGCAGGTTAAAGAAGGCTCGATATGGTCTCAAGCAGGCTCCTAGAGCATGGTATTCTCATCTTGATGGATATCTATGTCAACAAGGGTTCAAGAAAGGTACTGTTGATAGAAATATTTATGTACAAATAGATAAAGATAATTTAACAATCGTTGAGGTATATGTGGATGATATAATATTTGGTAGAAATGATGATCGACTAAGTAAGAAATTTTCTACAAATATGCAAAGTGAGTTTGAGATGTCTTTACTTGGTGAGATGACATACTTCTTAGGGCTTCAAATATCCCAGCAAGAGAAAGGAATATTTATATGGCAAGCCAAGTACATCAAGGAAATGCTCAAGAAATTCAAAATGGAAGATTGCAAGACCGTCCTTACTCCGATGGTAACAGGTTGCAAATTGAGCATAGATGACTCATCTAAGGATGTGGATCAGAGGTTGTACAGATCTATGATTGGTATTCTTCTATATGTAACAGCCTCTCAGCCAGATGTTATGCAAGAAGTTGGACAAGTAGCAAGATTCCAAGCAGCACCAAAATAATCACATATTATTGTCGTCAAAAGAATTCTTCGATATCTAAAGGGCACAGAAGAATATGGATTGTGGTATCCCAAGGGTAACAATCTCATTATTCAAGCATTTACAGATGCAGATTGGGTAGGAAGCGTTGATGATCGTAAGAGTACTAGTGGAGCAGCATTCTATCTAGGTGGTTGTCTCGTATCATGGTTGAGCAAAAAGAAAAATTCAATCTCGTTATCTACAGCAGAAGCAAAATACATTACAACAGCATCATGTTGTACTCAACTCCTTTGGATGAAAAAAAATTTGCAAGATCTTCAAGAAAAATTTAGTGAGCCTATTCCCATATTCTGTGACAACACTAGTTCCATCAGCATCTCCAAGAATCCTGTCATGCATTCAAAAACAAAACACATTCTGATCAAATATCATTTTGTTAGAGAACAAGTTGTTGAAAAGAATATCAATCTTGAATATGTTTGTACAAAAGAACAAATTGTTGATATCTTCACTAAACCTTTACCTCATGAAGAATTTTAATATCTTCGTCAAAAGCTTGGGATTCTCCCAAGTTCTCATTAGATTACAAGTCTGCAAGATGGTTGTGTGTCAGGGGGAGTGGAAGTGTGTACAGGTCCGCAGGATGGTTGTGTTTCAGGGGGAGTTACCCTTGGCCATTGATGTCAAATGGGGAGAGAATGTTGTAGGAAGATGTGTCATGATTGCAGGGGGAGTACTTTTGTTGCCATCAATGCCAAAGGGGGAGATTGTTGATCAGCGGTTATCATTGATGTCAACCCAAGAAGTACCAGGGGCTAACACAATATTTCATGGGAATTTTTACCTACCAAATTAATATATTCTGGGTCAATAATAATTTTTATGGTTTCTACTTGTCGATATGTTTCTGTTGATATATGGCACGCCATGTAATTCTTCACGGTTTGAGAGATATTCATGTTTGAAGTTTTTACCCCCAGTTAGTGAGCTAAAACCCCATGGGGTTGGGGCATGGGTCATTGAAAAGTCATAATTAATATTTTTTAATCTCCTAAAATCCCTCCCACGTTCACCTATTGAAGACCCTCTCAACTTAAGAATTTATATAAATTGTGATCCTCATTTCCTCCTTATGCAAGGGATTCGACCATCTGAAACAGGTCATTGTGGAATGCTCGCTCTAAATTTTTTTCTGCGAAGGTTCAGAAGCTGAAATTTCTATGATGCAAAGCTGAAATCCTAAGGAAGTAGCAGTAAAAATTTTAGATCAAGTTGTGCAATATTTTTGGAGATATGATCTGTGGAAGTCAGGGTTTTTGCAGGCTCCTGAAATTCATCTGAAATACGTGACCTTGGTAAAATTGTCATAACTCTCTCTCTGAGTATCAGATTGGAATTTTGTAAAAATTTATAGATAGTGCATAGTCTTTAATTTTATCTCTATGTCAGAGATAAATTAATAAATTAGTGAAATGTGGCATGCTGTACAAGTGTGCTCTTCTGAAACAATCTATAATTAGGGCATTGTGAGAGATTGGGCATAAATCTCTCTTGAAGAATCCAAATTGGGTCAGAACAGTGGCATTGGAAAGAAGACTCAGAGGAATAATACAAGACCAAAAATTAGATATTGAGGATCTGAAATAACAAAGATACACCAGATTCAATATCGAGCTCCTAGAAGGCAAGAAAAAGCTAGATCATGTGTTGTCGAGGGTTGCAAAGAAACAGACTTTCTACAGCAGCAAAGCAAAGAAAGGTGCAGCAGAGGTTAGCATGACAAGAGCAGCAACCAAGGTGCATAACAGCAGCAATAAGTTCATCATATGAAGTCTTCAAGTGGGCAGCACTGCATACAATCATTGTAAAGGTATCATTGTACTTAGTCATTGTAAATACATTATTGTACAAATTGTACTAGTATCTATCTTCCAAGGGTTGAAGAGGCAGTGTTGGGAGGTCTAGGATCATCATTAGGTGGTTGTGTCAAAGTTGGGGTTATGGTCTAGTATATCTTCTTCTTCTACATCATTCTATATCATTGTAAAGTGGACCATTTTCCCTGTTACGAGAGTCCATTCTTCTTTTATTCTTCTATAGGGTGGTAGGGTGGTGCTAGGGTGAGTTGTAGCTCATTGGGTGTTGGGGCATCCGTTCAGTTGACTACTGAAGAATATTTGGCATTGGAAAGTCCATCCAGTGGGAGCTGGAGAAGAATGTTTTCTAGATTCTAGGAATTTGGAGCTTTATTTTCAAATGGAGTTGAATATTAAAGGATAATTAGAAAGCATTAGGTGGTTTTTGTCCTGGAGTGGGTTTCTGCCTTAAAAACTGTGTGCATTTTTGTTTCTCTTGTTTGCTACTATCATTGTACAAACACTGATAATAATTGAATATTAACTAATTCTCTAATTGAAAGGAATACTAATTCACCCCCCCCCCCCCTCCCCTCTCAGTATTTCCAACACACTTGGAGGGCAAGGAAAGCTCTTGGTGGTTCAGCCATGGAATTCATGCAAGAGTACCTACTTTTGCTGATTTCACTCATCAAATAATCAGAATATTTGGCAATAGAAGATCAGAGGAGGAGGATTCCTCTTCTCCATTTGAGGAGTATTGTACTAGTGCTGTCACATTCATGGAGGGACAACCATCTATAACAGTAGTTGGATCATCCAACACATTGAAGAGAGGAACCCTTGCAGCCATACAAGAGGTTCCCAAGGCTCACCAAGAACAACAAGATTGCACAGTGCTGTGCAATTTGGGATTGATACAAGAGGGGATGAACATTGATTCCTTTGCACCTTATTTGAGTTGCATGCAACATGAGGAGTTAGGGTGCAAGATGGTGGGGGGCATGATGAGTGTTGTGCCACTTTATGTTGGTGTTTGGCCTTCAGCACACTTGGATTCTTTTGGATCCAAGAGGACCATTGATGAGAGGTATTTTCTGAAATATCTCCAAGGGGTTACATGTCAATTTCCCATGAGGTGTAAGGAGGAATACTTGCTTTGGGAGATTGGTACTCTTCATTGGAGAGATACCAAAGGAGAAAATGATTGGAGGCATCCACATTTGGATGGAAGGTATTCTTCTCAAAAATAAGACATGAATATTCCTCTTTCAAAGGTAGACCAAGATCTAAGGTCTCCTATTGATGATGAGGCATCTTCCACCATTGAAGAGAAGGTTAAGGGTGACAACGCAGTCATGACAGAGGCATCTCTAGCATTTCATGAGGGAGAAGAAGGAGCAGTTTCTCTGAGAAGAGAAGCTCTTGCATTCTTGCAAGGAGTTTCAAAGAGTCTCCCATATAGAAATTATGGCACAATCCATGAGCAACATGTGCCATCAATATCAGATGGTGAGATCCTGAATACTGCAAAGGATGAAGAGGAGGGCAAGCTTCATTGGGAAAAATTTACCCCTCTTTATTTCAAAAGATTGATGTACTGAGAAGGCATGAAGATCTATGAAAGACAAGCTAGGACACATCAGTCCATACATCTCTCTATTATGATCTATGCCATGATGTCTCCTTACTTCGAAGAACCCCTCTAGGGCAACTTCTTGATGGAAAGAGCAAAGTGTTCTCTCAACCTTGTACAACGATGATACATTTGGCCAAGAGAGGGACTATCACAGTGCTAGAGACTTTGGGTAAGAAGCATTCTTATGTCAATCACATTATACTTTATGATTTCATGCATTATTTTACTTTACATGTGCAGTCCATGACTCCTAAGAGGAGTGTCCTACCTTATAAACTTCATGGCCAACTATGGGCCAGAACTATCCTCAAGTATGGCCACTCCCTTGATGGGCTAATGGAGGTCTTGCAACATGATGGGTGCTTCCATAAAGCACCAAATATACATTTCAACTTTAGCCTTGGTGGAATGATGAGGGCAGCAAGTAAGTGGCATGTAAACCACTTACCACATCTAGATCTAAAGCAAGGAGGATATGACCTGCGCTGGTTTCTACTGGGTGATAATGGGTACCACCTAAAGTTTTTTATTTTCTTGTCTCATGCCTTGTATCTCAAGAGAGGAATGCATAAGAAGGAGGTATGGTTGCTTTGGTTGACAAGAAAAGAGTATGGGTAGAAATTTTCCCATACTTTTCATGATATTTTCAAAGAGAATAAAGGCACATTCATGGTGCAAGGAGGCTACCCTTTTGCATTGGATGGTTATGAGGGACTTACATGTAGGAAGGAGATCTTCTCACATAGCAACATGATGGTGGATGGCTTTGGCATATGGAATGTCAAAGGGAGGAGTCATGGAGCCTTATTTCTAATGCCTATAGTGCTGCCACATGGGAGTGTGTTCTTATTGATGGAGTGTTCTAAGGAGTATATGTATCCCCTCTTCTTGCATATTTTTATGAGAAGATTCTCATGGGATAACTCACTCATGGGCCTCACCTTCAGCTCACACATGATGCATGGTAAGAAATACATTTATGTGCTTGTTTATTACTCTATTGAGTATTTGTATTTTCTCACCATATGTAAACATTGCATTGCTCAACAAGAGAGCAAGATTATTTATGGGTTTCATGGTCACCTTAGGGCCAAATTTTGTAATATTTATAACCCATATCTACATGAATTTGGGTAAGTCTATTTTTATTTTTTCTATGTACAGATGATGGACATTGATTCTTACTTCCCCATGTTGGAGGAGCAAACATAGACAACTTATAACTTGTTTCAGAACCACTTGCCACATGACATTCTCAAACAACAGTTGGGAAGACTGCGTAATATCCACTTGGAGAACCTTTGGCACGATCCAAAATTGCACATAAATTTCAAAAATTTTCTTATTTGGATGCCAAATGGTGATGATGTGCCATTCATCTTGAATGGAATGGTTTGGGTTGGCATGTCTCATGATTTTGGAGGAAGGGTCCTTGGCAACTCGATATTCTTCTTGCCATTGGAGGGAAATCATGTTGCAACCCAAGATCAGCATGCCCTCTACACTTATCATAAGTGGAGTGAAGGATAGTGTGGGATAGGCCCTCTTTCCTATCATGTTCATTTATTCAGCCCACCTACACTTCAGTAGCCAAAACTAGAGGAGATTCTTCATGATTTTCCATGTTAGAGGGTGACTCATTTCATATGGATGATAGCTTGGGGGTGGAGGTTTCAATTGGGAATGAGGATCCCCCATGCATTTCATACACCATGCCTTGAGAGGACCTCTAGAAAACACATATTTGTCTCCTTGAGCATGTTACTTTTCCATGAGGATAGCCATTTGGGGTGTGCACCAAATGCTAATTTGTTTTGCTTCAGAGAGGCACTATGGAGTTTCATTGTTGAGACAACATCTTATTCTTTGGAGAGCTCATCATATGAGGGTGCTACAGGAAGAGGGAAGGAGACTTTCCAGTTCTATCCTTGTAGTTTCTTGAGGACAAGCAACATTTGGGAGGGGAGGACTGTAATATTCCTAAAATTAGCATGCAGCTAATAGGAATATTAGATTTTGATTTTTGCACCTAGTAGATGAATAAATGGGAAAAGAACCCATATTTAACTTGTATTGACATAAAATACCTCTTGGTGTGAAAAGGGGATAACTTGGTGGCTGGATTTTTCACTTCCCATGCGTGAACAGGAAAAGAATCATGTTGATTCAATCAGGTTGACCAAGTCAGCAGCGCTGCCTAAGAAGGTGTGGCTTGCTTGAGAAGACAACGCAGTTTTGGAGGGAAAGTATTCACA
Source organism: Pinus albicaulis (assembly GCA_034641835.2). Taxonomy (NCBI): domain Eukaryota; kingdom Viridiplantae; phylum Streptophyta; class Pinopsida; order Pinales; family Pinaceae; genus Pinus; species Pinus albicaulis. The sequence goes on from CM076582.1 coordinate 1,617,018,409, forward strand.
TGGTGTTGGAAACACTAATAGGTTGGACCCAAGGTGAGAAGGATCACAAAATTTATGAGGAATATGGAAAAATTTTGGGGTTAGCTTATGGATTATTGATTTTGGTCAGCTTAGACTATTTGCAGACTCTTGCTGGTTAGTAGAGCTACAGCGTTGTTCAGCACAAGGTATACCTGCTTAGGAACTCCTTCTCCTTCATTGGGTGATCTCTTGGAGGGGTCATGTTCTTCATTCTCCACATCCAGGCTTGTGGCCTAGCATCCTCCTTTAGCCACAACATTATTCCTGTAGTAGGGGACGTTTTGTTGTAGGGTGTTGCAATGGGATACTCACAACACTAGCTCCTGAGCTTATCTTTCAGAGGAGGGTGTTCCCCTTGCTTTGCAAGATCTGTACATGAGGTTCCGGATCTTATTTGACATCTTTGGATGAGGCCACTTCACATTCCATTCTCTACAGCACATTTATCTTCAGAAACTGTATCATTTTCTTTAGTGCAGTAGTTACAGGGTTTGATCCCTCACTTGTGAGCTAGTTCCTTGGAGGAAAGGCCAACCTTTCTCCCAGAAAGCTTTGTACTTCATTATTTCTATGTCACCTTTATATTTTGGTCACATATATTCATTGCTACAGTAAAACTACATTTTTTAGATTCATATCTATAGGTCTGCATTTTTTTACATTCTTCTCTCAAGAAACCCTTGCTGGGTTACTCTTGTTTTGTATAAAAAGGAAGGAATCTCCATTTTCTCAGTCATTGATGCACTATATACTGTAGATATATTTTTCTTCATCATTTTCTACATAAAACCTCATAAAAATAACTTTTTTCTTGCTTCAGTACTTTCTGCATAAGACAAGCTATAGGGTTTGGGCTTATTTGAGGCATATTGACTTCGGGAGATATTTTTATGTTGGATAGAGTGATTTGTTTCAACTCTAATTCTACATATGAGTTTTATACCATGTTTTCTAATAGATCCAAGTCCCATTTCTCACTTGTATAGCTCTATTTTCTGAAGACAACTATTTTATGCCCTATATTGCTGCATTTCCCCTCTTGGGAAGGAGAATATAGGCCATCCACTTAATGAGGTTATTTAATCTACTGGCGATATTTTATTCTACATCTAATGATCTGACCTACATTCCAATGCTCAGGGTTTACTGAAGCTTCAACCTTAGAATATCTCAAAATATTCTAATTGTTGTAGTTGTTCCCATTTTGGGATATTACATAATCAAGGCATTGAAATATTTCAAAGTTTACATTTTTCACTCACAAATCATTGCGTTTGTGCCTCACACAGTGGTAAAAGACATCTTAACACAAGATCCTCATGGAAAAATGGGTAAGTGGATTGTTATTATATTAGAATATGATCTAGAAATCAAACCCACTAAACTAATCAAAGGACAAGGATTGGCTAAAATCATGGCTGAAACAAAATTTCAAGCACTAGACATGAATATGATTGATGCATTAGATGAACAGGAGGAGTTGGAAACTCCACTTATTGAAGAATCATCTCTGAATTCATCTTGGTATGCTGATATTATATATGTTCTTTTTAATCTTAACGTTCCTCCTGGTTTGTCCAAAATGAAGGCTAGATTCTTAAAGTTGAAGACTGTAAAATATTGCATTGTAGATAAAGTTTTATATTGGAAAAATTCTAGTGGTATATTTCTGAAATGTTTGCCTGAGAATGATGCAGATAATATCAAGCATGAGTTTCATGAAGGAGAATGTGGAGGCCACCTCTATTGGAAAACCATTGTCAAAAAAATCCTTAGAGCTAGTTACTATTGGCCCACCGTCTTTCAAGACATCCATAAAATGATAATTGCCTGACGTAAGTGCCAAATATTTGAAGGCAAAAGAAAACTATGTTGGGAAAAATACTGAGAGGGGGGGTGAATCAGTATTTAGTGAAGACTGAAAACTTTTTAACTTTTTATTTCTCTACAACCCATATGCTACTTTACTAAATAAAACTCGCGTATACACGCGGATATCCTTCAGACAACTCGCGTATGTCCAGAGATATAATTATTGCATTTAATTATTAACTTGGATCATTGTATCATTCATTCATCAGATGTATAGTAAGAAATAAACAGATGCAGTAAGAACAGAATAAAACATCACACATAAGCAACACACATGAACACCGGGATTTAAGGTGGAAACCCAATTTGGGAGAAAACCACCGCTGCCGTCGTATCAATCTTCAATATTTATTGTGTAAAGAAAACTTCTTACAACCATGTACTGGCGCAGACTCATACCAACACATAGGCACCCACCTGCAGAAGGCCACAACCTTCTCTCGTTTACCAGCCTCTCCTGGAAGGGAGATACAACCCCTTGCTCTCGTTTACCAGCCTCTCCTGGAAGGGAGCTACTACCCCCTGCTCTCATTTACCAGCTACTACTGGAAGGGAGCCACTACTCCCTCACTGAAGGCTTGACCCTCAGTACCACTGCAGACCATGTTTCATCAATTTTCAAACTGGATCAAACAGCTTCCACACAACCCTTCACTCATCAACAAATATACTTCACCCAGTGCTTCAAACAAAACAATGAAACCACTATAACCAGAATATCAGAGATAACCCAGACTTTAGAATAGATATGCAGAAACACATTCAACCTTGAGCGATCATAAGTTCAAATTCCATACGCTCTTTTATTTAATCAAACCCACGTATACAAGCGCTTTTCATTAAACGAACTTGCGTATACATCTGTGCATTTTTTTTCAATAAACCCTAACTTCCCACACGCGCTTTTATTATATCAGATCCGCGTATACACACGCTTTTTCCACAAAAAAACTTGCATATAGATCTGTAAATGAAAGCTTTGCAGGGCAGACCAGATCTATAAACTTACCCAGATTTCTTCATTACCTTCAACAGACTTTGCGCCAGATTTTCACCAGTTATTCTTCTGCAAATCATCTTAGAGATTCATCATCATCAGATCTAAGGATTTTGAAACATCCATGGGTGCATCATAAATTCATATTTATCAATCAAGAACAAATTTCATTTATGCAATATACTTCAAGGTGAAGTATTCATTCAATACCCAGACACATGCACACCTTGCACTATTATTATTTACTCCTTATATGGGTTTAGCCTTTATCAATACTGTTAGTGTCAACCTTTGCAGCCTTCCTTCAGTGATCAAACATTCTCTTACAAGGTGATGTTAAGGTGTCAAGGTCAAATTTTGTCATTTCAATGAGTCTTCAAGTAAAATTTGGTCACTAGGTATTAGGTCTAGGGTTTTCTTTTACTCTTGTCAAAGTTGTCCAAATGTCGGTCCATGTCACCATTCAGCTGAGTGTACCATCATTCGAAGGGTTTTAATCATCATGTCAAGTTCCAATGGGTCATTTTACACCTTGTTCATGCTTCAGTTGTGCCTTGGTAAGGTTCATTTCCCTCTCCTAAGGTTTTGGAGGTAATTTCTCTTGGATGGTCAAATCATTAGAAAAACTTGTACCCTTATGTTCATACACCTTCCCCTATCCGTAATGTACCTTATTAAACACTTCCCATCATTGAGATCCCCAAAATTCCTCATTTTTGCACAAACCCTAGTTTCTTGCTACAACTTGGCAATTTTCTAGGATAGGCCTGTGTTTTTCCCTTTTCGACCCCTTCCCATCACTCAATCTCTGAAATACCACTTTCCCCTACTTCCTAACATCCCTCCCTACTTCCCAAAATTTTCTCAAGAATTTAGAAGCCCCTTATCCCCTTCATTTTGCTTCATTTCGACATATCCCTTGTTCCACACATCGGGATAGGTTTCACTCAAATGATGTTTCTGAGCAATAAAATATGAATTTGGGAAACCTGAGAGAGGTTGTTTTCCAAAACGTGCCAAAGAAGAAAAATATCCTTCACTTTTTACACAGGTGTCATGGTTTTAGAGAAATTTCAAAAATACAGTTGCCTCAGGAGAATTGATGCACCTCTGAAGTGACCTTCGGAAAATCAAAAGTTCTCCTAGCTTGTTTGGCCAAATGAATTTCTTGATAAGTCAAATGATAGATAGACAAAAATATATTTACAATGAGCTATCATGAGCTCAATTTGGAGTTGAGTAAGACCTTCAAGAGTTGGCTGCAACAACACTCTTCCTTGAGGCAGCCTCATTTTGCACATTTTGACCAGTCTTGGGAGATTTGATTTTTTATAGGGTAAATGAACTCCACATTCAAACATTCAAATTTGGTTGGAAATTAGAATCAATAATATTTCCAACAAGCTATCCCACACACCATTTGGACACTGGGAAGGCCTCCAAAAGCCTCCTTCAAAAAGGCTCTACGCGTTGGGTTTGTGGCGCGGCGCATAGAGCTGCAAGCCCAATTTCACCATAAACTTATCCAAAATTTGCAAAAATGCTCAAATACATGGTGTGAAAGCAAGTGAAGAGTATTTCTTAGAATTTATGGTGGTTTAGTGTGCGAAAGCTCATCATCAGCTCAACAAATCAAAAGGAAACAAGAAAAATAGAGTTGTCTTGTGAAAGTGCCAAAGTCTGCAAAAGTAGAAAGAGGATTTGCCAAATCAAAATCAAAGTCTATGGTATGGAAGACATTTTTGTGTTTCAATAAGCCATTTTCATAGCAAAAGTCTGCAAGAAACCAAAGAAATCATGAAGAAGATTGTGGAAAAGTGAAACAGAGTTTGGAAAGCCAAATTATGGATGATTTCACATGTGCGGCGCATTGGGAAAGTGCACAGCGCACATAGGCCGCGCGGCGCACTGGTCCTCCTGCCACAGTGCATTTTCTTAACGTGCGCGGTGCATCCAAGAGGCGCGGCGCACTGGGTGTGCATGCGGCGCACTGAGCCAACAGGCCAAATCTCATCATTTCTTCACCAAATTTTCAAACAAATTCAAATATTTCGCTCCTATTTGTTCAAGTAAGTTGATACAATCGCTCTTGCTGGTGTTTGGTGTGATTTCAAAGGTTGGTTGGAAAATTTGAATGGTGTAAACATAAACTCCATCTTCTTGACAAAGGCTGCTCCAAGGGTTTGAAATTGGTGTGTTGAAATTGTATTTTTGGTGCCAAGTTTCCATTTCCCAATTGCGATCCCTTTCCCCTTCATAATCCTATCATTATTGTCAATCCTTGATTCCCTTACATTTTCATATCACTTGTCCCATTTTCCCTATTCCTAAACCCTACTATTCCCCATACTCTCCCATATCATTTGCAAATATTCCTAGATTCCTAAATCCCCATACAATCAAGTGACTATATTACACTTTAAATTCACTCGAAAAAACTCCATCATTCTCACTGCCCATTCTTCCCACAGTCCCTCATTTGACTTTGACACATTTGGCGAACTAAGACAAAGACACCAAGCTCTTCATTTTCACCTCAAGTAGCATAGATGAAGAAGGCATCGAGGAGGTGTGAAAAGACATAATCTTGGCTGAAGCTTCATTGCCTGAGCATGACACTTGATGGGGGACCTTCACTCCAAATTTCAACAAATTTGGAGTAAATTTTGTCATTTTTGAAATTTTGGTCACAAAACAGATTTTCCTGCCCAACGCGTCAGGCCACTTGGCGCGCACTTACGTTTGAGAGATCTTCTGGAGGAAAAATTTACATTTTTGGATTTTTTATAAAAATTTATGCATGCTCAGGAATGTCTGAGAGATTTCAACAAGTTCTGGGTGGTTAAAAGGGACAAAAACACCTTCAAAATGGCCTTTCTGCCAATCTTTGCACACACAGGAACTAGTCTTGGGAGATTGAAGTTTTGGAGGGAAAAATGACTTTAAAATCCAGAAATTCCACCTGGGTTGGATAGTAGACAGACAGGGCTTTCCAACAAGCTATCATGAGCTCAATTTGGACTTCGGGAAGTGCCTCAAAAACAGGCTCAAAGTGGCGCGACGCATTGAGTTTTTGGGCGCGACGCATAGAGAAATTTGGCCTCATTTTGACTCTTCAGCTCAGAAATTCGCCCAGTTTTGACTAGTTTTACTTTTTGATGTAACTATTGACATATATTGATGTAATTTTATGATTATGATGTAATTTTGGCTCATATTTACTTGTTCTAGAGGATTCATTCACTAAAAAGTGAAAATTAAATGAATGAACCAGTTTCCTTCCATATAGGGGCAAGTTGTTTGATTGCCTAGATTTCAGTTCCTTGTTTAGAATTGGTTGAAACAACTCATAGAAGGATTAGATATACCTCCAGAGGCATGGGAAGGGGTTAGGATGGTCTATATTATGTATTTTCTGAGTCATTTTCAGGGTTGGACTCTTGGGAAAAGTTTGGCACCTCATTGTATATCCATTTTCAGTTTTTGGCAAAGGAAAGACCAGAGTTTTGCAACACTTGTTGGGATCCTTGTGGTTTTTGAGTTTTGATGATGTTATTCTCATGTTATTGTAAGTTTCATTAAATTTATATGTATGCCATTTCCCTTCTCTTTGCTTCTGAATTAAACAAATGAGTAATTGAGGTAGAATTCATTAGTTTACTGCTGCTCTGCCTTAAACTTTTGTTTAGTTTTACATGTTTCTCGTCAGTTTGAAGAGGATCCTTGCCCTTTCTTGCCCTCTTCAGCTCCTCAACAGTATTTTCAATCCATTCATTTCATCTAAGACATCAAATACGTTGCCTTCCCTAGCCCAACTTGAAGTCTGCAAGAATTTGGCCTCATCCCGAAGCCCAAAAATTGTCTTTCCCCTTTTTCCAAAAAAATCCCAAAAAATCAAAATCAAACCCTCCTATTTGTTTATCTAGCCTAAGATTAGTTGTTGTTTTAGTCATCTCAAGCCCCTTTGAATATTTTCATTGAGATTGACCCGGAGAGAACCCTCTCCTGTCCTTGTAGGGCTAGCTACGAGGTTGAGTGTGGTATGATGTTACCCTGAACTCTGCCTTCCTTCAACCTAAGGTGGATTTGGGAACTAACATAGTCACGACCATAATGGGGAAGAAAATGGTTTTCTTATTGATGCTATTTGTTTCATAAGCTACAGACAAAGCCTGAAGTTACGCCAGGTAGCCTTCGAACTGCTCTTGCTCTGCGAGTGCATTGTAGATAAACGCTGCTTCTGTTGATCTCCGGTCTAGCTTGTGAACATGACACTTGACATGTGGATTGTCTTGCCCCAGTACCTGTATCAAGTTCAAATCTGATGGTTGATGGTGGACAAAAATCAGACATAAGAAGGCTGAAAATAATTCACCTAGTGACTCCAACTCATGTAGAGACTCCACTGGTGGACTAACTCTTTCTCTGAGAAAATGGAAGGATCTTACACAAAGTTCAGGTATCCAAAGTGGAATGGCTTTCAGGATCTAGTTTTCTTTCTTGTAAACTACTTCTTTGCTGTTCTTGAAGCTATCCTGAAAGTTTTTCAGAATTTGTTGTATGATAAAGGTGATCAAAATCTTCACTTGACCTATTCAAAAAGTGTAAATACTGAGTTTCCCTTTGACCCTGGCCTCCTTAATTTTCCTACATCTCATGATGACTCTCTTCAGAGTGATGAGCCTGAAAACAAAACTGATCCCGTAGCGCTTGTATATACTCCTACACCTTTTATAGTCCTAGATAGGTATAAACCTCTTGCTTTACCTTCTATTCTTCATGCTTTCCCTAAAAATTATGACCTATATCTACCAAGATTTGACGGTGAATTTAACAATGTCAACGCTGAGCAACATGTGCAGAATGTTGAGACTTTTCTAGATATTTTTGAAGTTGATGAAGAGGATTTCAGTATTAGGCTTTTTGCTCTTTCTTTCCAAGCCAAAGCCAAGAGTTGGTTTAAAGCCCTGCCTGATGCGAGCATCTCAGATTTCCAGCAGTTTGTCAAAGTTTTCCTTGACAGGTGGGTGATCGGAAAAAATCCTTTCCTTATTATAGAAGAGTATAACCAGCTGAAAAGACTGCCAGGGGAGACAGTACAACAATTTTCTGCCAGATTTAACCAAGTATATTTTTCGATGCCAGCTGATATAATACCTTCTCCTAGATCTGCTCTCTTGCACTACCCGGGTGCCTTTGATCTGGAAATGGAGATTCAACTGAGAGAAAATAATATTGCAACACTTCACGAGATGTAGAATAGTGCAGTGAATGTAGAGGCTCATTTACAGATCCGAAGGGCAAGGTTGAAGAAAGAAGAGATGAAAAACGTAGATCCGGAGAAAATGATATCTCTAGAGGTAAAGCTTGACATGTTGGTAAGTGCAATAGAAGAGATGATGCAAAATAAAACCACAAGGAATGAGTATAATGTTCAAGCCCGTGGCTCGCTGATTGAAGAAGAACAAGTTGCTGATCCAAAACATTTTGTTTCTTATCCCAGTTGTCATAGTGATTTTTTTATAGATCATCTTGAAGAAGAGAGATGTTGATATGACATGTATGCTTGATGATGTGTTGTATACTGATGATTTTCCTCTGTTTGATCAATATGATGATGATTATGTTCTCCAAACAGAAGCTAATCTTGCAGACGAATCAACAGTTAGTTTGTGGAAAGAGGAAGTTCACTTTCAGCAGCTTGAGTACAGTGATCAACCGATGCATATCAGCTATGAAAATGACGAGGAAAGTGCAACAAATTTTGAAGTAAGTGAAGGATATTTTCCTTTTTGTTTTGACTCGTTTCAGTTCATCAGAGACAATTTCCATGCAATTAGAAATCAACTGTCAAAAAGTCTTGATTTGGACCATCTTGAGGGCAATAAAAACCTTGCTCAAAACTTTTCATATTCAAATTTGCAGACCCCGAAAGCCATTGATTTTCAAGTTGCAGATGAAGACATGGAAACTGGCACACATGATCAAATGCTACAAGGTGACTCCGTACCATTTTGTTTTGAATCATTCCAGTTGTTTAAGGGTAAATTGCATAGTAAAGCTTCAAATGAGTAGCCTATAGGAAATCAGAAATCTCTCAGTGTTAATGTTCAGGATGAGACAGATAACGAAATTCTTGAGCAGCCTGTAGCATCAGATTTTCAGCCACCAAATGAAATTGAAGGTCAGATTATAGATGAAGGCGTGGAAGATTAAATACATGATTTTGATGATGCAGGAAGATTCTATACCCTTTTGTTTCGAAGCATTTCAGTTCATAAAGCAGAATCTTCGTAATATTTCTCAAGAAAAAGATGAACAGTCAATAGGAGGTCATATAGTTTCAATGGATACATCACAGCAATCTTCTCAAGTTTTTGATGATCCTATTGCTGATGTGTTGGATGATGTTTGCAGTCAAAGTCTTTCTCCATTGAATTTATGTAAGGTTGAAACGTGTGCTGATACAGACTTGATCCGGCAGCCAGTCTCTTTGTCATTTTTAGCAGGAGTCTCATCACAGAGCACATCACAAAGCTTAGATAAAAATTTGTATTCATGATATGAGGAGAAGAGAAGTAATCCATTGGATGAGCTAAGTCCTAGTGTGCATTTTGAGATCCTTATGCAGCATGAATTTCAAGATCCTTATGCAGTGTTTTTGGAGGCAGATAGAGAATCCATAGTATTCAACAGATCTGTTCACAAGTTTTCATCGAAGTTTCCTTTCAGTAGTTCTCTCTTGTTGTTCATAAACAAGCACTTGCGTAGAATCCAAACAGCAGCTGCAATACTTACATGGTTGCATTGGTTGTTTCATTTCACTTGATCAGGTGATGAATGAAATTTTTAGAGTAGGTTGTATTGAATAAGATTCACATTGAGCATATTTTCCAGTTTTTCAGTTGTGTTTAAGTATCGAGTCAGTTTTTAGTTGAGTGAGAGTCAGTTTGTGTCATCAAGTCATTAGTTTTCAGTCATGTATTTCAGTTTGAGTTTTTGATTCCATTGCCCAATGGATGAAGGCACTGTCTACTTTCCAAAGATCTGTAGTTCTTGGCACCTCCAAGGAGCTACCATCCCCATTGGAGCCAATGTTAGTGTCAGCCTTTGCAGCCTTCCTTCAGTGATCAAACATGCTCTCACAAGGTGATGTTAAGGTGTCAAGGTCAAATTTTGTCATTTCAATAAGTCTTCAAGTAAAATTTGGTCACTAGGTATAGGTCTAGGGTTTGATTTTACTCTTGTCAAAGTTGTCCAAATGTCGGTCCATGTCACCATTTAGCTGAGTGTACCATCATTCAGAGGGTTTTCATCATCATGTCAGGTTCCAATGGGTCATTTTACACCTTGTTCATGCTTCAGTTGTGCCTTGGTAAGGTTCATTTCCCTCTCCTAGGGTTTTGGAGGTAATTTCTCTTGGATGGTGAAATAATTATAAAACCTTGTATCCTGATGTTCATACACCTTCCCCTATCCTTAATGTACCTTATTAAACACTTCCCATCATTGAGATCCCCCAAATTCCTCATTTTTTCACAAACCCTAGTTTCTTGCTACAACTTGGCGATTTTCTAGGATAGGCCTGTGTTTTGCCCTTTTGGATCCCTTCCCCTCAATCAATCTCTAAAATTCCACTTTCCCCTACTTCCTAACATCCCTCCCTACTTCCCAAAATTTTCTCAAGAATTTAGAAGCCCCTTATCCCCTTCATTTTGCTTCATTTCGACAAATCCCTTGTTCCACACATCGGGATAGGTTTCACTCAAATGATGTTTCTGAGCAATAAAAGATGAATTTGGGAAACCTGAGAGAGTTTTTTGTCCACAACATGACAAAGAAGAAAAAAATCCTTCACTGTTTACATAGGTGTCATGGTTTTAGAGAAATTTCAAAAATATAGTTTCCTCGGGAGAATTGATGCACCTCTGAAGTGACCTTGGGAAAATCAAGATTTATCCTATTTTGGTTCACCAAACAACTTTCTAGATAAGTCAAATGATAGCTAGACAAAACGATCTTTCCAATGAGCTATCATGAGCTAAATTTGGAGTTGAGTAAGACCTTCAAAAGTTGGCTCCAAAATGAACTCCAAATTGAAAAATTCCAAATGGGTTGGAAGTTAGACTCAATAAGATTTCCAACGAGCTATCACACGTACCATTTGGACACCAGGAAGGCCTCCAAAATCCTTCTGCAAAAAGGCGCTACGCGTTGGTTTTGTGGCGCAGCGCATAGAGCTACAAGCCCAATTTCACCATAAACTTCTCCAAAATTTGCAAAAATGCTCAAATCCATGGTGTGCAAGCAAGTGAAGAGTCTTTCTCAGAATTTATGGTGGTTTAGTGTGCGAAAGCTCATCATCACCTCAAGAAATCAAAAGGAAACAAGAAAAATAGATTTCTCTTGTGAAAGTACCAAAGTCTGCAAAAGTAGAAAGAGGATTTTCCAAATCAAAATCAAATTCTATGGTATGGAAGACATTTTTGTGTTTCAATAAGCCATTTGCATAGCAAAAGTCTGTAAGAAACCAAATAAATCATGAAGAAGATTGTGGAAAAATGAAACAGAGTTTGGAAAGCCGAATTATGGATGAGTTCACATGTGCGGCGCATTGGGAAAGTGCACGGCGCACATAGGCCGCGCGGCGCACTGGGCCTCCTGCCACAGTGCATTTTCTTAACGTGCGCGGCGCATCCAGGAGGCGCGGCACACAAAGCTGACAGGCCAAATCTCATCATTTCTTCACCAAATTTTCAAACAACTTCAAATCTTTCGCTCCTATTTTTCCAAGTAAGTTGATACAATCACTCTTGCTGGTGTTTGGTGTGATTTCAAAGGTTGGTTGGAAAATTTGAATGGTGTCAACATAAACTCCATCTTCTTGACAAAGGCTGCTCCAAGGGTTTGAAATTGGTGTGTTGAAATTGTATTTTTGGTGCCAAGTTTCCATTTCCCAATTGTGATCCCTTTCCCCTTCATAATCCTATCATTATTTTCAATCCTTGATTCCCTTACATTTTCATATCACTTGTCCCATTTTTCCTATTCCTAAACCCTACTATTCCCCATACTCTCCCATATCATTTGAAAATATTCCTATATTCCTAAATCCCCATACAATCAAGTGACTGTATTACACTTTAAATTCACTCAAAAAAACTCCATCATTCTCACTGCCCATTCTTCCCACAGTCCCTCATTTGACTTTGACACATTTGGCGAACTAAGACAAAGACACCAAGCTCTTCATTTTCACCTCAAGCAGCATAGATGAAGAAGGCATCGACGAGGCGTGAAAAGACATAATCTTGGCCGAAGCTTCATTGGCTGAGCATGACACTTGATGGGGGACCTTCACTCCAAATTTCAGCAAATTTGGAGTAAATTTTGTCATTTTTGAAATTTTGGTCACAAAACAGATTTTCCTGCCCAACGCGTTGCGCCACTTGGTGGGCGGTTACATTTGAGAGATCTTTTGGAGGAAAGATTTACATTTTTGGATTTTTTATGAAAATTTATGCATGCTCAGGAATGGCTGAGAGATTTCATCAAGTTCTGGGTGGTCAAAAGGGTTAAAAACACATTCAAATTGGCCTTTCTGCCACCTTTTGCACACACAGGAACCAGTCTTGGGAGATTGAAGTTTTGGAGGGGCACATGACATCCAAATCTAGAAATTTCACTTGGGTTGGATAGTAGACAGACAGGGATTTCCAACGAGCTATCATGAGCTCAATTTTGACTTTGGGAAGTGCCTCAAAAAAAGGCTCAAAGTCACGCGACGCATTGAGTTTTTGGGCGCGACGCATAGAGAAATTTGGCCTCATTTTAACTCTTCAGCTCAGAAATTCGCCCAGTTTTGACTAGTTTTACTTTTTGATGTAACTATTGATCTATCTTGATGTAATTTGATGATTATGATGTAATTTTGGCTCATATTTACTTGTTCTAGAGGATTCATTCAATAAAAAGTGAAAATTAAATGAATGAATCAATTTCCTTCCATATAGGGGCAAGTTGTTTGATTTCCTAGATTTCAGTTCCTTGTTTAGAATTGGTTGAAGAAGCTCCTAGAAGGATGAGCTCTACCCCTAGAGGCATGGGAATTGGTTAGGATGTTATATATTATGTATTTTCTGAGTCATTTTCATGGTTGGACTCTTGGGAAAAGTTTGGCACCTCATTGTATATCCATTTTCAGTTTTTGGCAAATGAAAGACCAGAGTTTTGCAGCACTTGTTGGGATCCTTGTGGCTTCTAAGTTTTGATGATGTTCTTCTCATGTTATTGTAAGTTTCATTAAATTTATATGTATGTAATTTCCCTTCTCTTTGCTTCTGAATTAAACAAATGAGTAATTGAGGTAGAATTCATTAGTTTGCTAGTGCTCTGCCTTAAACTTTTGTTTAGTTTTGCATGTTTCTCGTCAGTTTGAAGAGGATCCTTGCAATTTATTTCCCTCTTCAACTCCTCAGTAGTCTTTCCAATTCATTCATTTGATCTAAGACATCAAAGCCGTTGCCTTCCCTTCCCCAACTTGAACTCTGCAAGAATTTGGCCTCATCCCCAAGCCCAAAAATTGTCTTTCCCCTTTTTCCAACAAAATCCCAAAAAATCAAAATAAAACCCTCCTACTTGTTTATCTAGCCTAATATTAGTTGTTTTTTTAGTCATCTCAACCCCCTTTGAATATTTTCATTGAGATTGACCCAGAGAGAACCCTCTCCTGTCCTCGTAGGGCTAGCTACGAGGCTGAGCGTGGTATGATGTTACCCTGAACTCTACCTTCCTTCAGCCTAAGGTGGATTTGGGATCTAACATAGTGGCGACCATACTAGGGAAGAAAATGGTTTTCTTATTGATGCTATTTGTTTCATAAGCTACAGACGGAGCCTGAAGTTACGCCAAGTAGCCTTCGAACTTCTCTTGCTCTGCGAGTGCATTGTAGATAAACGTTGCTTCAGTCGATCTCCGGTCTAGCTTGTGAACGTGACACTTGACTTGTGGATTTTCTTGCCCCAGTACCTGTATCAAGTTCAGATCTGATGGTTAATGGTGGACATAAATCAGACATAAGAAGGCTAAAAATCATTCACCTAGTGACTCCAACTCATGTAGAGACTCCACTGGTGGACTAACTCTTTCTCTGAGAAAATGGAAGGATCTTACACAAAGTTCAGGTATATAAAGTGGAATGGCATTCAGGATCTAGTCTGCTTTCTTGTAAACTACTTCTTTGCTGTTCTTGAAGCTATCCTGAAATTTTTTCATAACTTGTTGTATGATAAAGGTGATCAAAATCTTCAATTGACCTATTCAAAAAGTGTAAATACTGAGTTTCCCTTTGATCCTGGCCTCCTTACTTTTCCCACATCTCATGATGACTCTCTTCAGAGTGATGATCCTGAAAACAAAACTGATCCCGTAGCTCTTGTATATACTCCTGCACCTTTTATAGTCCCAGATAGGTATAAACCTCTTTCTTTACCTTTTGTTCTTCATGCTTTCCCTAAAAATTATGACCTATATCTACCAAGATTTTACGGTGAATGTAACAATGTCAACGCTAAGCAACATGTGCAGAATGTTGAGACTTTTCTAGATATTTTTGAAGTTGATGAAGAGGATGTCAGTATTAGGCTTTTTGTTCTTTCTTTGCAAGCCAAAGTCAAGATTTGGTTTAAAGCCCTGCCTGATGCGAGCATCTCATATTTCCAGAAGTTCGTAAAATTTTTCCTTAACATGTGGGTGATCGGACAGAGTCCTTTCCTTATTATAGAAGAGTATAACCAACTAAAAATACTGCCAGGGGAGACAGTACAACAATTTTCTGCCAGATTTAACCAAGTATATTTTTCGATGCCAGCTAATATAAGACCTTCTCCTACATCTTCTCTCTTGCACTACCCAGGTGCCTTTGATCCAGAAATGGAGTTTCAGCTGAGAGAAAATAATATTGCAACACTTCACGAGATGCAGAATAGTGCAGTGAATGTAGAGGCTCATTTGTAGATCCGAAGGGCAAGGTTGAAGGAAGAAGAGATGAAAAACATAGATCCAAAGAAAAGGATATCTCTAGAGGTAAAGCTTGACATATTGGTAAGTGAAATAGAAGAGATGATGCAAAATAAAACCAGAAGGAATGAGTATAATGTTCAAGCCCATGGCTCGCTGATTGAAGAAGAACAAGTTGCTGATCCAAAACATTTTGTTTCTTATACCAGTTGTCATAGTGATTGTTTTATAGATCATCTTGAAGAAGAGAGAGCTGTTGATATGACATGTATGCTTGATGATGTGTTGTATACTGATGATTTGCCTCAGTTTGATCAGTATGATGATGATTATGTTCTCCAAACAGAAGCTAATCTTGCAGACGAATCAGTAGTTAGTTTGTGGAAGGAGGAAGTTCACTTTCAGCAGCTTGAGTACAGTGATCAACCGATGCATATTAGCTATGACAATGACGAGGAAAGTGTAGAAAATTTTGAAGTAAGTGAAGGATATTTGCCTTTTTTTTTTACTCGTTTCAGTTCATCGGAGACAATTTCCATGCAATCAGAAATCAACTGTCAACAAGTCTTGATTTGGACCATCTTGAGGGAAATAAAAACCTTGCTCAAAAATTTTTATATTCAGATTTTTAGACCCTGAAAGCCATTTATTATCAAGTTGCAGATGAAGACATGGAAACTGGCACACATGATCAAATGCTACAAGGTGACTCCGTACCATTTTCTTTTGAATCATTCTAGTTGTTGAAGGGTAAATTGCATAGTAAATATTCAAATGAGCAGCCTATAGGAAATCAGCAATCTCTCAGTGTTAATATTCAGGATGAGACAGATAATGAAATTCTTGAGCAGCCTGTAGCATCAGATTTGCAGTCACCAAATGAAATTTAAGGTCAGATTATAGATGAAGGCGTGGAAGATGAAATACATGATTTGATGATGCAGGAAGATTCTATACCCTTTTGTTTCGAAGCATTTCAGTTCATAAAGCAGAATCTTCGTAATATTTCTCAAGTAAAAGATGAACAGTCAATAGGAGGTCATACAGTTTCAATGGATACATCACAGCAGTCTTCTCAAGTTTTTGATGATCCTATTGCTGATGTGTTGGATGATATTTGCGGTCAAAGTCTTTCTCCATTGAATTTATGTAAGGTTGAAACGTGTGTTGATATAGACTTGATCTGGCAGCCAGTCTCTTTGTCATTTTTAGCAGGAGTCTCATCACAAAGCTCATCACAAATCTCAGATCAAAGTTTTCATTCATGGTATGAGGATAAGAGAAGTAATCCATTGGATGAGCTAAGTCCTAGTGTGCATTTTGAGATCCTTATGCAGCATGAATTTCAAGATCCTTATGTAGTGTTTTTGGAGGCGGATAGAGAATCCATAGTATTCAACGAATCTATTCACAATTTTTCATGGGAGTTGTCTTTCAGTATTTCTCTCTTGCTGTTCATAAACAAGCACTTGCAGAGAATCCAAACAACAGCGACAATACTTACATGGTTGCATTGGTTGTTTCATTTCACTTGATCAGGTGATGAATGAAATTGTTAGAGTAGGTTGTATTGAATAAGCTTCACATTGAGCATATTTTCCAGTTTGTCAGTTGTGTTTAAGTATTGAGTCAGTTTTTAGTTGAGTGAGAGTCAGTTTGTGTCATCAAGTCATTAGTTTTCGGTCATGTATTTCAGTTTGATTTTTTGATTCCATTGCCCAATGGATGAAGGCACTGTCTGCTTTCCAAAGATCTGTAGTTCTTGGCACCTCCAAGGAGCTACCATCCCCATTGGAGCCAATGTTAGTATCAGCCTTTGCAGCCTTCCTTTAATGATCAAACATGCTCTTACAAGGTGATGTTAAGCTGTCAAAGTCAAATTTTGTCATTTCAATGAGTCTTCAAGTAAAATTTGGTCACTAGGTATTAGGTCTAGGGTTTGCTTTTACTCTTGTCAAAGTTGTCCAAATTTCGGTCCATGTCACCATTCAGCTGAGTGTACCATCATTTAAAGGGTTTTCATCATCATGTCAGGTTCCAATGGGTCATTTTACACCTTGTTCATGCTTCAGTTGTGCCTTGGTAAGGTTCATTTCCCTCTCCTAGGGTTTTGGAGGTAATTTCTCTTGGATGGTCGAATAATTAGAAAAACTTGTATCCTGATGTTCATACACCTTCCCCTATCCTTAATGTACCTTACTAAACACTTCCCATCATTGAGATCCCCCAAATTCCTCATTTTTGCACAAACCATAGTTTCTTGCTACAACTTGGCAATTTTCTAGAATAGGCCTGTGTTTTGCCCTTTTGGACCGCTTCCCCTCACTCAATCTCTGAAATTCCACTTTCCCCTACTTCCTAACATCCCTCCCTACTTCCCAAAATTTTCTCAAAAATTTAGAAAACTCTTATCGTCTTCATTTTTCTTCATTTCGACAAATCCCTTGTTCCACACATCGGGATAGGTTTCACTCAAATGATGTTTATGAGAAATAAAAGATGAATTTGGGAAAATTGAGAGAGGGTTTTGTCCAAAAAATTCCAAAGAAGAAAAACCTCCTTCACTTTTTACACAGGTTTCATGGTTTTAGAGAAATGTCAAAAATAAAATTTCCTCAGGAGAATTGATGCACCTCTACAGTGACCTTGGGAAAATCAAGATTTATCCTATCTTGGTTCGCCAAATGAATTTCGTGATAAGTCAAATGATAGCTAGACAAAAAAATCTTTCCAATGAGCTATCATGAGCTCAATTTGGAGTAGAGTAAGACCTTCAAAAGTTGGCTGCAACATCACTCTTCCTTGAGGCAGCCTCATTTTGCACATTTTGACCAGTCTTGGGAAATTTGATTTTTGATAGGGTAAATGAACTCCAAATTGAAAAATTCCAGTTGGGTTGGAAAGTAGACTCAATAATATTTCCAACGAGCTATCCCATGCACCATTTGGACACCGGGAAGGCCTCCAAAATTCTCCTTCAAAAAGGAGCTACGCGTTGGGTTTGTGGCGCGGCGCATAGAGCTGCAAGCCCAATTTCACCATAAACTTCTGTAAAATTTGAAAAAATGCTCAAATCCATGGTGTGAAAGCAAGTGAAGAGTATTTATCAGAATCTATGGTGGTTTAGTGTGCAAAATCTCATCATCAGCTCAACAAATCAAAAGGAAACAAGAAAAACAAAGTTCTCTTGTGAAAGTGCCAAAGTTTGCAAAAGTAAAAAGAGGATTTGCCAAATCAAAATCAAATTCTATGGTATGGAAGACATTTTTGTGTTTCAATAAGCCATTTTCATAGAAAAATTCTACAAGAAACCAAATAAATCATGAAGAATATTGTGGAAAAGTGAAACAGAGTTTGGAAAGCCGAATTATGGATGAGTTCACATGCGCGACGCATTGGGAAAGTGCACGGCGCACATAGGCCGCGCGGCGCACTGGGCCTCCTGCCACAGTGCATTTTCTTAACGTGCGTGGCGCATCCAGGTGGCGTGGCGCACTGGGTGTGCGCACAACGCATAAAGCCGACAAGCCAAATCTCATAATTTCTTCACCAAATTTTCAAACAACTTCAAATCTTTCGCTCCTATTTGTTCAAGTAAGTTGATACAATCGCTCTTGCTGGTGTTTGGTGTGATTTCGAAGGTTGGTTGGAAAATTTGAATGGTGTAAACATAAACTCCATATTCTTGACAAAGGCTGCTCCAAGGGTTTGAATTGGTGTGCTGAAATTGTATTTTTGGTGCCAAGTTTCCATTTCCCAATTGTGATCCCTTTCCCCTTCATAATCCTATCATTATTTTCAATCCTTGATTCCCTTACATTTTCATATCACTTGTCTCATTTTCCCTATTCCTAAACCCTACTATTCCCCATACTCTCCCATATCATTTGCAAATATTCCTAGATTCCTAAATCCCCATACAATCAAGTGACTGTATTACACTTTAAATTCACTCAACAAAACTCCATCATTCTCAATGCGCATTCTTCCCACAGTCCCTCATTTGACTTTGTCACATTTGGTGAACTAAGACAAAGACACCAAGCTCTTCATTTTCACCTCAGGCAGCATAGATGAAGAAGGCATCGAGGAGGTGTGAAAAGACATAATCTTAGCCGAAGCTTTGTTTCCTGATCATGACACTTGATGGGGGACCTTCACTCCAAATTTTATAAAATTTGGAGTAAATTTTGTCATTTTTGAAATTTTGGTCACAAAACAGATTTTCCTGCCCAATGCGTCGCACCACTTGGCGCGCGCTTATGTTTGACAGATCTTCTAGAGGAAAACTTTACATTTTTGGATTTTTTATGAAAATTTATGCATGCTTAGGAATGGATGAGCGATTTCATCAAGTTCTAGGTGGTTAAAAGGGTCAAAAACACCTTCAAAATGGCCTTTTTGCCAACCTTTGCACACACAGGAACCAGTCTTGGGAGATTGACGTTTCGGAGGGGAAAATGACATCCAAATCCAGAAATTCCATCTGGGTTGGATAGTAGACAGACAGGGCTTTCCAACGAGCTATCATGAGCTCAATTTGAACTTCGGGAAGTGCCTCACAAATAGGCTGAAAGTGGCACGACGCATTGAGTTTTTGGGCACGGCGCATAGAGAAATTTGGCCTCATTTTGACTCTTCAGCTCAGAAATTCGCCCAGTTTTGACTAGTTTTAATTTTTGATGTAACTATTGATCTATCTTGATGTAATTTGATGATTATGATCTAATTTTGGCTCATATTTGCTTGTTCTATAGGATTCATTCACTAAAAAGTGAAAATTAAATGAATGAATCAGTTTCCTTCCATATAGAGGCAAGTTGTTTGATTGCCTAGATTTCAGTTCCTTGTTTAGAATTGGTTGAAACAGCTCCTAGAAGGATGAGATATACCCCTAGAGGCATGGGAAGGGGTTAGGATGGTCTATATTATGTATTTTCTGAGTCATTTTAAGGGTTGGACTCTTGGGAAAAGTTTGGCACATCATCGTATATCCATTTTCAGTTTTTGGCATAGGCAAGACCAGAGTTTTGCAGCACTTGTTGGGATCCTTGTGGCTTCTGAGTTTTGATGATGTTATTCTCATGTTATTGTAAGTTTTATTAAATTTATATGTATACCATTTCCCTTCTCTTTGCTTCTGAATTAAACAAATGAGTCATTGAGGTAGAATTCATTAGTTTGCTGGTGATCTGCCTTAAACTTTTGTTTAGTTTTACATGTTTCTTGTCAGCTTGAAGAGGATCCTTGCACTTTCTTTCCCTCTTCAGCTCCTCAGCAGTCTTTTCAATCCATTCATTTGATCTAAGACATCAAAGTCGTTGCCTTCCCTCCCCCAACTTGAACTTTGGAAGAATTTGGCCTCATCCCCAAGCCCAAAAATTGTCTTTCCCCTTTTTCCAACAAAATCCCAAAAAATCAAAATCAAACCCTCCTATTTGTTTATATAGCCTAATATTAGTTGTTGTTTTAGTCATCTCAAGCCCCTTTGAATATTTTCATTGAGATTGACCCAGAGATAACCCTCTCCTGTCCTCGTAGCGCTAGCTACGAGGCTGAGCGTGGTATGATGTTACCCTGAACTCTGCCTTCCTTCAGCCTAAGGTGGATTTGGGAACAAACATAGTGGCGACCATACTAGGGAAGAAAATGGTTTGCTTATTGATGCTATTTGTTTCATAAGCTACAGACGGAGCCTGAAGTTACACCAAGTAGCCTTCGAACTGCTCTTGCTCTGCGAGTGCATTGTAGATAAACGCTACTTCAGTCGATCTCCGGCCTAGCTTGTGAACGTGACACTTGACTTGTGGATTGTCTTGCCCCAGTACCTGTATCAAGTTCAGATATGATGGTTGATGGTGGAGAACAATCAGACATAAGAAGGTTGAAAATCATTCACCTGGTGACTCCAACTCATGTAGAGACTCCACTGGTGGACTAACTCTTTCTCTGAGAAAATGGAAGGATCTTACACAAAGTTCAGGCATCCAAAGTGGAATGGCATTCAGGATCTAGTTGTCTTTCTTGTAAACTACTTCTTTGGTGTTCTTGAAGCTGTCCTGAAAGTTTTTCAGAATTTGTTGTATGATAAATGTGATCAAAATATTCACTTGACCTATTCAAAAAGTGTAAATACTGAGTTTCCCTTTGATCCTGGCCTCCTTACTTTTCCCACATCTCATGATGGCTCTCTTCAGAGTGATGAGCCTGAAAACAAAACTGATCCCGTAGCTCTTGTATATACTCCTACACCTTTTATAGTCCTAGATAGGAATAAACCTCTTGCTTTACCTTCTGTTCCTCATGCTTTCCCTAAAAATTATGACCTATATCTACCAAGATTTGACGGTGAATGTAACAATGTCAACACTGAGCAACATGTGCAGAATGTTGATACTTTTCTAGATATTTTTGAAGTTGATGAAGAGGATGTTAGTATTAGGATTTTTGCTCTTTCTTTGCAAGCCAAAGTCAAGAGTTGGTTTAAAGCCCTGCCTGATGTGAGCATCTCAAATTTCCAGCAGTTCGTCAAAGTTTTCCTTGACAGGTGGGTGATCGGACAAAATCCTTTCCTTATTATAGAAGAGTATAACCAGCTGAAAAGACTGCCAGGGGAGACAGTACAACAATTTTCTGCCAGATTTAACCAAGTATATTTTTCGATGCCAGCTGATATAAGACCTTCTCCTAGATCTGCTCTCTTGCACTACCCGGGTGCCTTTGATCCAGAAATGGAGTTTCAGCTGAGAGAAAGGAGTATTGCAACACTTCAAGAGATGCAGAACAATGCAGTAAATGTAGAGGCTCATTTGCTGATCCGAAGGGCAAGGTTGAAGGAAGAAGAGATGAAAAACATAGATCCGGAGAAATCGACATCTCTAGAGGTAAAGCTTGACATGTTGGTAAGTGCAGTGGAAGAGATGATGCAAAATATCACCACAAGGAATGAGTATAATGTTCAAGCCCATGGCTCACTGATTGAAGAAGAACAAGTTGCTGATCCAAAACATTTTGTTTCTTATCCCAGTTGTCATAGATCTGATAATGATTGTTTTGTAGATCATCTTGGAGAAGAGAGATCTATTGATATGACATGTATGCTTGATGATGTGTTTTATACTGATGATTTTCCTCAATTTGATCAGTATGATGATGAAGCTAATCTTGCAGACAAATCAACAGCTAGTTTGTGGAAGGAGGAAGTTCACTTTCAGCAACTTGAGTATAGTGATCAACCGATGCATACCAGCTATGACAATGACGAGGAAAGTGCAGCAAATTTTGAAGTAAGTGAAGGATCTTTTCCTTTTTGTTTTGATTCATTTCAGTTCATCAGAGACAACTTCCATGCAATCAGAAATCAACTGTCAACAAGTCTTGATTTGGACCATCTTGAGGGCAATAAAAACCTTGTTCAAGACTTCCCATATCCAGATTTGCAGCCCCCGAATGCCATTGATTGTCAAGTTGCAGATGAAGACATGGAAGCTAGCACATATGATCAAATGATACAAGATGATTCCGTACCATTTTGTTTTGAATCATTTCAATTTTTGAAGGGTAAATTGCATAGTAAATATTCAAATGAGTAGCCCGTAGGAAATCAGCAATCTCTCAGTGTTAATGTTGAGAATGAGACAGATAACGAAATTCTTGAGCAGCCTGTAGCATCAGATTTACAGCCACCAAATGAAATTGAAGGTCAGATTACAGATGAAGGCGTGGAAGATGAAATACATGATTTGATGATGCAGGAAGATTCTATACCCTTTTGTTTCGAAGCATTTCAGTTCATAAAGCAGAATCTTCAATATTTCGTAAAGATATTCAGCTAATAGAGGTCATAGTTAGCTTATCAGATATGATCACAGTACTGTCTTTTCAAGTTTTTCACGATCCAATAGCTGATGTGTTGGATGATGTCTGCAGTCAAAGTTTTTCTCCATTGACTATATGTAAGCTTGAAATGTGTACTGATACAAACTTGATCCGGCAACCGATCTCTTTGTCATTTATAGCAAGAGTCTCTTCACAAAGCTCAAAACAAAGTTTACATTTCTGGTATGAGGAGAAGAAAAGTAATCCATTGGATGAGCTAAGTCCCAGTGTGCATGAATTTCAAGACCCTTATGCAGTGTTTTTGGAGGCGGATAGAGAATCCATAGTATTCAAAGGATCTATTCACAAGTTTTCATGGGAGTTTCCTTTCAGTAGTTCTCTCTTGTTTTTCATAAATGAGCACTTGCGGAGAATTCAAACAACAGCTGGAATACTTACCTGGTTGCATTGGTTGTTTCATTTCACTTGATCAGGTGATGAATGAAACTGTTAGAGTAGGTTGTATTGAATAAGCTTCATATTTAGCATATTTCTGACCGTCGCTGTGCTTAAGTATTGAGTCGTAGCTTTTTAGCTGGAGGAGAGCTGGCTGCAGGCTATCAAAGTCATTAGTTTTCAGTCATGTATTTCAGTTTGAGTTTTTGATTCCATTGCCCAATGGATGAAGGAACTGTCTGCTTTCCAAATATCTGTAGTTCTTGGCACCTCCAAGGAGCTACCATCCCCATTGGAGCCAATGTTAGTGTCAGCCTTTGCAGCCTTCATTCAGTGATCAAACATGCTCTTACAAGGTGATGTTAAGGTGTCAAAGTCAAATTTTGTCATTTCAATGAATCTTCAAGTAAAATTTGGTCACTAGGTATTAGGTCTAGGGTTTGCTTTTACTCTTGTCAAAGTTGTCCAAATGTCAGTCCATGTCACCATTCAGCTGAGTGTACCATCATTCAGAGGGTTTTCATCATCATGTCAGGTTCCAATGGGTCATTTTACACCTTGTTCATGCTTTAGTTGTGCCTTGGTAAGGTTCATTTCCCTCTCCTAGGGTTTTGGAGGTAATTTCTCTTGGATGGTCAAATAATTAGAAAAAATTGTATCCTGATATTCGTACACCTTCCCCTATCCTTAATTTACCTTATTAAACACTTCCCATCATTGAGATCCCCCAAATTCCTCATTTTTGCACATACCCTAGTTTCTTGCTACAACTTGGCAATTTTCTAGGATAGGCATGTGTTTTGCCCTTTTGGACCCCTTCCCCTCACTCAATCTCTAAAATTCCACTTTCCCCTGCTTCCTAACATCCCTCCCTACTTCCCAAAATTTTCTTAATAATTTAGAAGCCCCTTATCCCCTTCATTTTTCTTCATTTAAGTAAATCTATCCACTTGTTCCACATAGGTTTCACTCAAATGATGTGTTTAGAAACCAATAAAAGATAGTTTGGGAACACGAGAGATTTTCCACAACATGCCAAATAAGAAAAACCTCTTTCACGTTTTATACAGGTCTCATGGTTTTAGAGAAATGTCAAAAATATAGTTTCCTCAGGAGAATTTATGCACCTCTGAAGTGACCTTGGGAAAATCAAAATTTCTTCTATTTTGGTTCGCCAAATGAATTTCTTGATAATTAAAATGATAGCTAGACAAAAATATCTTTCCAATGAGCTATCATGAGCTCAATTTGGAGTTGAGTAAGACCTTCAAAACTTGGCTGCAACAACACTCTTCCTTGAGGCAGCCTCATTTTGCACATTTTGACCAGTCTTGGGAGATTTTATTTTTGGTAGGGTAAATGAACTCCAAATTGACAAATTCAAGTTGGGTTGGAAATCAGACTCAATAATATTTCCAACGAGCTATCCCACACTTTCATTTTATTTTTATGAGCCTCCAAAATCCTCCTGCAAAAAGGCGCTACGCGTTGGGTTTGTGGCGCAGCGCATAGAGCTGCAAGCCAAATTTCACCATAAACTTCTCCAAAATTTGCAAAGATGCTCAAATCCATGGTGTGCAAGCAAGTGAAGATTCTTTCTCATAATTTATGGTGGTTTAGTGTGCAAAAGCTCATCATCAGCTCAACAAATCAAAAGGAAACAAGAAAAACAGAGTTCTCTTGTGAAAGTGCCAAAGTCTGCAAAAGTAGAAAGAGGATTTGCCAAATCAAAATCAAAGTCTATGGTATGGAAGACATTTTTTTGTTTCAATAAGCCATTTTCATAGAAAAATTCTGCAAGAAACCAAAGAAATCGTGAAGAAGATTGTGGAAAATTGAAACAGAGTTTGGAAAGCCAAATTATGGATGAGTTCACATGCGCGACGCATTGGGAAAGTACAGGCGCACACCTGGTAGCGCGGTCGCGGGCCTCTTACGATGGTGCATAACGTGCGGCGCATCCGACGAGCACGGCACCAGGTGTGCGTGTGTCTCGAATCAACAAACCAAATCTCATCATTTCTTCACCAAATTTTCAAACAACTTCAAATCTTTCGCTCCTATTTGTTCAAGTAAGTTGATACAATTGCTCTTGCTAGTGTTTGGTGTGATTTCGAAGGTTGGTTGGAAAATTTAAATGGTGTAAACATAAACTCCATCTTCTTGACAAAGGCTGCTCCAAGGGTTTGAAATTGGTGTGTTGAAATTGTATTTTTGGTGCCAAGTTTCCATTTCCCAGTTGTGATCCCTTTCCCCTTCACAATCCTATCATTATTGTCAATCCTTGATTCCCTTACATTCTCATATCACTTGTCCCATTTTCCCTATTCCTAAACCCTACTATTCCCCATACTCTCCCATATCATTTGCAAATATTCCTAGATTCCTAAATCCCCATACAATCAAGTGACTATATTACACTTTAAATTCACTCAACAAAACTCCATCATTCTCACTGCCCATTCTTCCCACAGTCCCTCATTTGAATTTGACACATTTGGCGAACTAAGACAAAGACACCAAGCTCTTCATTTTCACCTTAGGCAGCATAGATGAAGAAGGCATCGAGGAGGCGTGAAAAGACATAATCTTGGCCGAAGCTTCATTGGCTGAGCATGACACTTGATGGGGGACCTTCACTCCAAATTTCAGCAAATTTGGAGTAAATTTTGTCATTTTTGAAAATTTGGTCACAAAACAGATTTTCCTACCCAACGCGTCGCGCCACTTGGCGCGCACTTACATTTGAGAGATATTTTGGATGAAAACTTTACATTTTTGGATTTTTTATGAAAATTTATGCATGCTTAGGAATGGCAGAGATATTTCATCAAGTTCTGGGTGGTTAAAAGGGTCAAAAACACCTTCAAAATGGCCTTTCTGCCACCTTTTTCACACACAGGAACCAGTCTTTGGAGATTGACGTTTCGGAGGGGAAAATGACATCCAAATCCAGAAATTATACTTGGGTTAGATAGTAGATAGACAGGGATTTCCAACGAGATATCATGAGCTCAATTTGGACTTCGGGAAGTGCCTCACAAATAGGCTCAAAGTGGCGCGACGCATTGAGTTTTTGGGTGCGGCGCATAGAGAAATTTGGCCTCATTTTGACTCTTCAGCTCAGAAATTCGCCCAGTTTTGACTAGTTTTACTTTTTGATGTAACTATTGATCTATCTTGATGTAATTTGATGATTATGATGTAATTTTGGCTCATATTTTCTTGTTCTAGAGAATTCATTCACTAAAAAGTGAAAATTAAATGAATGAATCAGTTTCCTTCCATATAGGGGCAAGTTGTTTGATTGCCTAGATTTAAGTTCCTTGTTTAGAATTGGTTGAAAAAGCTCCTAGAAGGATGAGCTCTACCCCTAGAGGCATGGGAAGGGGTTAGGATGGTATATATTATTTATTTTCTGAGTCATTTTCAGGGTTGGACTCTTGGGAAAAGTTTGGCACCTCATTGTATATCCATTTTCAGTTTTTGGCAAAGGAAAGACCAGAGTTTTGCAGCACTTGTTGGGATCCTTGTGGCTTCTGAGTTTTGATGATGTTATTCTCATGTTATTGTAAGTTTTATTAAAGTTATATGTATTCCATTTCCCTTCTCTTTTCTTCTGAATTAAACAAATGAGTAATTGAGGTAGAATTCATTAGTTTGCTGGTGATCTGCCTTAAACTTTTGTTTAGTTTTACATGTTTCTTGTCAGTTTGAAGAGGATCCTTGCACTTTCTTTCCCTCTTCAGCTCCTCAGCAGTATTTTCAATCCATTCATTTGATCTAAGACATCAAATTCGTTGCATTCCCTACCCCAACTTGAACTCTGCAAGAATTTGGCCTCATCCCCAAGCCCAAAAATTGTCTTTCCCCTTTTTCCAACGAAATCCCAAAAAATCAAAATCAAACCCTCCTATTTGTTTATCTAGCCTAATATTAGTTGTTGTTTTATTCATCTCAAGCCCCTTTGAATATTTTCATTGAGATTGACCCGGAGAGAGCCCTCTCCTATCCTCGTAGGGCTAGCTACGAGGCTGAGTGTGGTATGATGTTACCTTGAACTCTGCCTTTCTTCAGCCTAAGGTGGATTTGGGAACTAACAAATACCATGAGCCAAAACCACACCACTTCTGATGGTATTCCTGGACGGGATCAAATATATAATCCAGCACTCAATACAATGGGTCAATACCATGGTAAATTCCCCTGGTTATATAAATTTAGAGCGCAATAGGGCATACACAAATTGGAACGTACTTTTCCGCATGCATACGCTACTTCACCTTAACAAACCCGCGTATTCTTTGTAGCATAAATTATTTATCATTATTCTGGCACTTTCTGAACTGATATGTAGGTGAATCATATTTACATTATTAACAACTCATCAAGTCATTTTCCATCACGAACAACTTCACTAAGCAGGTCTCATCAAAGTCAACACATTGTATCACATTGCCAACAATCTCCTCTTTAAATCATCAAGAAGGTTGTCATCAACTTTATCAAGTAGGTTGTAGGTTTTAACCCTGAACAGAAATTATCTACACATGAATCTTATAATAGAAAATAAACAATAGTGAGAGCATAAAACATAAAATAGATAAACACAGAGATTTTCCCCTGGATCCCAAATTGGGACCACCAGCTTGATTTTTCATTATATTCCTTTTAGTGTTACAACACATATATATACATGCCGAAGCATACATAAACCCCATCCATTAACCCTGGATTAGAACATAATTGTGGTTCCCTTGACCGGATCTACAAAATACCAGGGGCCAAAAACCATCGTACCCCAAAACCATGTGCAAACTCATGCACAAAACATGGGTGGGTCCGCATATGAGTGGGACCACATACAAAAAAAAAAAATTCGCTGGGGCGCTACCCCCGACCCCAACAAGGGGGGCTGCTGCGCCCGGCGCAACGTACAGTGCATGGAGCTAGTCGTGGAAAGAATATAACACATACCCAACATTCTCCCACTTGTTGTTTTCTTTCCATGGGGGGCCACAGGAGAGCTTAGTCATTTGGCCAATTCTTCAACACCCATTGCTTCTCTACACCAAGAGAACTTCTGAGTGCTTACAAACTTCGTCAATGCATCTGCAACATTCTTCAAAGTGTCCACCTTTACCAGTAACACCCTTTTAGCCTCAACCATATCTCTAACAAAGTGATATTGAACATCAATGTGCTTTGTCTTTGAATGATAAGCAGGGTTCTTAGCCAAGAAAATTACACTTTGGCTATCACAGTCTATCCTTATAGCTTGCTGTACCAACCCCATACTTGAACACAATATCTGCAACCAAATTGCTTCCTTGATTGCATGAGTGGCTGCTATATATTCTGCCTCTGTAGTTGAAAGCGCCACTACAGACTGTCTTTTACTCATCCAACTGACTGCACCTCCAAATAGGCTAAACACACACCCACTTGTAGATCTTCTTTGGTCCATATCTCCAGCCCAATCTGCATCAACAAAAACACGAATGTCCAACATTATTTCTAATCCTGGTCTTCCTTGGTAGCACAAGCCATAATCACTAGTGCCATGTAAATATCTGAAAACCCGCTTCATTGTTGTCCAATGCTCCTTCCCTGGGTTTGACATAAACCTGCTCAATACTCCCACTGCATGTGAAATTTCTGGTCTAGTACAGACCATTGCATACATCAGACTACCCACTGCACTTGCATATGGAACACGGGACATATCCTCCTCTTCTTCATGTGTCTTGGGACACTATTCAGCAGACAGCTTTTCACCTATAGGAATAGGAACACTCACCGGTTTACTATCCTGCATATTGAACCTCTGCAATATAGTCTCGACATACTTCCTCTGGTTTAACCAGAGCTTCCTCTTTGCCCGATCTCTCTTAATTTCCATGCCCAAAATATAGTTTGCAGCACCAAGATCCTTCATGTCGAATTTGGAGAATAGTTGGGTCTTCAAATCTTGGATACTTTCTTTGTCATTTCCAATCAACAACATATCATCCACATACAAGACCAAATAAATAACACAGTCACCAATTAATTTAAAATAAACACAGTTATCCTCCTTGCTTCTAGTGAAGCCAAGTCCCTGTATATAGGTATCAAATTTCTGATACCATATCCTTGGTGACTATTTTAACCCATACAGTGACTTCTTCAACCTGCATACCAGGTCTTTTTTACCCTTCACCATAAAGCCTTCAGGTTGCTTCATGTAGATCTCATCTTCTAGATCCTCGTGAAGAAATTTTTTCTTCACATCCATCTGTTCTATCTCAAAATCAAATGCAGCAGCAACAGATAAAAGTAATATAATAGAAGTAACTTTGGGAACAAGAGAGAAAATATCACCAAAATCAATTCCTGGCACTTGGGAATAACCTTTTGCTACCAACTGAGCTTTGTATTTCTCCACCTTGCCTTCTACATTCATCTTCCTTGTAAACACCCATGTGCTCCCTATGGGCTTCCTTCCAGCCGGCAACTCCACCAGCTCCCATGCCTCATTTGTGCCGAGTTCAGGCCTGCCATCAGCAGCTCCTTCCGAGTTTCTCCATCCTACGAGTCATCCCCAACCAGGTTCCCAGGATCGTCATGGATGTAGTTAAGGCAAAACACAGGTAAACCCAGATGGACCCCTAACACGCTTCACCCCGGTTGCCTTCTTTCCCGAACTGATCTTCTCAAAGCTGGGGTTTGTGGCTCTTCCTCTTCTGAATCTTCTTCTATTGTAGAGTCTGATTCATCCTCCTTTAGCTAAAACTCTATCTTCTCAGGTTCCTTTGGTAGGACTTCATGTGTAACAACATATTTCACCTCTCTAAACACCACATCTTAGTTGTACACAACCTTCCTTGTTTCTGGGTTCCAAAGCTTGTAACCCTTTAAACCATCCTTATACCCAAAAAAGATGCACCTTTCAGATTTATTATCCAACTTGGTCCTTTTCTCCTTTGGAACATGTACATATGCATCACATCCAAATACCCTTAGATGTGAAATAGAGGGTTTCTTACCAGTCCATACCTCATGTGGGGTCTTATCCTCCAACGTTGATGAAGGTGATATGTTAACTAAGTAACATGCAGTCTCCACTGCCTCTACCCAGAATTCTTGTCCTAACCCGGTACCACTGAGCATGCTTCTTGCCTTTTCCATCAGTGTTCTATTCATTCTTTCTGCAACTCCATTTTGCTGAGGTGTGTATGGAGTAGTCTTCTGCCGTGCTATACCACACTTCTTACAGAACTCTTCAAATTCCTTCTTGAAGAACTCCCCACCATTATCTGTCCTCAACGCCTTTATCTTCTTCTCTGTCTGGTTTTCCACCAGAGCCTTAAATTCTTTAAATTTGTCAAAGACTTCAGATTTCTTCCTCAAGAAATATATCCATGTATTCCTTGAGAAATCATCTATGAATGAAACATAGTACACAGACTTTCCCAGTGATGGAACTGACACAGGTCCAAACACATCACTGTGCACAAGTTCTAATATCTTGTTCGCCCTCTTAACACCAGAAGGAAAACTCACCCGATTCTGCTTCCCATATACACAATGTTCACAGAAATCGAAATCCAGAGAGCAATTAGACATACCTTCTACCATACCATTTCTATGTAGTATCTGAAGGCCCTTCTCTCCAATATGTCCAAGCCTTTGATGCCATAGCATGGTCTTTTCTCCAGAGACAGCTAAGCTTTCCGCTCCATTTTCAGGAACCACATAATTGTTACACCCATCAATAACAGTGCTACCTTGTAGCTTGTACAGAGTTCCAGTCCGAACTCCCCACATTAATACCAGTGCTCCCCGAACCATCTTGCAGGCATCTTTCTTGAACACTGTTTTTACACCTGCATCATCCATCTTGCTTACAAAAATCAGATTTCTGGCCAATGCAGGAATATGCAGAACACCAGGAAGTGTTCTAATCCTTCCACCTTACAGCTTCAGCTTGACCTTTCCACGTCCGACGATTCTGGCCTTCCTATCATCCCCTAGGAAGACATCACCACCATCATATTTCTCATACTCGCAGAACCACTCCCTATGGGGAGTGAAGTGAAAGGATGCACCTGGGTCAATCAACCATGACTCATGATCTACATGTGTATTTGAAGAAGAAGCCAAATACACATCCCCACCTTCATCCGAGGTGGTTTTTGCCTCTGCAGAAGGAGCTTCATCAGATCCCTTTCCTTTCTCAGGAGCTTTAGATCTTCATTCCTTTTTGTAGTGCCCTTCCTTTCCGCATTTCCAGCACACCTTTACAAACTTTCCAGGAGATTTAGATCTCCCTCTAGATTTAGATCTCCCACTCGAAACCTTATTCTTGTTTCTGTTCTGGGACCTTCCTCGTACAAATAAGGCATCTCCATTCTGACCCTCCATATTTCTCCTTCTCATTTCCTCCGATAGCAAGGCTGAGACAATGTCATAAAAATTCAAGGTAGTTGTATTGCTACCTATTGCAATAACCAGACTGTCCCACGAGTCTGTTAGAGAGCACAACAAATTGATGCACTTATCTTCATCTGAGATTTTAATATCAACAGATGAAAGCTGACTTACCACAGTATTGAAGGCATTCAAATGCTCTGTCACCGAGTCTCCATCCTTCATCCTCAAGTTATACAGCTTTTTCCGTAGGAACAACTTATTCACCAAAGACTTAGATTGGTACAAAGTCCCAATTTTTTCCCACAAATTCTTCGTCGTAGCTTCCCCAGATACATTCAACAATATTGAATCTGATACACACAATCATATTGTGCTTTTAGCCTTCCGATCCAGTTTCTTCCAGTCTTCATCTGACATTGCCGTTGGTTTAGTACCTGGATCTACCGCGATCCACTGATTTTTATCCACCAGCAGATCCTCCATCTTGAGCTTCCACAACTTAAAACTCTGACCATTAAATTTCTCGATCTCTATCTTTCCACCGCTCGCCATCTTCTTTCACCGCAAGAATCGATCCTGTAGATCTCCCACTGAACAGGGTCTACCTCAGGCCCGAACAAAAAACCCTCAATAGCAAAGGCGTCCCCTTGAAGCCAAAACAGCTCTGATACCAAATGTGGGTTTTAACCCTGAACAGAAATTATCTACACACAAATCTTATAACAGAAAATAAACAATAGCGAGAGCATAAAACATAAAAAAGATAAACACAGATATTTTCCCCTGGATCCCAAATTGGGACGACCAGCTTGATTTTTCATTATATTCCTTTTAGTGTTACAACACATATATATACATGCCGAAGCATACATAAACCCCAATCCATTAACCCTGGATTAGAACATAACCATAGTTCCCTTGACCGGATCTACAAAATACCAGGGGCCGAAAACCATCGTACCCCAAAACCATGTGCAAAATTATGCACAAAACATGGGTGGGTCCGCATACCAAAAAAAAATTCACCGGGGCGTTGCCCCGGACCCTGACAGGGGGGGCTGCTGCCCCCCCTGTGACCCCCCTGCTGCACCCGGCGCAACGTACAGTGCGTGGAGCTAGTCGTGCAAAGAATATAACACATACCCAACATAGGTTTCCATCAAGGACAACATATTCCAACAATCTCCCCCTTTGGACTTGATGGAAACCATGATGGTGTTTGATCATCACAACATTGAATATAACTATTATGCAAACATTATGAAACTATCCCCATATTCAAACACCATGTTGCTCTCCCCCTTTGACATCAAGGGCAAAGGGTGGATCAACAACCACAACAAGGTTTTTCTTCTCATGTGCACTGAAGTTACCATGCTCCCCCTGAGTTCATGCTGAGTCTTCAAACATATTTTGCAATGAAGTACATGACTCTATGACCTTTCCTATCACCAAGGACTCATACTTACATCAATGATCCAAACAAGTGGATTTACATATGTGACTCAAGTACCCAACCAAGTGGGTTTACACAATTGACTAAAGTCCTTACATGATTGAATATTACAAATTTACATCATAGGTCTCAACATGACCTTTTCATCAAATTACAAATATGACCTTTTGCACCAAAAAAAAAAGGACCTCAAGAAAGAGATCATATTTTAGAATCATCATAATGCCAACAATACATTACATTCAGCAAGGCTAATGCTCCCCCTGAAATTGTGCATCTAATGCATCCTTTCCATATGACCAAAACTCCTCCTTAGCTTGTGCAACCCCAAGTAAAATTTGTCAGAAATTAACCATACGCAGTTTTCTTTGTATGAAATCGCGTATATACGCGACTATATTTCAGGAAACCCGCGTATCCAATTTAATCTTCTGAATTTAAGCAATTCTGATTTTTTGCATGGCAGAGACTACTCCCAGCTTCTGTCTGAGATATTCGAACGCTTCCCTGGGCAGAGGTTTGGTAAATATATCAGCCACTTGTTCTTTGGAGGGAACATACTCTAGCTTCACCTTTTGTTCAAGCACTTGTTCACGTAAGAAGTGATACTTGATGGGAATGTGTTTGGTCTTTGAATGCATAACAAGATTCTTTGAAATACTGATGGCACTTGTATTATCACACATAATGGAGATAGGAGGTGAGCACTTGATTTGAAAGTCTTGTAAGGTTTGCATCATCCAAAGAAGTTGCGTGCAACATGATGCGGCAGCCACATATTCTTCTTCCGTTGTAGATAAGGCAATAGATTTTTGCTTCTTGCTGATCCAAGATACTAACCCGGGCCCCGTATAGAATGCACCACCACTAGTGCTTTTCCGATAATCAATATTTCCAGCCCAATCTGCATCAGTGTAAGCATGAAGAGTAAGATCAACATTCTCTGGATACCATAGTCCAAAGTCTTGAGTTCCTTGTAGATATTTGAATATTCTTTTGACAGCCTGAAGGTGAGACTCTTTTGGATTAGCTTGGAATCGTCCAACAATCCCAACTACATGCATAATGTCTGGTCTAGTCCCAATGAGATAAAGTAGACTTCCTATCATAGATCTGTATTCTGGTTGATTCACCGTGGGAGAATCATCATGAGAACTGAGATTACATCCGGTTATCATTGGTGTACTTACAGGTTTGCACTCTTCCATTCCATACTTCTTCAGAATTTGCTTAAGGTATTTTGCCTATGATAAGAATATGCCATCTGTAGTTTGATGCACTTGTAAGCCAAGAAAGAATGTTAGTTCCCCAAGTAAAGACATTTCAAATTATTGCTGCATAACAGAAGAAAATTTCTGACTCATAGATTCTTCATTACTTCCAAAAATGATATCATCAACATATACAACCACAATCAATATTTTTTCATTTTCAATTTTTGTGTACAAGTTGCTATCAGCAGATCCCTTTGAAAATCCTTGTTGATGAAGATATTTGTCAAGACGATAATACCATGCCCTTGGAGCTTGTTTGAGACCATATAGAGCCTTTTTAAGTCTACAAACAAGATTTTCAACATTTCCCA
This sequence comes from Pinus albicaulis, assembly GCA_034641835.2. Taxonomy (NCBI): domain Eukaryota; kingdom Viridiplantae; phylum Streptophyta; class Pinopsida; order Pinales; family Pinaceae; genus Pinus; species Pinus albicaulis. Next base: position 1,617,053,047 of record CM076582.1, read on the forward strand.
AAATGAACCCTTCTGGTTGTTCTATATAAACTTCTTCTTCTAGATCACCATTGAGAAATGCAGATTTAACATCCATTTGATAAACTTTGATTTGTTGAGAACTTGAAAAAGCAAGAAACATTTTGATGGCTTCAAGTCTAGCTATAGGAGAAAAGGTTTCTTCAAAGTCTATACCTTCTTGTTGAGTATACCCCTTGCAAAAAAGTCTAGCTTTATTTCTTACAACATCCCCATTCTCATTTAACTTGTTTTTGAATATCCATTTAGTTCCAATGACATTTTTGTTATGAGGTCTTGGTACTAATTCCCAAGTGTGATTCTTTTCAATTTTATCAAGCTCTTCATTCATGGCTTGAACCTAACATTCATCTTTGCTAGCTTGATTGACATTGTGAGGTTCAATAGTAGATAGAAATTCCAGATAGCTAGAAGATCCCACAAGAGTCCTTCTTGTTTGTACACCCGATCCCTTATCTCCCAAAATTTGAGATTCTGGATGATTCTTTTGAACATATCTGGATGGAGCCTTTTTAGATAAATCATCTTCAGGTTCTTCATTGGGTTTACTGTCTATATCATTTCTATTTGATGTAGAAGGACATAAGTCACCATCGTCTTCATTTGTTGTTTTTTTTGCTTCCTTTGGGGCTGCAGGAGACTCATCAATAACAACATCAATACATTCAACAATCTTCCGAAGTCTTTTATTGTAACATTTATATGCTCTACTTGTAGAGGAGTAACCAAGAAGTATTCCTTCATCTGCTCTAGGTTCAAACTTGCCAAGTTTTTCATCATTATTTTTGATAAAGCATTTACTTCCAAGAACTCTAAAATGCTTCACAGATGGAGAATTACCATACCAGAGTTCATATGGAGTTTTGTCACTATTTACACGAACATGTGCCTTGTTGAGAATTTTTACTGCTGTATGTGCTGCTTCTCCCCAAAATGTGTTAGGTGTTCCAGAATCATAAAGCATAGCTATAGCCATTTGTTGAACTGTTATATTCATTCTTTCTGCTATGCCATTTTGTTGTGGAGTTCTAGCTACAGAAAATTTTCTTTTTATGCCACGTTCTTCACAAAATTCAAGGAATTCATTTGAAGTATATTCTCCTCCTCGATCAAATCTAAGACATTCGAGTTTTAGATCTACTTCATTTTCAACTAGAGCCTTGAAGATCTGAAGTTTCTCAAATGCTTCATCTTTGTGCTTTAGCAACCCAATCCAACACATTCTAGAGAAATCATCAATAAATAAGATATAGTATTGTTCACCACGAGGTGAATTTTTCCTCATAGGTCCACATATGTCAGTATGAATGAGTTCAAGAGGCCTACTTGATGATCCTTCCTTGGCATTAAATTGCACTATGGTCTGCTTGCCAAATTGGCATGATTTGCATATGATACTTTCAGGTAGAGTAATATTGGGAAGACCACAAACAACATTAAGTCTGCTTGATTTGTTGATTTGAGAGAAGCTTAGATGCCCCAACCTTCTATGCCATAGCCAGTTTTCGGACGATTTACTCAAGTAACATTGTTCTTTGCACTTCTTCAATACATATAGGTTGCTTGGAGTTCTCTTTCCTTTTATAATTATTTTACCTGTATCAAGATCACGAACCACACATTCTTTTGAACTAAAGACAACTTCAGTTCCTTGATCACACATTTGACTTACACTTAACAGGTTATGCCTTAATCCATCCACATACATGACATCATTAGCCTTCACTTTTTCTTTTAGAAACACGGACCCTTTTCCTTTAATTACAACAGGAGTATCATTTCCAAAAGTAACTTTCTTTTCCTTTTCTAGTGTACTATATGCACGAAGTTTGGTTTTGTCACCTGTCATGTGTCTTGAGCATCCGCTATCAATGTACCATTGATTTTCTTCACCTTCTGCAAATAACGCTATGCCACAATTTTCAACCTGTAATTCATTCTTTCTCCATACTTTGGAACTTGAAGGAAAATGCTCTTTTGGCTGAACTTTTCTCCTGCATTCAGATTCTTCATGCCCAAAGTTATTGCAATAAGCACATTCAACTTCATTTAGAAGAGGAGAAAAATTGTTATAGGTATTCTTCTTTGTTTCAATATCAATCCTTTTCTTTCTTGCTTCTCTTGTCATGATGGTTATATATGCAACACATTGAACAACTTTGTGACCAAAATTGTGACATGAGAAACATTGTCCATTGAAGAAGAAATTTCTGCGATCATGAAATCTTCTACTTGAATTTACCTGTTGATTGGTGTTTCTTTGAAAGATATTCCTATTAGTGTTCTTTGAATTGAGATGATCATGCTTTACCTGTAAAGATTCTTTATTCCCTTGCTGAGTGGCAGAATTTTGTAAACCAGCTGTAACTGCTTTTAGATAATTTGGTGCTGAAGCCTGAGAAGATTCCCCGGTATATCCAAGACCTGTCTTTACAAGAGGAGAGCATTGTACCTTGATAATCTCATTTAAGGTTTCTGATCCTTTAGTAAATCTAAGATTCAAAGTCTTTTCTTTCTCAAAATATTTTCTTAGACTTACCACTTCACATTCTAATTTCTCAATGTGTTTCTTTGCTTCTTCAAACTGCCTTTCCAGAGTCTCTATGGTTATTTTCCTTTCTTCTAAGAGTATTTTACTTTCTTCTAAGTGTATTTTGAGTTGATTGTTTTCTTCAAGAAAATCATTGTCCTCTAAAGCATCCACAAAAGTATCATTTTCTTCTTTAGATTAAAATGCCATGAGAAGTCTAAGATCTTGTTCACATTCTTCCTCACTACCAGATAACCCATCACTATTTTCATGAGTATAGTAACTTTTTCTAGTGCTAGACCGGTTCTTATTCCTTCTTGCTACTTCTTTTCCTTTTGCAGATATTTCTTTATAAGGACACTTAGCAGCATAATGACCAACTCTTCCACAATAAAAACATTTGAAAGGAAGCTTACCTCTGAACCGTCCTGTGCCAAGTTAAAGTTTCTTTACAAAATTTACCTCATCTTCTTTTGAGATATATCCTGATCCTTCTGCTTCTTGCACTTCTTTCCCTTTTGTAGAAGCTCTAAAGATGGCTTCTTTAACTTCATATGGTCCTCCTCTTCTAATTTCATATGAAGTTAGTATGCCATGATGTTGCACCACAGTAAGATTTTGAAGATCCTGTTTTTCTTCAAGAGCAGAAACTTTTGACTCAATTTTTGCCGTTAGAGATCTTAAAATTTTCTCAACCAAAGTAGATTCGGTTATTGTTTCTCCCAGATTCCTCATACGATTTACAACATCATCAAGACGTAAAAAGAAACTGGCAATACTCTCATCATTATGCATCTTCAAATTTTCATATTCAATTCTGAGAGTTTGGATTTTTGTACTTTTTACCTTTGAATCACCTTCATAACTTAGAATGATTTTGTCCCACATTTCATTTGCTGTATTCAGATGCATGACTTTGACAAATTTAGATTCAGTCAAACTTCCCGTTATAGCATTGACAACCTTTGCATTTGATTCATAATTCTTCTTTTCAGTCGGATCTGTTGGTATTGTAGCTGGATATTGATATCCTTGTTGAAAAATGGCCCATACATCTGTTCCCATAGACTGAAGATAGGATCTCATCCTTGTTTTCTAGAAGATTAAATTTCTTCCATTAAAGAGTGGAGGATTGATAGATGTTGTTCTGATTGCTCATCTTGCTTGATCTTCCTTCTAGCGGCTAAGCTTTTTCATAAGGACCTGCTCTGATACCAATTGTTGGGAAAAATACTGAGAGGGGGGGTGAATCAATATTTAGTGCAGACTGAAAACTTTTTAACTTTTTCTTTCTCTACAACCCATACGCTACTTTACTGAATAAAACTCGCATATACACGCGGATATCCTTCAGACAACTCGTGTATGTCCAGAGATATAATTATTGCATTTAATTCTTAACTTGGATCATTGTATCATTCATTCATCAGATGTATAGTAAGCAATAAACAGATGCAGTAAGAACAGAACAATCATCACACATAAGCAACACACATGAACACCAGGATTTAAGGTGGAAACCCAATTTGGAAGAAAACCACCGCTATCATCGTCTCAGTCTTCAATATTTATTATGTAAAGAAAACTTCTTACAACCATGTACTGGCGTAGACTCATACCAAAACACAGGCACCCACCTGTAGAAGGCCACAACCTTATCTCATTTACCAGCCTCTCTTGGAAGGGAGCTACAACCCACTGCTCTTGTTTACCAGCCTCTCCTGGAAGGGAGCTACTACCCCCTGCTCTCGTTTACCAGCTACTACTGGAAGGGAGCCACTACTCCCTCACTGAAGGCTTGACCCTCAGTACCACTACAGACCACATTTCATCAATTTTCAAACTGGATCAAACAACTTCCACACAACCCTTCACTCATCAACAAATATACTTCGCCCAATGCTTCAAACAGAACAGTGAAACCACTGTAACCAGAATATCAGAGATAACCCAGACTTCATAATAGATATGCAGAAACACATTCAACCTTGAGCAATCATAAGTTCAAATTCCATATGTGCTTTTATTTAATCAGACCTGCGTATACACACGCTTTTCATTGAACGAACCCACGTATACATCTGTGCATTTTTTTTCAATAAACCCTAACTTCCCACACGCGCTTTTATTATATCAGATCCACATATACACGCGCTTTTTCCACAACAAACTCGCGTATAGATCTGTAAATGAAAGCTTTGCAGAGCATACCAGATCTATAAACTTACCCAGATTTCTTCATTACCTTCAGCAGAATTTGCGCCAGATTTTCACCAGTTCTTCTTCTGCAGATCATCTTAGAGATTCATCATCATCAGATCTAAGGATTTTGAAAAATCCATGGGTGCATCATAAATTCAGATTTATCAATCAAGAACAAAGTTCATTTATGCAGATATACTTCAAGTTGAAGTATTCATTCAATACCCAGACACATGCACACCATGCACTATTATTCTTTACTCCTTATATAGGTTTAGCCTTTATCAATACCATGAGCCAAAACCACACCACTTCTGATGGTATTCCTGGACGGGATCAAATATATAATCCAGCGCTCAATACAATGGGTCAATACCATGGTAAATTCCCCTGGTTATATAAATTTAGAGCACAATAGGGCATATGCGACTCGGAACGTACTTTTCCGCGTGTATATGCTACTTCACCTTAACAAACCCGCATATGCTTTGTAGCATAACTTATTTATCATTATTTTGGCACTTTCTGAACTGATCTATAGATACATCAGATTTACATTATTAACAACTCATCAAGTCAGTTTCCATCACGAACAACTTGATTAAGCAGGTTCCATCAAAGTCAACACATTGTATCACATTGCCAACAATCTCCTCTTTAACTCATCAAGAAGGTTGTCATCAACTTTATCAAGTAGGTTACCATCAAGGACAACATATGCCAACAAACTACTACCATTACCTTTGCATCCTATCTCTGTTGAAGCTCCTTTTCAACAATGGGGCCTATATTTTATTGGATAAATCCATCCTAACTCCTCTGGTGAACACAAATGGATCCTCACTACAACTGACTACTTTGAAAAATGGATAGAGGCCATCCCTTCTAGAACTGCCACAGACTCAATAATCATCAAATTCCTTGAAAACCATATTTTTTCTAGATTTGGTTGTCCTAGAAAGATTATCACTGACAATTTTACTACTTTTAGATCCAAGAAAATGGTGGAATTTTGCCACAAATATCAGATTACATTGGGCCATTCTATAGCTTGTTACACTCAATGTAATGGGTTGGCAGAATCCTCAAACAAAATTTTGGTGAACATCGTCAAAAAATTGCTGGAAGAGAACAAAAAATCATGGCACAACAAACCAGTACATGCACTATGGGAAAACAAATTAACAAATAAAAAATCAATTGGAATGTCTCCCTATCAGCTAGTGTATGGAGCAGATGAAATTTTTCTAACAAGTTTAAGGGTGCCAGTGATGAAGCTCATCCAAGAAGTACAGTCTAAAGAAAATGATATGAAAAAAAGAAAAAACCAGACTGTCCAACTGCAACAAACTAGATAAGAAGTATATAACATAACACAACAAGTGTAGGAAAACATCAAGAAGCTTTTTGACAAAAGAACCAAGTAAAATGATTTTAACATTGGTGACAAAGTGCTGAAGTGGGACTCAAGAAGAGAAGACAAGGGCAAGCATGGAAAATTTGAAAATTTGTGGAAAGGTCCTTACATCATCCATTCTGTAAGAGGTAACAATTCTTTTTTCCTACAAGAGATGGATGGAACAAAATGATTTTGACTTCTTGTCAATGGTAGGATGCTCAAGCATTATTTTTGTTGAAAAATCTCAGTTTTAAAGCTTTATTCATTGTATATAACATTGTTTGAATAAAATATCAGAAAAGAAAACATAAAAAACAAAGAAAAGAAGAAAAGAGGGTAGATAAAAAGAAAAGGTAAAGCACCATACCAAAAAAGAATGTTTATGAAAGTGTGCAAGTCCAAATTCCACTACTTTGAAGAAGAAATTTTTGTTCAGTCATACAAATTAATCATGATTGAACAAGGTTTTAAAATGATTACTGACAAGTTAGAAATGAAGATTCACTAAACTATTTAAACTTGGCTTATCAGTAGAATAGGTTATGAAAATATATTTGGTTCCCAAAGATCAAATCAGAACTAAATAAAATGAGAGGGATGAATGACAAATTCCAAATTATAGCCCTCAATTTTTTACTTTGTGCAAAAATAAAATCTGTGTGCATATTTTCTAAAATGCCACAGATCATGACAAATCAAACTGCTTAATCTTGATTTTGTCATGTTTTCAATTTTATGTTGATACAATACAGAATGAAAATATGTCAAACTGTTTAAACTTGATAGATAAATATATTAGGTAGAAAATAAAAGAGCTCATCAGTCTAATTTGAGCCTTTGGATTATATAAGTGTAGAAGTAGATAGCTTCCTGTTTTCAAAAGAAAAATGATGTCAAGGGTTGGCCAATCTAAATGCACCCAGTAAAGAAAAAATGATCGAAAAAGTATGATGGGTAGGTAGAGTTGAGTTGAAGAAATCATATTTTTTCAGATTTCAAAGATCATAGCTTCAAAGAACAACAGAAAATCAGCAAATTGAAGAAGAGAAGTCTTCCAAGTACAATCAAGGCACTGGTCTACAAAATTCTAGAGATTTAATCTCTAAGGTTCTTGACACCTCCTAAAGGAGCTTCCCTCCCCAGTTGGAGCCACTGTTATCCTCTTGTATTCTACAAATTCACTAGGGGACTATGGATTTTCTACAAGTAGATAAAGATAGCATTCCTTGCCTATCATCTATCTTTAGAAATCTCACTACCTTCATTATCCTTATAAACCATTTTTCACTATCTCTCAGTTTAGCTTTTCAAAATCATCTTACTACTCTTAAAAAGAATCATCATGGGCTTATTTCTCTCATTTTCACCCTTCTTTCCTATCACCAGTTTCATTCCCCCATTTCCCCCCACTTAACATCCACTTACATTCCTGAAAAACCCTTCAAAACCCTCACCATCATCATTTTCTTCCTTTTTGCACTAAAACAATGTAAAAATGTCTTTTTACATTGTTTTTAAAATGTAAATTAACCATTCAGGACCCTAGGTTATATATTAAAAACTTTGTTTTAATATTAAAACCCAACTACTTTAATATTTTTAACCCCACCCCTTTCTAAACGTTAAAGCCTCCCGCTTTAAGAATTTAACCCCATATACATTAAAACCCCACTTTTTTTTTTAACCTTAGCTCCTTTCTATTTAAAGCCCCCACACCCATATAACCTTGGTCCTTGCCCACATAATAAGTGTCATCGCTTGTTTTATTGACCCATGGGCCCCACTCTCCACCGAACCCCGCACTCCAATAATACTCTGCCATTTTTCTGCCTGGGCCCGCCCTTTCGATTTGCCCACCACTCCAAAAATGCTCGACCACCATCAATATCATTCCCTGAGATCCGACGACCTGCAGTCCTCGTTGTAGATTTATCTGAGCCGGTGTTAGCATTTTCAAAACAAGTGAAATGGGTGGTTTTCCCTTGCCACACATCGCCTTCTGTATGGAATCACACGCTCCCCTCTGAAACCATTACCACCACTCCTTTCGTGCGAACAATCTTCCTCGTGCATGGAAATCACTTTTTCTCCTCCCACCAAATTCTGATACCACCTTCCCTGTTCAAACTTCCCACATGTTTTTGCCTCTAAGATGAAACCCCGACCCACCATTAACGCCTCTACAATGCTCCAAAGCCGAAAAAACCTCAAAGTAGTGCCAAAATACCTCCACGCAGGTTTTAAAAGTTCATAGTTTGTTTCATGGCGGAAAGGCATTAAATGAATTTCGAAGATCCAAAGTTCTTCAAATAAGAGTTCTGGGTGACGATCCAGAGGTCTTGTTCCATTAAGAAGGACCAGAGGCGAACTATAAAGCATAAATGATCAATAAATAATGATCATTGGTGTTATCTACACCCTCCAGTAGCAGAAGAATTACCTCATGCACAACAAATAAAGATAGAGACACAATGAAAAGATAAAACAGTCAGAAGACCATGATGATAAAATTTAAAGGGATAATCATAGATCAAAGGAAAAATTAAAAGGATTAGTTAGAAAATAGAGATGAAGGCAGAATTAGAGAAAATACAGTGACGTAGACAGTTAAAATACAAATCCAAAGTTTAAAAACCTAAAATAGGGTTTAAATAATAAATAGAGGTAGATAAAACACCAAGGAAAATTTGGATGACCAGATCAAAGTAATTACTTCTCCAAAGGACATATTTTTCCACCTACAACATGTTTTATTTCAATAAAACATCAAACAGTTATTACAAATAGTCAGATATATTTTTCATCTACCCAAAATTTATTGTAAAAGTTATTGAAAAAACCTTAAAGTCAGATATTCCCCAAAGTTAGCTCAGAAGTTAAGTTAGGAGTTATTATTTCAGAGAAACACTCTTAGATATTTTTCCTTGGGCCTTGCATGGTATCAAAGGTCAAAAACTCATTAACTCTATAATAAATGACATTTGAAACCCTAGCTTAGGATCACCTCCTCATTTTGTAGATAAATACTGCATGTAAGCTTCATTTTTTAGTGTTGGTTGGTTGATCAGTTGACTGATTTCTGTTGCTAAGCTATTTGAGGACTGCTAGTCTGGATTTGAGAAAGCTTTGAGTTGCAAAGATCTATTGTACTGGAGTAATGTAACTATTTTGAACATTAGTAATATAAGCACGTTCACAGGATTCTTGAGCTATGTTAATGGTGAATTTTTCCTTCTTTGTCAATGTTTTCCTTCTATTTTCCATTCTGCCCTTTATTTCTTTGATAAAAGAGTAGAAATTTTAGAGTAGGATATGTTGTCTTGGCACCCTATTTTTGTCTGCATTCTTTATCTCAATGTTTTATTCTAAAAGGTCTAATTGGAGAATTATTAATTTTTCTCTGGTTCCACCTAGCTCGTTGTCTTGAAAATGATTTAATAGAGTCAATCCAAAGAATTCTATGGTAAGCCCTATCCTTTGGTGTAGCTTGAAATATTTTTTTTAAGGCCTTTCTTTGAAGTACACTTAGTAGAGTCTAAAACAGGGAAGTCTATGGTATGCCTTGTCCTCTGGTCTGCCTCAAATTGTTTCTTTGAAGGTCTTTAGAGTGTTTAGTTAAAGAAGATAGGTTTATCTTGCTCTTTAGCTACACTCACTGTTATCTTAAATGTTTTCTTTGTCTGAAATTAATTCTAGGATTGCTGGATTGTTGTCTTAAAGGTTTTCTTATTAAAGTCTGGCCAGAGATTTCTATGGTATGCCCTGTTCTTTGGTTTGCCTCAAACAGTTACCTAAAAGGCTTTTCTTGTTGAAGTAGAGTTAAAATATTCTTGACTGATTTTATTTTTGTTGCCTTCGCAACTTATTATTATTTCATTTCACATCTAATCTAAGAGATCCACTTGATATTGTTATATTGCCCTATGAAAACCCTTGCAGAGTTGATGAACAATTAAATCCTTTTATGACTCCATAGCCCAATGGATTAATATTTCTCATAGTCTATCTATTTAGCTGAAACATTCCTTCAACTAATCACACTCTTTGACCTATCAACCTATCAGTCAATCAATCAAAATGAACAAGTCCTTAGAACTTCATAACTAGCCTAATATCATGAAACAAAAGCATAAAGACATATAATCTATAAACATTTACATAGAGAGATCCCTATCGGAGTCTAGGAAGGCTAGTCCTAGGAATACAAAGTGGTTTTCATGTGGTTCCCTGTAGCATCTATTCTTGCCAATATTGCAAATCAAGGGGAGCCAACAGGTGGTAACCATACTCACCCAAGAGCAACCAATGCAGCCATGCCTCCTTCTTTATTTCATGAGTTTTTTTTAAGGTATGGATAAAATAAATAGGCGCCTTTAGGTAGTGAAAAGACTCTCCCAAGGGTAACCAATGTAACCAAGCTTGCTGGCCCATGTCATTTATCTGCAAGTGGTCATACAACCCCTTGCTTATCATGCTTACCCACTCATCCCAATGTGGATGATGAATTATGTTTTGCATAAACATGGTATCCTCCCTTTGTAGAATACCATCCACTTAGACTGATGAAGAAATTTTTACTCCATGAAATGTGGAAGTACACCTCCAATGATATCTCTTAATGAGATTCTCCTTTCACAAAAGCTCTCCAAAACCAATTAGGTTCTGGATCTATAGCAGGTAGAAGTCTCTCTTTGAGCTATGAGATGCTCATTGAGAAAGTGTCATCTAGAAAGGAGAAAATATTCTTCATCTCAAGATGTATACCCTCTACCATCTTAAGCTCCATTGCTTCATGAGTGATGCTACCTTCATAATGCTCCAAGAATAATGGGGCTCCTTCTTTATCACTGCTATTAAGTGACAACATTGTATATTTGCATGGTAATACATGTGTTGTCTCAAAGCAAGGCACAATGCTAATCTCATAACCAGTCATTGTACATAGGAACATGCTCATCCTTTTTTGTGGAACTCTACACTTCAACTCAAAGGTTTGAATGTAGTCCATCAATGACAAACTGGGATAGATTTTCATTTCCTCCTTGATTAGATCAAGGGTCCTCCGCATTGTGATATGTTGCTACTTCAAATTAGAATTTTTTTCTAACCCTTGGTTATGCATTGGCCTTGATGGCATGTCCTCATAAGTTTAAATAAGATCTACTGAAACAATATGTGGTGAATAGGTATGCATAACTTGGATCAACTTATTTGTGGGAATCTCTTGTAAGACCGCAAGAGTTCCTCCAACCGGGACAATGATGTCTCAAAATACTGGTAAGTGTGATGGTTGCTCTTCTCCAAGTGTATAAGCGCTGGAATCTTCCTCCTATTCCTCATGCATCTCCTGAATCATGCATGGGACTCTATGTGTCAAGAGCTGAAGACTATCTTTCAAAGTTGCAAGTGTCTCTTCTCCAGATGTAAGTACTTCTGCAACTGGTGGTGAATGTAGTGACTCTTTGTCCAGAGTGAAAATAATGAAATCCTCCTTTGTTTCCTTAGGAAATGTCTCTTTGTGACACATCTATGGTTTTCTCACATCAAGCTTCCTTCTTAACTTGTGAAAGAAATCTGAATATTTAGTCACCTTTGCATGCTCCATGTGACTAAACCACCAATCCTTGGCTTCACCATAAAGATGAAGTGCTGCAATCTGGACAACCTCTTTTTCTACCACAGGATGTAGCATGAAAAATGTATCTAAGTCCTCCCTCCAAGCATTAACAGTGCTTGAGGAATATCCATCAAATGTAGGCAAATAGAATCTATTGTGCCTCCTTATTTTATTAGTGCTATAGGATCCCCTTTATTCTTTGATTTGGAATAATTCTTGGAGAGTTAGAATCTCTTTGAATTCTCTAGTCTATTCTTTGTAATCTTCAAGGTATAGACTGAGAGTCTCATTAGTCTTAGGTTCTCTTCTTTCTTCATTTATACACCTCTCACCTTCTTCAAAGAAAGTGGGCATAGTGTATCTATGAGGAGATCTATGATTCTCCGGTCTTCTTTTCTACTGATAGGAAGTGATTGGACCTTCCTCTTCAAATATTATTCTTGTATCCTCCTTCATGATAGATCTCATCTATCTACTTCTCTTTTGATGCAAAATATGAAGTGTCCACAAGCTGAGCCAAAGATCATGCTCAGATACCACTGTACTATCCCAAAAAGGGAGAATGCAGTAATACTAAAACATAATATAAAAATGCAGCAAAGTAAACAATAAATATAAATACACATAAGAATGCACAAAAATAGCTGGGCCATTTTATTATATACGCGGTGAAAAATAAAGTACAACAGTGCTCAAAATATGAGACACTCAAGCCAAAGGGATGGCCTGTAATGACCCTGCAATGATCCCACAAGAGGGATTGCGTAACTGTTGAACTTATAGAAGGTAAACTACGTTGTCCCTGCTGCAATTGTTGGGACTGCAGCTGCCTAAAAGATAGAAAGTCAGATCTAGGCAGAATGGGAGCACCAATGATTCTAAAAATAGAGATTTGACTCTTTGATGGATGCCCAAGATAACCTAGAAAGAGTTTCTCAGATCTATCAATCTAATAAAACCACCCTCTTGGGGCTTTGTTATAGGTCAATTTGGACACCATTCCCAATGACCTAGTTAACTGGGCATCATCTCCAGAACCAATGATCAAGGTTCTATCATTCCCTATCATCTCAATTGCTACATGCCCTAAGATAGGAAACAACATGAATCAAACAATGATTTTCATCAAGAAAGGGTTTTCCATGGTTTTAAGCTTATTATATAGCATATGAGAGCTCACCAACACAGGCTCTAAGGGGCCTAAGTGTGTTTCATATGCAAGTAGCCCCATGCAAGGCTACTCTAAAAAGCACTTCCCGACATTAAAAGGTGTGTTGGTCACATTGGGAGCGAAATTCTCATTGTTCCAGAATCTACACTTGGCCAGTGCCTTCTAGAAGAGTTCACATGTGTCAAGCTTCGAATCCAAGTGTCCATTTGACATATACATGACTGGAAACATGTCTTGCGTATTTTTGGAATGCAATTTATTGCAAAACAACCTATAGTTCATCTATAAATTGAACACAGATCTAGGTGTTTGAGGAGGAATAATTTGAGTAGAGAAATGTTGGAGAGTTTTCAATAGAGAGTTTGATTTTTGGAGCTACTGCTAGAGAGACTTATGTTGTGATGAGACTTGGGAACATTGCTGGAAGGTCACCTCAAATTGGTCACTAGGTTGCAACCTCTCCTTCTATCATCAATAAAGAGTACTTCTTGTTTTTCCCTACATGCATCTATGTTAACTTTGATTTTCCATATTGTAAGATCTTGGCTGATGAATGTGGTTTATGCTTAGCTGATTTAGCTAACTAGCTTGAATAGATATCTATATTATTGGATCTTCTGTTGTTTCAGTGTTCTTTCTTGTAGGAATAATTCAGCCAACAAAACCGATTGAATTTGAACCTGTAGTGGAAGCAACAGAAATGAGCCATTTGGAAGCGACTGAAACAAGTAAGCATATAATCCTCTCTGTATGTCTGTTTTGAGTTAGGATAAATGGTAGTATATTCTTTCACCTATTGTTCTAGACTAGACATTGGTATAGGGAACCGTAGTTTATCCGTAGATTACAATTCTAGCCCAACAAACTGGCGACTCCACTGGGGAGAATTTCTCTTGTTTCTTGGTGTTTTAGTCTCTGATCTGCTTTCTAAATCCACCCACTAGCTGTTTCACATAGAGATTAGACTTTTTCAAAGCTTAATTTGCAAATTTAGTGAGCCAAACAGTAGCGTTTTCTTTTTTTATTGCACCCAATGCACCCTTAGTCAAGGCACAGTGCTTTGCAGAGCAATGTCTCCCTTCCAAGCCTGCATTGTAGAGCATTGTCTTCCCTTGGAGACTGCATTGGCTCCTGAAAGGGACAAAAGTCCCTTGAATCAGACTTTGTACTTTGCTTTAGTTTTGTTTCCTGATTTGTTCTGAAAATTTTAATGCTCAATTGACCAGTAACTCTATATATTTCTTCTCCTTTGACTGAAAATTTGTTCAATGTTGTTTTAAAAGTTTTTCATTATCATTGAAAAGTTGATTTCAAAGTACTTTTTATGGTCGCATTAAGAATCGTTTTCTTTCGAAATAGGAAATTGTCATAAAATATTCATTTCCTTGATAGGAGAAATTGTTGTTGAAGTCCTCATTTTTCCTTCAAAAGAGAAATTGTTGTTTCTATTGTTCGTTTCTAGAAAGTAAAAATCATTTCGATTATTGATCTAGTGCACCTAGTGTCTTTTCTGCATTCATAACATTAAGGAAACTAAAAGGAAAAACTTGCATTTGCATGTAGGATTGTGTGTTTTTCTCAAAAGGAACATTAGGAAATCTAGATTTAGTTTGAGATTCATTGATTTTGTTTTTGTTCACTTTGTGGATTAGTCTGCTAACATCTGGGTTTTTAGATCTAGGAGATTTCCTACGGATGGTTTTAGGATTGTCAACTATTGCAGGAGGATTCGAGTCTGGATGGGATTTGGTATAGATTATTCTAGAAGCTAGACTTAGACCTAAGAGTCAGAAAGGTTGAGAGTTTATGACAGTCTTTAAACACAAACCAATCTATGAAAGAAATAATTAATCAATAAAGTATTCTTTACTAGGTTCTTTTGATGTTTTGATGATAAAATGACCTTCCCAGTGGAGTCTATGGAAAACCAGTGGAGTCACCAGGTGGAGGATTTTTGTTTTTTTTTATGGTTGGTTGTTATCCACCATCAAAAACTAGGAACTGTTCTTGGATGACATTTGATTCATCTAAGTTTAAAAATTAGGTTTTCTGGGTTTTGAGTGAATTTAAGTTGTTTATTTCTCATTATTCCCCAGTATGGTCTCCACTATGTTGGCTCCCCGTAATTTAAAATATTGGCAAGAACAAACGCTGCAGTGAACCACATCAGAACCACTTTGGAATCCTAGGACCTAGCCTTCCTGGACTCAGAGAGGGATCTCTCTATGTAATTGTTTATAGATGATATGCATTTATGATTTTGTTTTATGATAGTAGGCTAGTTATGAAGTTCTAAGGACTTGTTTGTTTTTATTGATTGATTAATAGGTTGATAGGTCAAATGGTGTGATTAGTTGAAGGAATTTTTCAGCTAAATAGATAGACTATGAGAAATATTAATCCATTGGGCTATGGAGTCATAAAATGATTTAATTGTTCATCAACTCGGCAAGGGTTTTCATAGGGAAAGATAACTATATCAAGTGGATCTCTTACATTAGATGTGATATGAAATAACAATAAGTTGTGAAGGTTTTAAACCTAAAATTTAGTCAAGAATATTTTAACTCTACTTCAACAAGAAAAACCTTTTAGGTAACTGGTTGAGGCAAACCAAGGAATGGGGCATACCATATACTTCTTTGGCCAGAATTTAATAAGAAAACCTTTAAGACAACAATCCTAGAATTACTCTCAGATAAAGAAAACATTTAGGATAATAGTGAGTGCAGCTAAAGAGCAAGCTCAACCTATATTATTTAACTAAAAACTCTAAAGACCTTCAAAGAAACAGTTTGAGGCAGACCAGAGGACGGGGCATACCATAGACTTCCCTAGTTTAGACTCTACTAAGTGTACTTCAAAGAAAGGCCTTAAAAACAATATTTAAAGCTACACCAAAGGACATGGCTTACCATAGACTTCTTCGGCTTGACTCTATTAAATTATTTTCAAGACAACGAGCTAGGTGGAACTAGAGAGAAATTAAGAAGTCTTCAATTAGACCTTGTAGAAGAAAAAATTTAGATAAATAATGCAGACATAAATAGGGTACCAAGACAACATATCCTACTCCAAGATTTATGTTATTTTATCAGAGATATAATGGAGAGAATGGAAAACAAAAGAAAAACATTAACAAAGAAGGAAAACTTCACCATTAACATAGCTCAAGAATCCTATGAACATGCTTATATTAATGATGTTCAAAACAGTTACATTACTCCAGTACAATAGATCTCTGCAACTCAAAGCTTTCTGAAATCCAGCCTAGCAGTCCTCAACTTTCTCATTAAGAGAAATCAGTCAACTGATCAACCAACCAACACTAAAAAATGAAGCTTACATTGAGTATTTATCTGCAAAATGAGGAGGTGATCCTAAGCTATGGTTTTAGATGTCATTTACTACATAGTTAATGAGTTTTTTACCTTTGGGACCATGCAAGTCCCAAGGAAAAATATATGAGAGTGTTTCTCTAAAATAATAACTCCTAACTTAACTTCTAAGCTAACTTTGGGAAACATCTGACTTTAAGGATTTTTCTATAACTTTTACAATAACTATTGGGTAGATGAAAAATATCTCTGACTGTTTGTAATAATTTTTTTATGTTTTATTGAAATATAACATGTTGTAGGTGGAAAAATATGTCCTTCGGAGAAGTAATTTCTTTGATCTGGTCATTCAAATCTGCGTTGGTGTTTTATCTCCCTATGTTTTCCATTTAAACCATGTTTTAGGTTTTTAAACTTTGGATTTGTCTTTTAACTGTCTGCCTCACTGTATTTTCTCTAATTCTGCCTTCATCTCTATTTTCTGACTAATTCTTTTAATTTTTCATTTGATCTATGATTAGCCCTTTAACTTCTATCATCACGGTCTTCCAATTGTTTCATCTTTTCACCGTGTCTCAGTCTTTTTTTTTTGCGTAGGGGGTAATACTTCTGCTGCCGGAGGGTATAGATAACACCAATGGTCATGATTTATTGATGATATATGCTTGATATTTCACCTCTGGTCCTTCTTAATGGAACAAGACCTTTGGATCGTCACCTAGAACTCTTATTTGAGCAACTTTGGATCTTCAGAATGAATTTTATGCCTTTCCGCCATAGCAACTGCACATGAAACAAAATATGAACTTTTAAAATCGACGTGGAGGGCTTTCTGCACTACTTTGGGGTTTTTCGGGCTTTGGAGCATTATAGAGGCATTAATGGCGGGTCAGGGTTTCATTATAGAGGCAGAAACCTATGGGAAGTTTGAACGTGGGAGGCGGTACCAGAATTTTTCAAGAGGATAAAAAGCAGGTTTTGCGAACAAGGAAGGTGGTTTTCACACGAAAGGAGGGGCGGTAGTGGTTTCGGAGGGGAGCATGCGGTTCCATACAGAGGGCAACACGTGGAAAGGGAAAATCACTCATTTCGCATGTTTTGAAAATGCTAACCCTGGTGCAGAAAAATATGCGATGAGGTTTGCGTGTCATCGGATCTCGGGGAATGAGATCGATGGTGGTTGAGAATTTTGGGAGCGGCAAGCAAGTCGAAAGGGTGGGCCCATGACTATAGATGGCAGGGTATTATTTGAGCATGGGGTTCGATGGAGAGTGAGGCCCATAGATCAATAGACCAAGCGAGGGTGCTTATTATGTGGGCAAGGACCAACGTTATATGGGTGTGGGGGCTTTAAATAGAAAGGAGCTCATGTTAAAAATAGAAGTGGGGTTTTAATGTATATGGGGTTAAATTCTTAAAGCGGGAGGCTTTAACATTTATAAAGGGGCAGGGTTAAAAATATTAAAGGAGTCGGGTTTTAATATTAAAACATAGATTTTAATATATAACCGAAGGTGCTGAATGGTTAATTTACATTTTAAAAACAATGTAAAAAGACATTTTTACATTGTTGTAGTGCAAAAAGGAAGAAAATGATGATGGTGAGGGTTTTGAAGGGTTTTTTAGGAATGTAAGTGGATGTTAAGTGGGGGAAAATGGGGGAATGAAATCGGTGATAGACAAGAAGGGTGAAAATGAGAGAAATAAGCCCATGATGATTCTTTTTAAGAGCAGTAACGTGATTTTGAAAAGGTAAACTGAGAGATAGTAAAAAAGGATTTATAAGGATAATGAAGGTAGTGAGATTTCTAAAGATAGCTGATAGGCAAGGAATTTTAACTTTATCTGCTTGTGGAAAATACATAGTCACCTAGTGAATCTATAGAATACGGGAGGATAACACCACCCAATAGATCATGTTTTTTTATTCATGCCTTATGTATCAATGATAAAATGCAATAGAAGAAGGCATGTTCATTTTGGTTGAGAGATTTTGGCCATCACATGACATCTACCATGTTTATGTGTTTGATATTGTTTGTAATATGGCATAATACTCTCATGATGTGTGATAATGGAGTTTGTTTGTATTGGGCTGCAATGACATTCCACATGTCCTTCAGTATGTTGTTGTTGCTCCATGATACATATGATGATGTGAAGAGGCTGCAAGAGATCTTCTCGATGTAGCTTTTATTGGGGGACTTTGGTCCTACATACTCCCCTAATTTTCATGATAGTGTTGGAGGATGGCAGCAAGAGGCACTCCTTTGATGGCTCTTACTTGGAGAGTATGGACACAATACTTGGTATCTTGATGGTGTGGTGTGGCAGCAGGGAGAATTGTTGCATTGGCTACTATTGGGAGAATATGGTTTGACATATTTGTCTACCCATATATCCCTACTTATTCTTTTGTACAATGTTGGGATGATGCTTAGATCTAAAAAGGCCAACAGGGCTAAGGATGGATGCATGAAAAGCCTCTGTTTACTTCATGTAGCATGGGATGGAGGTATACTTTATGAGTTGGAGCTCTCCTCTTATGAAGGAACCATCTATCTTTATGTATCTCATGTATTGTGGAGGATGTTGGACAACTTGTGGTTGTCACTTGGAGCTTCATGGTTGATGAGGGGTATCTAGCTACACAGTTAGAGATCACTCTAGACATTCTAGAGAGGCAACTTTGGTGTTGGGCATACATAACTCATTGCAACAAATGGGGAAACCTTTCTTGCATGGATGCCATTTGGAAGGGGACAGATTATTCTAGCATCTACTTTTGTAGTTGCTTGAGGACAAGCAACATTTTTCCAAGGAGGACTGTAATATTCCCAAATTTTCACATGATATTTGGAGTATTAGAGTTATTAATAAAATTAATTAATTACATTAATAAAATGTTGGAGGGACCCATAATCCTCAAAGATGAATAAAATCCACTTTTTATGTGTGTATGTGGATATTCTAGATCTAGATCTAAAATCATGGAGTCGTGGAGCAGCTCCATTAATGAATATCATGTCTCATTTATGAGATAGATTATGGACGATGAAACATGCAAATAAGATCATGAATCTTAAATGAAAAATCATGAGGATCTTTGATAAGGTCAACTGAGATCATAGTGCATTCAAATAATATCATAAATCACTTATGATAAGATAATGGAGGAAGTGATGCATTTTAATGCACACATGATGGAGAGGGTGATCACCCCATATGAACATGATGGAGGACATGGAGAAATAGCGTAGTCAACCATGGAGACTTATGTCCACATTCACAGTGCATTTTTTGAGTGGGCCTAGGCTATGGAAGGCTCATATCTATATAATGAAGGTGGAGGCACAATGGAAGGCATGATTTGGATTATTCATTTCTTGATCTGTTTAGATCTAAATTTGTCTTAGGACATTTCTAAGTAGGATTGGGATGTTTAGCAGAGTTTGCAGTGCTGTATAACATAGGTTTTTCCCGAGCGGGAATCCCACCTCTTTCTTTAAGTAATATCTAAGGAAGAGGATTGTACTTCATTCCTTATCAGGCATTAGTGCCATCTTTAGGAGGTTATTTCTAGCATTCATCTAGGAAACTGATGGTGGATTCATCCTACCACTTTTTTCTTCACATTCAACCTTTCAGGAGCAACAGATCTATAGCCAACATTTAGGCCATTGAGTTTTACCTCCATTGACTAGTAGTCCCTTCAAGGATTGTGCAGTCGAGTCTTGTAGATCTATTAGAGGAAGGAAGTTTCTAGTATTTCAGTTGGAAATCCAGTGAGAGATCATCTCCTAACATTAGATCTGTTGTTTCCATCACTGAGGAGTTGATTTCACACATCTAGCTGTAGGCTATTGAGCCTCCCTCTCTAACAATGCAGTTTTCTGAAGTTATTGTTCATCCAACAACTATTTTCAGTGGAGAATATTGGAGGAGCTAGATCTTGAGCTTTTAGTCCAACGATCTAGATAAGGGATCATCCCTTCTTCTGATTGCACATAATTTAAGCCATAATATCATCAAATCTAGCTTTAGATCTACATACCTAACTGTATATATGTGGAGCGCAAAGAAGGTGGTTTTCTTAGATTGACAGATCTGAGAAACCCTTTCTGGGTTATCTTGGGTATCCATCATAGAGCATGGATATCGGTTTTCAGCATCATCGGAGCTACCATTCTGCCTACATTTGAATTTCTATCTTTTAGGCAATTGCAGTCCCAACAGTTGCAGTGGGGACATCATAGTTTACCTTCTAGAAGTTCAGCAGTTACGTAGTCCCTCTTGTGGGATCATTGCAGGGTAATTCTAGGCCATCCCTTTGGCTTGAGTGTCTCATATCTGAGCACTATTGTACCTAATTTTTCACCTCATATATAATAAAATGGATCAACTATTTTTTTGCATTCTGGTGTGTATTTATATTTATTTTTTACTTTGTTGTAGTTCTTATATTTTGTTTTAGAATTACTGCATTATCCTTTTTTGGGATATTACAGTGGTATCAGAGCATGATCTTTGGCTCAGTTTGTGGAAACTTCATATTTTTCATCAAAATAATAAGCAAATAGATGAGATCCATCATGAAGAAGGATCCAAGAAGAAGATTTGAAGAGGAAGGTCCAAGCACTTCCTATTGATATAAAATAAGACCTGAGAATCATAGATCTCCTCATAGATCCACTATGCCCACTTTCTTTGAAGAAGGTGAGAGGTTTAGAAATGAAGAAAGAAGAAAACCTGAGACTCATGCGACTCTCATTCTATATCTTGAAGAGCACAAAGAACAGTATAGAGCATTCAAAGAGAGTCTAACTAGCCAATAATTCTTCCAAATCAAAGAAGAAAGAGGATCCCATAGCAACAATAAAATAAAGAGGCACAATAGATTCTATTTTCCTACATTTGATGGATCTTCCTCAAGAACTGTTAAGGCTTGGAGGAAGGAGTTAAATACATTTTTCATGCTACATCCTAAGGCTCAAAAAGAGGTTGTCCAGATTATAGCACTTCATCTTTATGGTGAAGCAAAGCATTGGTGGTTTAGTCACATGGAGCATGCAAAGGTGACTAAATATTCATATTTATTTCACATGTTAAGAAGGAAGTTTGATGTGAGAAAACTAGAGATGTGTCACAAAGAGACATTTCCTAATTAAACAAAGGAAGATGTCATTCTTGTCACTCTGGACAAAGAGTCACTACATTCACCACCAGCTGCAGAAGTACTTACATCCAAAGAAGCGACACTTGAAAATTTGCAGGATAGTCTTGATCTCTTGACACATAGAGTCCCATGCATGATTCAGGAGATGCATGATGAAGAGGAGGAAGATTCCAGAACTGGTACACTTGGAGAAGAGAAACCATCACTCTTACCAGTAGTTGGAGACATCATTTTCCCAGTTGAAGGAACTCTTGTGGTCTTGCAAGAGATTCCCACACATTAGTTGATCCAAGGTATGCATACATCTTCACCACATATTGTTTCAGTCGATCTTCTTGAAACTTATGAGGACATGCCATCAGGGCCAATGCATAACCAAGGGTTAGAAAAAATGTTGATTTGAGACAGCAACATATCACAATGCAGAGGACCCTTGATCTAATCAAGGAGTAAATGAAAATCTATCCGAGTTTGTCATTGATGGACTACATTCAACCCTTTGAGTTGAAGTGTATATTTTCAGAAAATTGGATGAGCATGTTCCTATGTACAATGAATGGTTATGAGATAAGTATTGTTCCTTGGTTTGAGACAACACATGTATTACCATGCAGATCTACAGCACTATCACTTAGCAGCAGTGATAAAGAAGGAGCCACATTATTCTTGGAGCATTATGAAGGTAGCTTCACTCATGAAGAAATGGAGGTTAAGATGGTAGAGGGTAGACATCTTGAGATGAGGAATATTTTCTCCTTTCTAGATGACACTTTCTCAATGAGCATCTCATAGCACAAAGAAAGAATTCTACTTGCAGTAGTTCCAAAACATGATTTGTTTCTGAGGGCCTTTGGTGAGAGGAGAATATCATTAAGAGATCTCATTAGAGGTGTACTTCAACGTTTCATGGAGTACAAATTTCCTCATCAATCTAAGGTGGATGGTATTCTACAAAGGGAGGATACCATGTTTATGTAGAAAATCATTCATAATCCACATTGGGATGAGTGGGTGAGGATGATAAGCAAGGGGTTGTATGACCACTTGTATATAAATGACAAGGGCCAGCAAGCTTGGTTATGTTGGTTTCCCTTGGGAGAGTCTTTTCACTACCCAAAGGCTCCTATTTCTTTGATCCATGCCTTAAAAATCACTCATGAAATAAAGAAGGAGGCATGGTTGTGCTAGATAATCTTGGGTGAGTATGGTTACCACCCAATAGCTCATGTTTTTCAGATTCATGCCTTGTGTACCAATGATAAAATGCAGCAGAAGAATGCATGCTCATTTTGGTTGAGATATTTTTTCCATCACATGACATCTCCCATTTTTATGTGTTTGATATTGTTTGTAATATGGCATAATACTCTCATGATGTGTGATAATGGAGTTTGTTTGTATTGGGCTGAATTGACATTCCACATGTCCTTCAGTATGTTGTTGTTTCTCCATGATACGCATGATGATGTGAAGAGGTAGCAAGAGATCTAGCTTCTGTGACTTTTATTTGGGGACTTTGGTCCTACATACTCCCCTAATTTTCATGATAGTGTTGGAGGATGGTAGCAAGAGGCACTCCTCCAATGGCTCTTACTTGGAGAGTATGGACACCATACTTGGTATCATGATGGTGTGGTGTAGCAGCAGGGCTACGTTGGCTACTATTGGGAGAATATGGTTTGACATATTTGTCTACCCATATATCCCTACTTCTTCTTTTGTACAATGTTGGGATGATGCTTAGATCCAACAAGGCCAACAGGGCTAAGGATGGATGCATGAAAAGCCTCTATTTACTTCATGTAGCATGGGATGGAGGAATACTTTGGGAGTTGGAGCTTTCCTCTTGTGGAAGGAATCATCTATCTTTATGTATCTCATGTATTTTGGAGGATGTTGGACAGTTTGTGGTTGTCACTTGGAGCTTCATGGTTGATGAGGGGTATCTAGCTACATAGTTAGAGATCACTTTAGATATTATAGAGAGGAAACTTTGGTGTTGGGCATACATAACTCATTGCAGCAAATGGGGAGACCTTCCTTGTGTGGATGCCATTTGGAGGGGGGCATATTGTTCTAGCATCTACTTTTGTAGTTTCTTGACGATAAGCAACATTTTGCCGGGGAGGACTGTAATATTCCCAAATTTTCACATGATATTTGGAATATTAGAGTTCTTAATAAAATTAATTAATTAAGTTAATAAAAGGGTGCAGGGACCCATAATCCTCAAAGATGAATAAAATCCACTTTTTATGTGTGTATGTGGATATTCTAGATCTAGATCTAAAATCATGGAGTAGTGGAGCAGCTCCATTAATGGGGATCATGTCTTATTTATGAGATAGATTATGGAGGATGAAACAGTCAAATAAGATAATGGGTCTTAAATGAAAAATCATGAGGATATTTGATAAGGTCAACTGAGATCATAGTGCATTCAAAGAAGATAATTAAGCACTTATGATAAGATAATGGAGGAAGTGATGCATTTAATGCACACATGATGGAGAGGGTGATCACCCCATATGAACATGATGGAAGACATGGAGAAACAAAAAAATAAACCATGGAGACTTGTGTCCACATGCACAGCGCAGTATTGGAGTGGGCCTAGGCTATGGAAGGATCATATCTATATAATGAAGGTGGAGGCACAATGGAAGGCATGATCTGGATTATTCATTTCTTGATCTATTTAGATCTAGATTTGCCTTAGGAAATTTATAAGTAGGCTTAGGCTGTTTAGTAGAGTTTGCAGTGTTTTTTAGAACAGGGTGTTCCCGAGTGGGAGTCCCACCTCTTTCTTTGAGTGATATCTATGGAAGAGGATTGTACTTCATTCCTTATCAAGCATTGGTGCCATCTTCAGGAGAGTATTTCTAGCATTTATCTAGGAAACTGGTGGAGGATTCATCCTACCACTTTGTTCTTCATATTCATCTTTTCAGGAGTAGCATATTTATATCTGGTATTCAGCAAATTGGGTTTTGCATCCATGTAGCAGCAGTCCCTTCAAGAATTGCGCAGTCAAGTCCTATAGATCTATTGGAGGAAGGAAGTTTCTAGTATTTCAGCTATAAATCCTATGAGGAATCATCTCCTCACATTGTATCTATTTTTTCCATCACTCAGTAGCTGATTTGACACATCTAACAGTAGGCTATTGAGCTTCCCTCTCTGGCAGTGTAGTTTTCTGAAGCTGTTGTTCATCCAATAGCTATTTTTAGTGGAGAATATTGGAGGAGCTAGATCTTAAGTTTTTAGCCCAAGGATCTAGAGAAGGGATCAACCATTCTAGGATAGATCTTATTGTACATCATTTCAACCATCATATCATCAGATCTAGCCTCTGATTTGCATACCTAGTAGTATATATGTGAAGCCCTAAGAGGGTGGTTTTCTTAGATTGACAGATCTAAGAAACATTTTTTGGGTTATCTTGGGTATCCATCATAGAGCCTGGATCTCTATTTTTAGCATCATCAGAGCTCCCATTCTACCTAGATCTGACTTTCCATCTTTCAGGCAGTTGTAGTCCCAGTAGTTGTAACAGGGACAGTGTTGTTTACCTTCTCGTAACTCAGTAGTTACGTAGTCCCTCTTATGGGATCATTGCAGGGTCATTCCAAGCCATCCCTTTGGCTTGAGTGTCGCATATTTTTAGCACTTTTTTACTTGCTTTTTTACCTCCTATGTAAAAAAATGGATCAGGATTTTTGTGCATTCTGATGTGTATTTAGATTTATTGTTTACTTTGTTCCAGTTCTTATATTGTGTTTTAGTATTGCTCCATTCTCCCTTTTGGGGATATTACAAGGCATCCCTTCCACCATATGAGGGATCCCAACCTCCTCCTCCCCTTCTATAAATACATCTCTCTCACATAGATGCAGCTAGCTGAATGGTTTGGATAACTGAATAACTGAATGGTTTGGATAGCTGAACATTTTGGAGAATAGCTGAAACAGTCTGATATAACTAGTGTGAGATAGAGTGGATAGAGAGACCTATTGTCAAGAGAGAGTCTATGTTGATTGCCTCACCAAATCCAAATTCCCCAATGAATGCTTGAGATTTGTTTTGACTGGATGTGCTAAAGGAGGCAGTGACATCAAGGCTCATTTGGTTGTAATATCTTTCTTTCTCTTACTTAATACATGAATGATGTTTTTGTTCTCATCTTGTGTTGATATGTTAAATATTAAGCAATACGTTTAATTATCCTTGACAAATTAGATAGTTATGAATGCAAACATTGTTTCGTATGCTGCTTTAATTCTATAATCCTTGTGCAGGCACCTGAGTATCGTTGCTGAAGGACCACGGCATGTTGGGACGAAGATCAGGAGACTACTACCACAGCTACGACAAATGCATTGGAACAAAGGTAGGACATCTATCTCGATTCAGTTTCATTCATTAACTAGGAATCGATGCATTAGCATGTCCTCTTGCTGCTAGACCCAACCTACGGCTAGAGGGATCGCCTCTATCGGCAGAGGGGATTTACCTACACAACACCTCATAGTGTAGATTTCATCTTTTTAAGGATAATTTATCAGGCATGTTGTAATGAATTGTCTAGTTGAATATCTAAATAGTTTATGAATCAACTAAAGTTGTATGAATCTACCAAGGATCCCTTGGAAGAAGAGGAAAAAATACTAGAGAATATGGCACCTAAAATTAAGGAAGAGAAAATCTCAACCTTTAGATTCCCCATCAAGGGATCTAAATAGAAAACAAATATGATGAACATCTTGCACTTAACCTTGCCAAATTTTCATGGTCACTCAAAGGAAAACCTACACACATTTCTTTGGGAATTAAGTGTCCTTTGCATGAGTTATGATTATGATATAGATGCACAAAATATAAATTTATTTCCCCACACTCTCAAGGGGGAAATAATACGCTAGTTCATGGGTTTGGAGGAAGGGAGAATCAACACATGGGCACAAATGAAGGAAAAGTTTATAAATAAATATTAGGACTATTACAAAGACCTGGAATGAAGAGAGGATGCCTTTCAAATGATTCAATATAAAGATGAAAGGATTGAAGAATATATTGAGATATTTCACTATAATTTGTAGTGGTCAAAGAAAATGGATTTAGCTTCAAAAATACATTGAATGTTATTGTTACGAATAATAAGAAATGATTGCATTAGAATCATAAACCTCATGAGAGGAGGAGATATACAACAAGAATTTAAAGATATTTTGGAGAATTTTCTATAATATTTTAGAGGAACATCTAAACCTTGCATGGGACCTTGAGACATATTGGCTAGAATAGATAAGACAACTAGTGGAGGTGTTACTAGAGTAGAAATAAATCATCTATTAGAAGACTTCAAAAATAATCTCTCAATCACATTGAGTTCTAAAATAAATACCTTGTAGGCGAAGAAGAAGAAATGAAATGCATAATCAACACACTTAATTGTTTCCCAAAATGTAAAATAAAGAATCCACTAAAGGAGTCTCTAATGTATTGATTCGTATTTATGCATGAACGGAATAGAATACACATATAGCCATAGACATAGAAATGCAGTAGAAATAATACTCCATTTTATTAATAAAAAATGACTGAAATATGCTTTAATAGAAATGAACAGTTAGGGCGTTGGTAGGCTAATCTCCGAGAAGAGACATGGCGGCTACAGGCCGCTGAACTATGCTACATTCAGGTTCGGAGGCCTATTACAGACATCATGGAAATGAGTGGGTGAGGGCAGTAGTAGTGTATCTCTAAGAAGAGATGTGACGACTATAGGACCCTCCAATGTGTTACAATACAGACATGATGGAAATAAACAAGTTAGGGCACTGGCAGCGTATCTATGAGAAGAGATGTGACATCTACCAGCCCCTAAACTATGTTAAAATGAGGCTCAAAGGCCTATTTATATTTTTGAGAAAAAATGTAAAACCCTAAACATTCAAAAACCTAACCCTAGGAGATGAAGCAGCAAAATTGTGGGTCCTGTTTGAGTAAACTCATGTTTCAACTTCTTGGGGATGTAACTTTGGCATCTGATCATCGTTTGATGCGCTCAATAGCTCATTAGAAATATCTATCTAAGGAGTACAAATTTTGAGTGAGAAACATCAATATATAACCCATGTTTCTCTTGGTTTCCCCAAAAAACTTCATTTAGGGTGATCCAGGTGGATATTGGTGGTCACCCGCCTATTCCACTTGGGGCTTCACCATTGTCTATTTCAGTTTTTCAGTTTCGGCACAGTTTACTATTTTTAGCAGTTTTTCGGGTCCTAAACTTCCGGAGCCGTTTTGAGGCCCTAAACGACGTTTTTTGGGAAAACGGAGGGCAACATGAGTCCATGGACCGATGTTGCCCATTCCAAATTTGTAGTCCTCGGATAGATCTTTCTAACGAGGTATGGTACGCGTCAAACGGAGATCGTATGCCAAAGTTACGCCCCTGGGAAGTTGAAACACCAATTTACCCAAACGGGGCCCATAGTTTTGGCGCTTCATCTCCTAGGGTTAGGGTTTTGGCTGTTTAGGGTTTCCCATTGTTTCTAAATGATAAATAGGCCCTCGAGCCTCATTGTAACTCAGTTCAAAGGCATGTAGCCACTACATCTCTTCTCAAAAGATTGGGTTACAAGGCGCCTAGCTGAATTTTGTTCCGATACATCTGTGCGCAAATTTCGATTCTTTGTGTGGTAAATAGTGTTATTTCATTGCATCTGCATATTTATGTATATATGTTTATTCTGTTGCGTTCCTGCATAAATCCGGATCAGTGGTATCAGAGCGGTCTGCTTTTTCTCGATCCTTCTTTGCATGTCCCCAACGAGGTCGGGGTATAAGGAGCTAGGGCTCGATCTGGTGGAACCTTTGCAAGATCAGCCTCGCAAACCTCGACGGACGCCCATGGGGGACGAAAAGAAAGATGAGGGAGGAGGAGATCCTATCAAAATATTGCTCGAGGAGGCCCTCGAAAAACAAAGGAACGCGATGATGGATAGCTTTGCTCAGATCCTTCAACGGCTGCCCACCGGCGGCGCATCTGCATCCAGTAGCCACTCTGGAGTTGCGACTCCCTTTAAGGTACCAGTAAATTTTGACATTCCCATATTTGAGGGTCAAATAGACGCAGATGCCGTAGATAGATGGTTGAATCTATTAGAAGGATATTTCTCTGTTCATGACTTTTCAGACCGGGAGAAGATTATTTTTGCACTCCTCGAAGCTACCCCCCATGTTAAGGACTGGTGGGAAACCTACTGTGAGAACAAGGACCAGACAGAACCCTCTCTGTTCTCGGCCGTACCAACTTGGAATTCTTTCCGAGATGCCGTCAAGGAACAGTACTATCCCGTGGGGAGCTATGAGGACAAGTACATACAATGGACCACGTTGTGACAACAAAGGGATCAAGATGTGCATGAGCTGACGAATCTGTTCCATACCCTGCGCACAAAGTTGGGTATCAAAGATTCAAAGAAACATCTGGTGCTAAAGTATCGCATCTGTCTGCACAAATACATTCAGGAGGAAATGGAGTTCCTTGACATCTCCTCGCTTGGTACGGCATACCGGTATGCTGCCAAGATTGAGCAGAAATTCAAGCAGAAGAAGCGAGACTTTGGATATGCGAATCAAAAGCAAGGGAAAGGTGCTTCCAAACCACAGAACAAAGGACTGAGCCAAGGCATGGCGGCTAAAGACAACTCATCGAAGCCACAAGAAAAGAACAGCACCGCAAAGCCAAAGAAGGACACGGGAAAGTGGTGTGAGTTCCATAAGAGCTCCACTCACAACACAAGTGAGTGTCGGGCCAAGCAGACGCTAGTGGCTGGACGAGGAAGCACGAGGATGCATGCTCGACTCCGAATCGAACACTGAAAAACTGTGAAAAACGATTATTCGATGCGAGCCCAACGCCCGCTGGCCCCTTGCCCTGCCAAGAATCCCAAGAAAACCGGAAGATCTAGAGAGGAGGAACGTCTCTTCCACTCCCAGATGTGGGTAAAGGGCTCCCAGGTAGAGTTCATTGTCGACAATGGGAGCCAAAAGAACCTCATTTCAGCAGACGCCGTGAAGCGGTTGGGCTTGCCGACCACAGCTCACCCACATCCATACACCATCGGTTGGCTTCACCAAGGACGAGATCTCCGCGTCAGCCAGCAGTGCCGCCTTCCCTATAGCATCAAGCCCTTCACGGATGAGGTATTATGTGACGTTGCTCCTATTGATGTTTCTGATGTATTATTAGGACAACCATGCTTGTGGAAGCGTCATGCTGTGTATGAGTCTCGACCTCGTGCTGTTATTATTACTTTGGGAAATAAGTTGTACAGGATACCAGAGGTACCACCTCCTACGACTATCTCTTTGGTTACTGCAAAACAATGTAGTAAGCTCATTTCCCAAACAGAATTCGTTTCACGATGATGCGCCCCCGAAGAAAAAATCTGTGGCCCGACCTCCCGAGACGAGCCACTGCAAAAACAACAAATGAGTAAGGTTGTGGCAGAGGAGTACGGGGACATATTCACCTCACCCATAGAGTTCCTGCTGTCGAGGTCAAGCACCCGATTGATCGGCCCCCAGGTCCCGCTGCCTAATGGACAGGCTGTCGGCGCTCTGTGCAGAGGAATGATGAAATCCAAAGGCGATTCGAGGAGGCTGTTCAGAAAAGGTCACATCGGACCAAGTTCATGTCGCCATGGGGCTTGGGTGCGTGTTTGGTACGAGAAGAAGGATGGGACGTGGAGACTGCGTATTGACCGGAAGCATTTGAACAAGATCGCTTGAGTCCGGTTGTCGAGAACGCAACAGAATAAACATATAAACATAAATATGGAGATGCAGCGGAAATAACACTTCATTTCATTAATATCAAAGAACTGAAATTTGCTTACAGACAGAATGGAAATAAAACTAGCTAGGGCGCTGGTAGCTATCTCTGAGAAGAGATGTGGCGGCTACAGGCCTCTGAACTTAGTTACAATGAGGCTCGAGGGCCTATTTATCATTTAGAAACAATGGGAAATCCTAAACAACCAAAACCCTAACCCTAGGAGATGAAGCGCCAAAACTATGGGCCCCGTTTGGGTAAATTGGTGTTTCAACTTCCCAGGGGCGTAACTTTGGCATACGATCTCCGTTTGACGCGTACCATACCTCGTTAGAAAGATCTATCCGAGGACTACAAATTTAGAACGGGCAACATCGGTCCATGGACCCATGTTGCCCTCCGTTTTCCCAAAAAACGTCGTTTAGGGCCTCAAAACGGCTCCGGAAGTTTAGGACCCGAAAAACTGCTAAAAATAGTAAACTGTGCCGAAACTGAAAAACTGAAATAGACAATGGTGAAGCCCCAAGTGGAATAGGCGGGTGACCACCAATATCCACCTGGATCATAGGGCCTCAAAATGACTCTAGAAGTTCACGACCTGAAAAATTGCTAAAAATAGTAAGTTGTGCTAAAATTTACAAACTAAAAGAACTGATGGTGGGGGTTCAAATGGAATCATTGGGTGGCCACCAATATCCATCTGGATCATTAAGTCCCCAAAATAGCTTCGGGAGTGCAAGAACCGAAAACCTACTAAAAATAGTAAGTTGTGCTGATAATGAAGACTGAAAGAATTGATGGTGCGGGTCAAAATGGAATAGGTGGGTGGCCCTCGATATCCACCTTGGTCATTCCTCCCTCCATAGGAAGAAATTGTTCCCATTGCATTAATTTCCTCCATGAGGGAAAATTCTGCTGACCTTGGTATTGGATTTGTCCAAGTTTTTGCAGACTTGTTGGCAGACGTGCTGGATGTAGATGTGCTACCGGTGAGCAGTCGTTGAAGGATATGGGAAAAGTTATCCATCATCTCATTTCTCTGTTTCTCAAGGGCCTCCTCGAGCAAAATTTTGATAGGATCTCCTACGCCCTCGTATTTCTTTCCTTTTTCCATGGGGGTAGTCGAGGTTTGCGAGGCTGATGTTGCGACTGTTGAACCAGATCTAGCACGGACTCCTTATACCGTTGGGGACATGCAAAGAAAAACAGATAAAGAGCAGACCAATCTAATACTACTGATCTAGATATATGTAGGAATGCAATAGAATACACATATAGCCATAGACATAGAAATGCAGCAGAAATAATGCTCCATTTTATTAATAACAAATGACTGAAATATTCTTTAATAGAAATGCACAGCTAGGGCGGTGGTAGGCTTATCTTTGAGAAGAGGTGTGGTAGCTACAGGCCGTTAAAATATGCTACATTGAGGCTCAGATTCCTATTACATACATCATGGAAATGAGCGGGTGAGGGAACTAGTAGCGTATCTCTGAGAAGAGGTGTGACAACTATAGGCCCCTCCACTGTGTTACAATACAGACATGATGGAAATAAATGAGCTAGGGCATTGGTAGCATATCTCTTAGAAGAGATGTGATGGCTACAATCCCTTGAACTCTATTACAATGAGGCTCAAACACCTATTTATTGTTGAGAAATATTTTAAAGCCCTAAACATTCAAAAACTTAACCGTAGGAGATGAAGCAGAAAAAGTTTGGGTCCCGTTTGGGTAAATTGGTGTTTCAACTTCCTGAGGACGTAACTTTGGCATCTAATCTTCGTTTGATGCACTCAATATCTTGTTAGAAATATCTATCCAAGGACTACAATTTTTGAGTGAGAAACATTGTTCTATAACTCATGTTTCTCCTAGTTTTCCCAAAAAATGTTGTTTAGGGCCTCAAAACGGCTCCGAAAGTTCAGGACCCGAAAAACTGCTAAAAATAGTAAGTTGTGCTGAAAATTACAAAGTAAAAGAACTGATGGTGGGGGTTCAAATGGAATCAGTGGGAGGCCACCAATATCCAACTATATTATTATGTCTCCAAAACCACTCTAGGAGTGTACAAACCGAAAACCTGCTAAAAATAGTAAGTTTTGCTGATAGTGAAAACTGAAAGAATTGATGGTGCAGGTCCAAATGGAATAGATGGGTGGCTATAAATATCCACCTCGATCATTCCTCCCTCCTTAGGAAGAAATGGTATCCATTTCATTAAGTTGCTCAATGAGGGGAAAATTATATTAACCTTGGTATTGGATTTGTCCAGGATGTTGCGTACCTGTTGGAAGACGTGTTGGATGTAGATATGCTGTCGGTGGGCAATAGTTGAAGGATCTAGGAAGGTTATCCATCATCATGTTCCCCTATTACTCGACAGCCTCCTCGAGAAAAAGTTTGATAGGATCTCCTGCTCCCTCACCTTTCTTTCATTCTGCCATGGTGATGGTCGGGGTTTGCAAGACTGATCTTGCGACGGTTGAACTAGATTGAGCCTGAACTCCTTATACCATGACCTCGTTGGGGACATGCAAAGAAAGATAGAGAAATAGCATACTACTCTGATACCAATGATCCAGATTTATGCAGGAACACAACAAAATACACATATAGCCATAGACACAGAAATGCAGCGGAAATAATGCTTTGTTTTATTAATAAAAAATAACTAAAATATGCTTTAATAGAAATGAACAGCTAGGGAACTATTAGGTTTATCTTTAAGAAGATATGTGGTTGGTACAGGCTGCGGAACTATGCTACATTGAGGCTCATAAGCCTATTACAGATATCATGGAATTGAGTGGGAGAGGGCACTGGTAGCATACCTCTAAGAAGAGATGTAATGGATACAAGCCCCTCCATTGTGTTACAATACAGACATGATTGAAATAAACAAGCTAGGGCACTGGTAAAGTATCTCTAATAAGATATGTGATGGCTACGAGCCCCTGAAATGTATTACAATGACTCTCGAAGGCCTATTTATTGTTGAGAAATAATATAAAACCCTAAACATTCAAAAACCTAACCTTAGGAGATGAAGCGGCAAATTGTGGGTCCCATTTGGGTAAATTGGTGTTTCAAATTCCCGAGGACGTAAATTTGGCATTCAATCTCTGTTTGATGCTCTCAATATCTCGTTAGAAATATATATCTAAGGACTACAACTTTTGAGTAAGCAACATCGGTCTATAACCCATGTTGCTCCTGGTTTCCCCAAAAAACTTCGTTTAGCACCTCAAAATGGCTCTAGAAGTTCAGGACCCAAAAAAATGCTAAAAATAGTAAGTTGTGTTGAAACTCACAAACTGAAAGAACTGATGGTTGGGGTTCAAATGTAATCGGTGGCTGGCCATCAATATCCACATGGATCATTAAGTCCCCAAAATCGCTCCGAGAATGCAAGAACCGAAAACCTGCTAAAAATAGTAAGTTGTGCTGACAGTGAAGACTAAAAGAATTGATGGTGCGGGTCCAAATAGAATAGGTGTGTGGCCATCGATATCGACCTGGATCATTCCTCCCTCCTTAGGAAGCAATGGTCCCCATTGCATTAAGTTCCTCCATGAGGGGAAAATTATGTTGATCTTGGTATTGCATTTGTCCAGGTTGTCGCGAACCTATTGGCAGACTTACTGGACATAGGTGTGCTATCCATGTTCAACCATTGAAGAATCTGGGAAAAGTTATCAATCATCATGTTTCTTTCTTTCTCTACAACCTCATGGAGAAATATTTTGATAGGATCTCCTCATCCCTCATCTTTCTTTCCTTCTGCCATGGGGGTGATCGAGGTTTGCGAGGTTGATCTTGCGACGATTGAACCAGATCGAGCCTGAACTCCTTATACCTTGATCGCGTTGGGGACATGAAAAAAAAACAAAGAAATAACAGACCGCCCTGATACCATTGATTCAGATTTATGCAGGAATGCAATAGAATACATATATAGCGATAGACATAGAAATGCAGCAGAAATAATGCTTTATTTTATTAATAACAAATTACTGAAATATGCTTTAATAAAAATTAACAGCTAGGGCACTAGTAGGCTTATCTCTGAGAAGAGATTTGGCAGCTACAGGCCGATGAACAGTGCTAAATTGAGGCTCGGAGGCCTATTACAAACATCATGGAAATGAGCGGGTGAAGGAACTGGTAGAATATCTCTCAGAAGAGATGTGATGGATACAGGCCCCTCCACCATGTTACAATATAGACATTATGGAAATAAATGAGCTAAGGCACTAGTAGTGTATCTATGAGAAGAGATGTGACAACTGCAAACCTCTGAACTGTGTTACAATAAGGTTCGAAGGCCTATTTATTGTTGAGAAACAATGTAAAACCATAAACATTCAAAAACCTAACCCTAGGAGATGAGGCGGCAAAACTATGGGTCCTGTTTGGGTAAACTGGTGTTTCAACTTCCTCAGGACATAGCTTTGGCATCTGATCTTCGTTTGATGCACTCAATAGCTCGTTAGAAATATATATCTGAGTACTACAAATTTTGAGTGAGAAAAATCATTAAACAACTCTTGTTACTCTCAGTTTCCCCAAAAAATGTCATTTAGGGCCTCAAAACTGCTCCCGAAGTTCAGGACTCGAAAAACTGCTAAAAATAGTAAGTTGTGCTAAAACTTACAAACTTAAAGAATTGATGGTGGGGGTTCAAATAGAATCGGTGGGTAGCCACCAATATCCACCTGGATCATTAAGTCCCCAAAATGTCTTCAGGAGTGCAGGAACCAAAAACCTACTAAAATAGTAAGTTGTGTTGACAGTGAAGATTGAAAGAATTGATGGTGCGGGTCCAAATGGAATAGGTGGGTGGCCACCAATATCCACTTGGATCATTCCTCCCTCCTTAGGAAGAACTGGTCCCCATTCCGTTAAGTTCCTCCATGAGGGGAAAATTCTGCTGACCTTAGTATTGGATTTTTCCAGGTTGTTGCGAACCTGTTGGAGGATGCAGTAGATGTAGATGTGCTACCGGTGGGCAACCATTGAAGGATCTGGGAAAAGTTATACATCATCACGTTCCTCTATTTCTCGAAGGCCTCCTCGAGCAAGATTTTTATAGGATATCTTGATCCATTGTCATTGTCTGTCTTTCTAATACCATTGATACTGATTTATGAAGGAACACAACATAATACACATATAGCCATAGACACAGAAATGAAATGGAAATAATGGTCCATTTTATTAATAACAAATGATTGAAATATGCTTTAATAGAAATGAACAGTTAGGGTACTAGTAGGCTTATCTCTAAGAAGAGATGTCGCATCTACAGGTCATTGAAATATGATACATTGAGGCTCAGAGGCATTTTAGAGACATCATAGAAATGAGAGGGCGAGGGCACTGGTAGCGTATCTCTGAGAATATCTTTGACGGCTATAGGCCCCTCCACTGTGTTACAATATAGACATGATGGAAATAAACGAGCTAGGGCATTGGTAGCGTATCTCTTAGAAGAGATGTGATGGCTACCAGCCCCTGAACTATGTTACAATGATGCTCAAAGGCCTAGTTATTGTTGAAAAAAAATGTAAAACCCTAAACATTCAAAAATCTAACCCTAGGAGATGAAGTGGAAAAACTGTGTCCCGTTTGGGAAAATTGGTGTTTCAACTTCCCGGGGACATAACTTTGGCATCCGATCTCTGTTTGATGTGCTCAATAGATCGTTAGAAATATCTATCCAAGGAATAAAATTTTTTACTGAGAAACATTGGTATATAAACCATGTTGCTCCTGGTGTCCCCAAAAAACGTCATTTAGGGCCTCAAAACAACTCTGGAAGTTGAGGACGCGAAAAACTGCTAAAAATAGTAAGTTGTGTTGAAACTTAAAAATTGAAAGAACTGATGGTGGGGGTTCACGTGGAATCATTGGGTGGCCACCAATATCCACCTGGATCATTAAGTCCCAAAAATGGCTTCGGGAATGCAGGAACCAAAAACCTGCTAAAAATAGTAAGTTGTGCTAACAGTGAGGACTGAAAGAATTGATGGTGCGGGTCCAAATGGAATAGGTGGGTGGCCACCGATATCCACCTGGATCATTCCTCCATCCTTAGGAAGTAATGGTCCCCATTGTGTTAAGTTCCTCCATGAAGGGAAAATTCTTTTGACCTTGGAATTCAATTTGTTCAGGTTGTCGCAGACCTGTTGGCAGAGGTGTTAGAATGTAGATGTGCTATTGATGAGCAGCCGTTGAAGGATCTAGGCAAAGTTATATATCATTGCATTCCTCTGTTTCTCAAGGGCGTCCTCAAACAATATTTTGATAAGATCTCCTACTCCCTCGTCTTTCTTTCCTTCTGCCATGGGGGTGGTCGGGTTTTGCGAGGCTGATCTTGTGACAGTTGAACCAGATCTAGCCTGAGCTCCTTATACCCTGACCGTGTTGGGGACATGCAAAGAAAATTAGAGAAAGAGCAGACTACTCTAATACCACTAATCTATATTTATGCAGGAACGCAACAGAATACACATATAGCCATAGACGCAGAAATGCAACAGAAATAATTCTCCATTTTATGCTTTAATAGAAATGAACCGCTAGGGTGATGGTAGGCTTATATCTGAGTAGAGATGTGGTGGCTACAGGTCGCTGAAATGTGCTACATTTAGGCTTGAAGGCCTATTATAGACATCATGGAAATTATTGGGTGAGGGTACTGGTAGCATATCTCTAAGAAGATATGTGACAGTTATAGGCCCCTCCACTGTGTTACAATACAGACATGATGGAAATAAACAAGCTAAGGCACTGGTAGCGTATCTCTAAGAAGAGATGTGATAGCTACCAGCCCCTAAAATGTGTTACAATGAGACTCGAAGGCCTATTTATTTTTGAGAAACAATGTAAAACCTAACATTCAAAACCCTAACCCTAGGAGATGAAGCGGAAATATTGTGGGTCCCGTTTGGGTAAATTGGTGTTTCAACATCCCAGGAATGTAACTTTGGCATCTAATCTCCGTTTGACGTGCTCAATAGCTCATTAGAAATATCTATTCGAGAAATGCAAATTTTGAGTGAGAAACTTTTGTCAGCAACCCATGTTGCTTCGAGTTTCCCCAAAAAAGGTTGTTTAGGGCCTCAAAAGGGCTCCGGAAGTTGAGGACCCAAAAAATGCTAAAAATTATAAGTTGTGCTGAAACTTACAAATTGAAATAACTGATGGTGGGGGTTCACATGGAATCGTTTGGTGGCCACAAATATCCACCTGGATCATTAAGTCCCCAAAATGGTTCCAGGAGTGCAGGAACCGAAAATCTGCTAAAAATAGTAATTTGTGCTAACATTGAATACTGAAAGAATTGATGATGCGGGTCCAAATGGAATAGGTGGGTGGCCACTGATATCCACCTAGATTTTTCCTCCTTCCTTAGGAAGCAATGGTCCCCATTACATTAAGTTCCTCCATGAGGGGAAAATTCTGCTGACCTTGGTATTGGATTTGTCCAGGTTGTCACGGACCTAGTTGTGGACAAGCTAGAGGTAGATGTGCTGTCGGTGGGCAGCTGTTGAAGGATCTGGGCAAAGTTATCCATCATCACATTCCTCTGTTTCTCGAGAAAGTCCTCGAGAAATATTTTGATAGGATCTCTTGCTCCCTCGTCTTTCTTTCCTTCAACCAAGGGGGTGGTTGGGGTTTGTAAGGCTGATCTTGGAACTGTTGAACCAGATCGAGCCCAAACTCCTTATACCTTGTCCGTGTTGGGAACATGCAAAGAAAAACATAGAAAGAGTAGTCTACTCTGATACCACTGATCTGGATTTATGTAGGAATGAAACAAAATACACATGTAGCCATAGACACGGAAATGAAACGGAAAAAATGCTCCATTTTATCAATAAAAAATGACTGATATATGCTTTAATAGAAAAGAACAGCTATGACATTGGTAGGCTTATCTCTGAGAAGAGATGTGGCGGCTACAAGCCACTGAACTATGTTAGATTGAGGCTTGGAGGCCTATTACATACATCATGGACATGAGCGGGCGAGGGCGCTAGTAGCGTATCTCTGAGAAGAGATGTGACCGCTACAGGCCCCTCCACTGTGTTACAATACAAACATGATTGAAGTAAATGAGCTAGGGCACTGGTAGCATATCTCTGAGAAGAGATGTGACAGCTACCAGCCCATGAATTGTGTTAAAATGAGGCTAGAGGGTCTATTTATTGTTGAGAAACAATTTAAAACCCTAAACATTCAAAAACCTAACCCTAGGAGATGAAGCGACAAAATTTTGGGTCCCATTGAGGTAAATTGGTGTTTCAACTTCCCATGGATGTAACTTTGGCATCCGATCTCCGTTTGATGTGCTCAATAGCTCATTAGAAATATCTATCCAAGGAGTACGAATTTTGAGTGATAAATTTTGGTTGACAACCCATGTTGTTCTCAGTTTCGCCAAAAAATTTCGTTTAGGGCCTCAAAATGGCTCAGGAAGTTCAGGACCCGAAAAGCTGCTAAAAATAGTAATTTGTGCTGAAACTTACAAACTAAAAGAACTGATGGTGGGGGTTCAAATGGAATCGGTGGGTGGCCACCAATATCCACCTGGATCATTTAGTCCCCAAAATGGCTCCGGGAGTGCAAGAACCAAAAACCTGCTAAAAATAGTAAGTTGTGTTGACAGTGAAGACTGAAAGAATTGATGGTGCGGGTCCAAATGGAATAGGTGGGTGGCCACCGATATCCACTTGGATCATTCCTCCCTCCTTAGGAAGAAATGGTCCCCATTGCGTTAAGTTCCTCCATGAGGGGAAAATTCTGCTGACCTTGGTATTGGATTTGTCCAGGTTGTCACGGACCTGTTGGCGGATGTGCTAGTTGTAGATGTGCTGCCGGTGGGTAGCCGTTGAAGGATCTGGGAAAATTTATCCATAATTGTGTTCCTTTGTTTCTCAAGGGCCTCCTCGAGCAATATTTTTATAGGATCTCCTACTCCCTCATCTTTCTTTCCTTCCGCCATGGGGTTGGTCGGGGTTTGTGAGGCCGATCTTGCGACGGTTGAACCAGATTGAGCCTGAACTCCTTATACCCTGACTGCATTGGGGACATGCAAAGAATAACTGATTCGGATTTATGAAATAAGGCAACAGAATACACATATAGCCATAGACACAGAAATGCAGCAGAAATAATGCTCAATTTTATTAATAACAAATGACTGAAATATGTGATAATAGAAATGAACAGTTAGGGCGTTGGTAAACTATGCTACATTGCGGCTCAGAGGCCTATTAGCATATCTCTGAGAAGAGATGTGATGACTACAG
Organism: Pinus albicaulis; assembly: GCA_034641835.2. Taxonomy (NCBI): domain Eukaryota; kingdom Viridiplantae; phylum Streptophyta; class Pinopsida; order Pinales; family Pinaceae; genus Pinus; species Pinus albicaulis. The sequence goes on from CM076582.1 coordinate 1,617,092,665, forward strand.
GACCCTCGACTATGTTACGATATAGATATGATTGAAATAAATGAGCTAGGGCACTGGTAGCATATCTCTTAGAAGAGATGTGATGGCTACTAGCTCCTAAACTTTGTTACAATGAAGCTCAAAGGCATATTTATTGTTAAGAAACAATTTAAAACCCTAAACATTCAAAAACCTAACCCTAGAAGATGAAGTGGCAAAGCTATGGGTCCCGTTTGGGTTAATTGATGTTTCAACTTCCTGGGGACGTAACTTTTCCATCCAATCTCCGTTTGATACAATCAATAGCTCGTTAGAAATATCTATACAAATTTTGAGTGAGAAACATTGCTATATGAACCATTTTTCTCTCGGTGTCCCAAAAAAACATCGTTTAAGGCCTCAAAATTGCTCCAGAAGTTGAGGACACGAAAAATTTCTAAAAATAGTAAGCTGTGTTGAAACTTAAAAATTGAAAGAACTAATGGTGGGGGTTCAAATGGAATTGATGAGTGGCCACCAATATCCACCTGGATCATTAAGTCCCCAAAACAGCTCCGGGAGTGCAAGAACCGAAAACTTGCTAAAAATATTAAGTTGTGCTAACAGTGAAGACTGAAAGAATTTATTATGCCAATCCAAATGGAATAGGGTGGTCGCCACCGATATCCATGATCAAGGTGGATATCAGTGGACACCCACCTATTCCATTTGGACCCGCAGCATCAATTCTTTCAATTTTTTAGCTTCAACAAAGCTTACTATTTTAAGCACGTTTTCGGGTCCTGCACTCCCAGAGCCGTTTTGGAGACTTAATGATCCATGTGGGTATTGGTGGCCACCCACCAAGTCCATTTGAACCCCCACCATCAGTTATTTCATTTTGTAAGTTTCAGCACAACTTATTATTTATAGTAGTTTCTTGGGTCCTGAACTTCTAGAGTCATTTTGAGGCCCTAAACAATGATTTTTTGGGAAAACACGGAGCAGCATGGGTCATATACCAATGGTTCTCACTTAAAAGTTGTAGTCCTCGAACAGATATTTCTAACGAGCTATTGAGCGCGTCAAATGGATATCAGATGCCAAAGTTACGTCCCCGGGAAGTTGAAACACCAACTTACCCAAACAAGGCCCACAGTTTTGTCGCTTAATCTCTTAGGGTTAGGTTTTTGGATGTTTCGGGTGTTACATTATTAATAAATATGCCTTCAAGCCTCATTTTAACACAGTTTAGGGGGCTGGGAGCTGACACATCTCTTCTTAGAGATAATCGCTACCAGTTCTCTATCTCACTTGTTCCTATAATTTTAGTTCTATAACACAGTGGGGAGGCCTATAGTCATCACATCGCTTCTCAGAGATATTCTATCAGTAACCTCACTCGCTCTTTTCCATTATGTATCACTGTAACAAAATTCAAGGGGTTGGGAGTCGACACATCTCTTCTCAGAGATAAGCGCTACCAGCTCCCTAGCTCGCTTGTTTGAATCATTTTAGTTCTGTCACACAGTGGGGAGGCATGTAGCTGTCACATCTCTTCTTATAGATACACTACCAGTGCCCTCACTCGCTCATTTCCATTATGTATCATTATAACATAGTTCAGAGGCATGTAGCCGCCACATCGCTTCTCAGAGATACACCTACCAGTTCCCTATCTGTTTATTTCAATCATTTGTTCTATTAAAAAAATGAAGCATTATTTATTTTGTATCTCTGTATCTATGGCTATATGTGTATTTTGTTGCATTCCAGTATTAGATTCAGGTTATGAATCCATAGGAATGAGGGTTTGAAGCATATTTCAGTTTCAATGTTTTGTAGCAATCTTCAGCAAACTCCATGAATTTTTTGGGCGGCGATTTTGCAAATCAGATCTGAAACTTTTGGTGAAATATTTACAAAAACAAAGACCAGATTTGGATTCCTTGCAAAAAAATACCCAAATTCAAGAAAAAATCGATCGAATTGGATTTTGGATGAAGGAGATATCGATCATTCAAAATCAGTAATGTTGCAGCAATGTTTCTGACGAAAATTTATGGATGGCGGCTCTCCCATCATTTATTGTAGTTTTAAGTGCGACATTTCAGATAGATGGTAATAGATTTGAGCTCCCCTTGAAAAAACATCCGCATTCAAAAAAAAAAAATCGGTCAAATCAGAGTCCAGACGAGGGATTTATCGTTAATTTAAAATCAGTTTTCTTCTCAGAAATTTTGTCATTGCAGGACAGTTCCTGTGTGAATCTGAGAGCCTAGAGTCTCTAGGTAGTGATTTAAAACACGTAAGAAGATGCAGAATGATCATTCCATTTCCCAAAATAGGTTATAATAAATATTCTGAGTTATATTGATCGAGTTATTCTTATTTTAAATCTAGAGTAGCATTCGGAGTGGGTTTCGTTTGGAGACATGCCCTCCCTAATCCAGGTGGATATCGGTGGCCACCCACCCATTCCATTTGGACTGGCACAATCAATTCTTGTAGCTTTTCACACTCAGCACAACTTACTATTTTTAGCAGGTTTTTGGGTCCTGCACTCCCTAAGCCTTTTTGGAGCCTTAATGATCCAAGTGGATATTGGTGGCCACCCACCTATTCCATTTAAACCCCCACCATCAGTTTGTTCAGTTTTTAAGTTGTAGCACAACTTACTATTTTTAGCATTTTTTTTAGGTCCTGAACTTTTGAAGCCATTTTGAGGCCCTAAACAACGTTTTTTTGGAAAACCAGGAGCAGCATGGATCCATGGACCCATGTTTCTCACATAGAAAGTTGTACTCCTCAGATATATCTTTCTAACGAGCTATTGAGTGCGTTAAACAGAGATAGGATGCCAAAGTTGCATCCCCGGGAAGTTGATCCAATTTATCCAAAAGGGACCAATAGTTTTGGCACTTCATCTCCTAAGGTTAGGTTTTTGGATGTTTCAGTTTTTCCATTATTTCTCAATAATAAATAGGCCCTCGAGCCTCATTGTAGCACAGTTTAGAGGTCTGTAGCTGCCACATCTCTTCTCAGAGATACACTACCAACACCCTAGCTATTTTATTTCCATTATGTCTAAGCATATTTCAGTCATTCTTTTATTAATAAAATGAAATAGTATTTCCGTTGCATCTTTGTGTTTATGGTTATATCTATCTTCTATTGCGTTCTTGCATAAATTTGGATCAGTGGTATCAGAGCGGTCGGCTCTTTCTTTGTTTTTCTTTGCATGTCCCCAACACGGTAAGGGTATAAGGAGTTAGGGCTAAATCTGGTTGAACCCTTACAAGATCAGCCTCGCAAACCCCGACGACCTCCCATGGCAAAAGAAAATAAAGAAGAGGGAGTAGGAGATCCTATCAAAATATTGCTCGAGGAAGCGTTTGAGAAACAAAGGAACACGATGATGGATAAATTTGCTCAGATCCTTCAATGACTGCCCACCCATGGCGCATCTGCATCCAACAGCCACTCTAGAGGCACCACTCCCTTCAAGGTACAAGTAAAATTTGAAATTCCTATATTTGAAGGCCAGATAGATGTAGATGCTACAGATAGATGGTTAAATTTTCTGAAAGGGTATTTCTCGGTCCATGATTTCTCTAACCGAGAAAAGATTATTTTTGCACTCCTCTAAGCTGTTCCCCATGTCAAAGACTGGTGGGAAACCTACTGTGAGCAAGAGGACGAAGGGGATATATTCTCGGGAAAACCCACTTGGAATTTGTTCTGAGATGGCATCAAGGAACAATATTACCCTGTGGGGAGCTATGAGAACAAATACATCCAATGGACCATGCTGCGGCAGCAAAGGCATCAAGATGTGCACGAACTAAAAAATTTGTTCCATGCCCTGCGCACGAAGTTGGGTATTAAATAGTCAGAGAGACATTTGGTGCTCAAGTACCACGGTTGTCTGCACAAACAAATTCAGGAGGAAATGGAGTTCCTTAACATTACATCGCTTGGCACGACATATCACTATGCCGCCAAGATCGAGCAGAAATTTAAGTAGAAGAAGCGAGACTTTGGATCTGCAAATCTGAAGCCAGGAAAAGGTGCCCCTGAACCGCAAAACAAGGGGAAATTCCAAAGCGGGGCGACTCAGAACAACACCACAAATAAAAATAAGGACATGGGGAAGTGGTTTGAATTTCATAATAGCCCCACTCATAGCACAAACGAGTTTTGGGCCAAACAGTCATTGGTGGTTGAACTAAAGGCACCCGAATCAGATGCATTTTTTGATCCTAAGTCAGAACCAGACAAAGGCAATGACAAAGGTAAGAAAATCATTGATGCGGATCCCAGTGCCATTGTTTCCACCACCAAGATCCAGAGGGAGGATCCCGAGGATCTAGAGGAGGGGGAGTGCCTCTTCCATTCAAAGATGTGGGTGAAGGGTTCTCCACTACAATTATTTGATGATAGCGGAACCCAAAAGAACCTCATTTCACCAGAGGTCGTGAAGCAGCTTGGCCTACCGACCATAGCACACCCACAACCATATACCATCAGGTGGCTTCACCCAGGGAAAGATATCCACATCTGCCAACAGTGTCGCCTTCCATACAACATCAATACATTCGTGGATGAGGTATTATGTGATGTTTCTCCTCTTGATGTAGCTGATGTATTATTGGGCCAACCATACTTGTGGAGCCGACATGTTGTGTATGAGTCTAGGCCTCATGCTGTTATTATACTTTGGGAAATAACTTGTATAGGATACCGGAGGTAGTACCGCCTCTTGTCATCTCTTTGACTACTGCAAAACAATGCAGTAAGATTTTTTCCCAAACTAGGAAGTTTATTTTCCTTACAACTCGCTCACAGGGAAAGAAGAATATTGTGGCCACAACCTCGAAACAGGGCTCCCCTACACAGCTGTAGTAGATGGGCAAAGTCATGGAGGAATATGAGGACATTTTCTCCTCACTCACAAAGGTTTCTCTACACCGTCAGGACAGGCACTCCATTGATCTAACCCCTGACGCACCGCCACCTGATGTTTCCATACCTCCTACAACTACACATACAGAATCCACACATGTACTATCTGAGGCTGATAAAGAAACCAAAATTACTAAATGCATCCAGCATGTCCGCTCGCAGGTCCATGACATCTTCAACAAATCTAATACCCAGTTCAACAGAATTTGCCTCATCTCATAGAGGATCTCAATGAAATGGGGACTGTTGCTTCCTAAGGAGGAAGAAATGATCTAGGTGGATATCGGTGGCCACCCACCTATTCCATTTGGACCGGCACCATCAATTCTTGCAGCTTTTCACATTCAGCACAACTTACTATTTTTAGCAGGTTTTTGGGTCATACACTCTCAGAGCTATTTTGGGGCATTAATGATCTAGGTGGATATTGGTGGCCACCCACCTATTTCATTTGAACCCCCACCATCAGTTCATTCAGCTTTGAATTTGCAGCACAACTTGCTATTTTTAGCAGTTTTTCAGGTCTTGAACTTCCGGAGCCGTTTTGAGGCCCTAAACGACGTTTTTTGGGGTCTATGTTGCTCATATTGAAAGTTGTACTCCTAAAATAGATATTTCTAACGAGCTATTTAGCACATAAAATGGACATTGGATGCCAAAGTTACGTCCTCGGGAAGTTGAAACACCAATTTACCCAAACGAGACCCACAGTTTTGGCGCTTCATCTCCTAGGGCTAGGTTTTTGGACGTTTCAATTTTTCCATTATTTATCAATAATAAATAGGCCCTCGAGCCTCATTGTAACAAATTTTAGAGGTCTATAGCTGCCACATCTCTTCTCAGAGATATGCTACCAGCACCCTAGCTAGTTTATTTCTATTTTTTTTGTAAGCATATTTCAATCGTTCTGTTATTAATAAAATGAAGCATTATTTCTGATTCATCTATGTGTTTATGGTTATATCTATCTTCTATTACGTTCCTGCATAAATCCAGATCAAGTTCTGTAACACAGTGGGGAGGCCTGTATCCGTCACATCTCTTCTCAAAAATACGCTACCAGTGCCCTTGCTTGCTCATTTCCATTATGTATCATTGTAACACAATTCAGAGGGATGTAGCCACCACATATCTTCTTAGAGATACACCTACCAGTGCCTTATCTTTTTATTTCAATCATTTGTTTTATTAATAAAATGAAGCATTATTTCCACTGCATCCCTATATCTATGGCTATATGTTGCATTCCTAGATAAATCTGGATCAATCCACCTGGATCATTCCTCCCTCCTTAGGAAGAAATAGTCCCCATTGTGTTAAGGTTTTCCATGAGGGGAAAATTCTTCTAAACTTGGTATTGGAATTTTCCAGGTTGCCGCAGACTTGTTGGCAAACATGTTGGATGTAGATGTGTTGTCGGTGGGTAGTCATTGTAGGATCTAGGAAAACTTATCCATCAACTCATTCTAGTGTTTCTCGAGGGCCTCTTCGAGCAATATTTTGATAGGGTCTCCTACTCCCCCATCTTTCTTTCCTTCCTCCATGGAAGTGGTCATGGATTGCGAGGCTGATCTTGCGACGGTTGAACTAGATCCAGCCTAAACTCCTTATACCCTGACCGCGTTGGGTACATGCAAAGAAAAATAGAGAAAGAGTAGAGCACTCTGATACCACTAATCCAGATTTATGCAGGAACACAACAGAATAAAAATATAGCCATAGACATAGAAATGCAGTTGAAATAATGCTCCATTGTATTAATAAGAAATGACTAAAATATGCTTTAATAGAAATGAACAACTAGGGCACCGGTAGGCTTATCTCTGAGAAGAGATGTGGCAGCTACAGGCTGTTGAACTGTGCTATATTGATGCTCAGAGGCCTATTACAGACATCATGGAAATGAGCAGACAAGAGCACTAGTAGCTTATCTCTGAGAAGAGATGTGACGGCTACAGGCCCCTCCACTGTGTTACAATACAGACATGATGGAAATAAACGAGCTAGGGCACTGGTATCGTATCTCTAAGAAGATATGCGATGTATACCAGCCCCTTAACTATGTTACAATGAGGCTTGAAGGCCTATTTTTTGTTTACAAATAATGTAAAACCCTAAACATTCAAAAACCTAACCCTAGGAGATGAAGTGGCAAAACTGTGGGTCCCGTTTAGGTAAATTGGTGTTTCAAATTCCCAAGTATGTAGCTTTGGCATCTGATATCCGTTTGACGCTCTCAATAGCTCATTAGAAATCTCTATTCGAGGACTACAACTTTTGTGCTAGAAAAATTCATCTATGACCAATGTTGCTCCCAATTTCCCCAAAAAACATCATTTAGGGCCTAAAAATGACTCTGGATGTTCAGGACCTGAAAAACTGCTAAAAATAGTAATTTGTGCTAAAAGTTACAAACTAAAAGAATTCATGGTGGGGGTTCAAATGAAATCGATGGGTGGCAACCAATATCCACCTAGATCATTAAGTCCCCAAAACGACTTCGTGAGTACAGGAACCGAAAACTTGTTAAAAATAGTAAGTTGTGCTCACAATGAATACTGAAAGAATTGATGGTGTGTGTCCAAATGGAATAGGTGGGTGACCACTGATATCCACCTGGATCATTCCTCCCTCCTTAGGAAGCAATGGTCCCCATTACGTTAATTTCCTCCATGAGGGTCAAATTCTATTGACCTTGGTATTGGATTTGTCCAGGTTGTCATGAACCTGTTGGTGGGCGTGCTACATGTAGATGTGCTATGAGTGAGCAGTCGTTGAAGGATCTGGGCAATGTTATCCATCATTGTGTTCCTCTATTTCTCGAGGGCCTCCTCGAGCAATATTTTGATAGGATCTCCTACTCCCTCGTCTTTTTCTCCTTCCACCATGGGGGTGGTCGGGGTTTGTGTGGCTGATATTGCAACGGTTGACCCAGATCGAGCCCAAACTACTTATACCCTGACCGCGTTGGGGACATGCAAAGAAAAATAGACAAAGAGCAGACCGCTCTGATACCACTGATCCAGATTTATGCAAGAACACAACAGAATACACATATAGCCATAAACACAGAAATGTAATGGAAATAATGCTCGATTTTATTAATAACAAATGACTGAAATATGCCTTAATAGAAATGACTAGCTAGGGCATTGTTAGGCTTATCTCTAAGAAGAGATGTGGTCGCTGCAAGTCACTAAACTGTTCTACTTGTAGCATATCTCTGAGAAGATATGTGACGGATACATGCCCCTCCACTGTGTTACAATATGGACATAATGGAAATAAACGAGCTAGGGCACTGGTAGCGTATCTCTTAGAAGAGATGTGACAGCTACCAACCCATGAACTATGTTAAAATGAGGCTCGAAGGCCTATTTATTGTTGAGAAACAATGTAAAACCCTAAACAGTCAAAAACCTAACCCTAGGAGATGAAGTGGCAAGACTGTGGGTGCCATTTGGTTAAATTGGTGTTTCAACTTCCCAGGGACATAACTTTGGCATCTAATCTTTGTTTGACTAGCTTAATAGCTCGTTAGAAATATTTAGCTGAGCACTACAACTATTGAGTGAGCATCATCAATATTATACCTATGATGCTCCCAGTTTCCCCAAAAACTGTCGTTTAGGGTCTCAAAACCGCTCCCGAATTTCAAGACCCGAAAAACTACTAAAAATAGTAAGTTGTGTTGAAACTTAAAAACTGAAAGAACTGATGGTGGGGGTTCAAATGGAATTGGTGGGTGGCCACCAATATCCACCTAGATCATTCAGTCTCCAAAACGGTTCTGGGAGTGCAGGAATCAAAAACCTGCTAAAAATAGTAAGTTGTGATGACAGAGAAAACTGAAAGAATTGATGGTGCGAGTCCAAATGGAATAGGTGGGTGGCCACCGATATCCACCTGGATCATTCCTATCTCCTTAGGACGCAATAGTCCCCATTGCGTTAAGTTCCTCCATGAGGGGAAAATTCTGTTGACCTTGGTATTGGATTTTTCCAAGTTGTCGCGGACCTATTTACGGATGTGGTGGATGTAGATGTGATGTCGGTGGGCAGCCATTAAAGGATCTGGGCAAAGTTATCCATCATCACATTCCTCTATTTCTCGAGGGCCTCCTCAAGCAAGATTTTGATAGGATCTCCTGCTCCCTCGTCTTTCTTTCCTCCCGCCATGGGGATTGTCAAGGTTTTCGAGGTTGATCTTGTGACGATTGAACCAAATTGAGCCCGGACTCCTTATACCTTGTCCGCGTGGGGACATGAAAAGAAAAACAGTGAAAGAGAAAACCGCTCTAATACCACTGATCCAGATTTTTCTAAGAATGAAACAGAATACACATATAGCCATATACACAGAAATGCAACAAAAATAATGCTCCATTTTATTAATAACAAATGACTAAAATATTCTTTAATAGAAATGAATAGTTAGGGAATTGGTAGGCTTATCATTGAGAAGAGATGTGGTGGCTACAGGGCACTGAACTGTGCTACATTGACGCTCGGAGGAATATTACAGACATTATGGAAATGATCAGGCAAGGGCACTATTAGCGTATCTCTGAGAAGAGATGTGACAGCTACAGGCCCCTCCACTGCGTTACAATACAGACATGATGAAAATAAATGACTTAGGGCTCTGGTAGCGTATCTCTAAGAAATGATGTGATGGCTACCATCCCCTGAACTGTGTTACAATGAGGCTCGAAGGCCTTTTTATTGTTGAGAAACAATGTAAAACCCTAAACATTCAAAAACATAACCCTAGGAGATGAAGCGGAAAATTTGTGGGTCCCGTTTGGGTAAATTGGTGTTTCAACTTCCCAGGGACGTAACTTTGGCATCCAATCTCTATTTGATGCACTCAATAGCTCGTTACAAAGATATATCCAAGGAATAAAACTTTTGAGTGAGAAAAATAACATGGTTCCACGACCCATGTTGCTCCCGGTTTCCCCAAAAACATCGTTTAGGGCCACAAAACAACTTTGAAATTTCAGGACTCGAAAAACTGGTAAAAATAGTAAGTTATGCTGAAACTTGCAAACTGAAATAGCTGATGGTGGTGGCTCAAATGGAATTAGTGGGTGGCCACCAATATCCACCTACATCATGAAGTCCCCAAAATTCCTCTCGGAGTGCAGGAATCGAAAACCTGCTAAAAATAGTAGGTTGTGCTAACAATGAAGACTAAAAGAATTGATGGTGCGGGTCCAAATGGAATAGGTGGGTGGCCATCGATATCCACCTAGATCATTCCTCCCTCCTTAGGATGCAATGGTCCCCAATGCATTAAGTTCCTCCATGAGGGGAAAATTCTACAAACTTTGGTATTTTATTTGTCCATGTTGTCGCGAACCTGTTGGCAGACGTTCTATATGTAGATGTGTTGTTGGTGGGTAGCCATTGAAGGATCTTGGCAAAGATATCCATCATTGCATTCGTCTGTTTCTCAAGGGCCTCCTCGAACAAGATTTTGATGGGATCTCCTTCTCCCTCAACTTTATTTCCTCCTGCCATGGGGGTGGTCGGGGTTTGCGAGGTTGATCTTGCAACGATTGAACCAGATCGAGCCCGAACTCCTTATACCCTGACCACATTGGGGACATGAAAAGAAAAATAAAGAAAGAGAAGACCGCTATGATACTAATGATCTGGATTTATGCAAGAACAGAACAAAATACACATAGCCATAGACACAAAAATGAAGTGGAAATAATGTTCCATTTATTAATAACAAATGACTGAAATATGTTTTAATAAAAATGAACATCTACGGCGCTAGTAGGCTTATCTTTGAGAAGAGATGTGGCAGCTACAGTCTGTTGAATAGTGCTACATTGAGGCTCAGAGGCCTATTATAGACATCATGGAAATAAGCAGGCAAGGTCACTGGTAGCGTATCTTTGAGAAGAGATGTGACGACTATAGGCCCCTCCACTGTGTTACAATACAGACATGATGGAAATAAATGAGCTAGGTAACTTGTAGAATATCTCTGAGGAGATATGTGACAGCTACCAGCCCCTGAACTGTGTTACAGTGAGGCTCAATGGTCTATTTGTTCTTTAGAAACAATTTAAAACCCTAAACATTCAAAAACCTAACCCTAGGAGATGAATCGGCAAAACTGTGGGTCTCGTTTAGGTAAATTGGTGTTTCAACTTCCAAGGGACGTAACTTTGGCATCCTATCTCTGTTTAACATGCTCAATAGCTCGTTAGAAAACTCTCTCCGATGAATAAAACTTTTGAGTGAGAAAAATTGATAGAAAACCCATTTTACACTTGGTTTCCCCAAAAAATGTCGTTTAGGACCTCAAAATGGCTGCAGAGGTTCAGGACCCAAAAAAATACTAAAAATTGTAAGTTGTGCTGAAACTTACAAACTGAAAGAAATGATGGTGGGGGTTCAAATGTAATCAGTGCATGGTGTTAGGTCCCCATAATTTTTTAGGTTGGTGAGAAAAAATGAATAGGGGTAATATCAGACCAGTCTTTGGAGTCTTAGGACCTAGCCTTCCTAGAATCAGAGAGGCCTCTCTCTATCTTGCGCAAAGGATGTGAACTTATTTGATTTTAGGGTTTGATTTTAGGCTAGTTTTTAAGTTTAGGGTTTGTTTTTTTGTTTGGGTTGGGTAGGTGATCAAGTAGAATAGATGGAGTGAGATATTTTCAAGTCATTGGGCTATGGAGTCTACAAAGGGTTACAGAAATTTCAACAATGAATCAGGGTGCATCACAGGGAAAATCTAACATGGTCAAATGGATCTTCAAGGTAGGTGTGAGATGAAATGAACATCAATTTTGTGAACATAGTAGGGCAAAGGGCACTTAAGAATCCTTTGTCAAATACCTTTAAACAAGAAGTGTCTTTAACGCTACTCAGCATTGTTACACTAAAAATTGTCACCTTGACATTCTGCTAATTGTATGAGCTCATTAACACTCATACATGCCTCCTCTGCAAGTCTTACAACCTTTACTCCTCATGTGAAGCCCTAAAACAGGAGGAAAAACCCTAAAAATATCTGAAACTTTGCGTACGCAAGTAACATGAGGCCTGCCTACGTTCCTAGCTTGGGTACGCAGGTAATACACTGCTTACCTGAGTTTTAGAATGAATTTTTCCTTTGCAATTCCTGTGTACCCTCCTCAAAGTAAAAAAGGCGAGAAAGTAAAGTCAAAAAAGTGGTTTGAGGTCAATTCTAGAAGGTTCTAGATGAGAATTTTTGGGGATGAGTACGCTTTGATAAGGTGCATGTATTCCTCACCTTAAGGAACTAATCCCTTGATGTGAGGAGTCTATCCCTTTGAAGGATGATTCTATCCCTTAAAAGGTGGAATCCTAACCTCCTCATCTGCTCTATAAAAGGAGGCATTGGGTAGCCTTAAAGGGTTAAGTTTTTGCAGATTGAGATTTTGGAGATTGAGAATTGGAGTTGAAGCTTTAGAATATTTGAAGTTAAGTGCTGTTGAGATTCAAACTCAATTAATTAAGACTTTTGTGAGGAAATATTACATACCTCTATTCGTCTTGATTGAGGAGTGCAGATCTTATCAAAGTAAAGGAGAACCTGCTTCGAACCCCGGAAAGTCCTGTGCAACATCAAGGCTCAGGTTGTAAGGATTTTCTTCTTTTGAAATTAATACAAATATACTCATTTTTCTCAATAAGCTTTCAATCAAAGGTTTATTTCATAGATTTCTTGATCACTATGATAAGCATGGTTTATGATTATTTATATACAGGTGCTATGTAATATTTTTCTTGTTTGTGACTACAGGTTTACGAGGAGAACTCCTTCAAGTGCGCGAGGGATAACGACGACTTCAAAAAAGCACTGGACAAACGGTAAGTCATTAACACCTCTATAGAGATTTTCATAGATCGTGTATTCTTAGAGAAAGATTAGTCTATTTAGTTGTTTGTTGCTAGTTACTTTTAGTACTAGGGATATCGGTCTTGTCCGCAAGACGGATTAATCCTCCAACAAATTGGCGACTCCACTGGGGAAAGAACTTGTTGTTTTTGGTTCTCTTTTATTTTGATTTGAGGAAAAGTTTTTCCTGTTTTTTGATTGATGGATATCTACCTGGGTAGCTTAGGTTTTCTCTTTTTTTGAAAATTTTGAAATCTTTTAAGTTTTTCTTGAGCTTTTCTGGGGACCGCACTTTGTTCTTTTGCACAGTGCGGGCAGTTTTGCACTTTCCTTAAGTAAACAGTGCTGGACCGCACCTGTTACTTCTCGGGCCTGCGGAACCTGTTAAAATTTTCGAAAAACTCTAGATTTCTTCTTTCAGTTTAGTTTAGATTTAATTTAGGATTCTTAGCATCTACCCAGATCTGTATTTTTCTATCAAAAATCTCTTGTTTCTTAATTTCTTTCAGCAATTCTTCATCTCATCAATATCCATTAAGTTAATTGGGTGTTTTGAGTCTCCTTTTTGAGAAATTATTAATTTGATTTCCTTTGGTCATTACTTGGAGGTTTGTATCAGTCTTTTCACAATTTTACATCTTTTTGCTTTTGTTTTTGGGCTAAATTGTGTATGAGTGTTAATCGCCTTTGAGTGTTTTTTGATCTTTGGAACTCTCACCTGATTTTCTTGACTTGCACTTCATTGGTTCTTAGATTACATTAGAATCGTCTTGTGTTTGAGAATTCTCTTGCATAGATCACATTTGCATAATTAGAATTCTCATTTTCAGAATATGAATGAAAAATGTGCATAGATTACATTTGCATACTTTTCAAGTGAATTGTGCATAGATTACAATTACATAGTTTACATTCTGAAAAATCAATCGTAGATTTAGATCAATTTTCTTTGATTTGAATTTAGATGTTTTTATGCTTGTTTTAAAAACACAAAAATAAAAAATTGTTTTGGGATTGATTTGCATTAGTTTTTCTTGATAAAATTAGTGCATTAGATAATTTGTTATATTTTCTCTTAGTGATCAATTTTTTGCATTGTTGGAAGTGATGGAAACTCTCTCCTTACTTTAGTTAGGATTCATCGAATTGAAAATATTAGATTATCATATTCGATTGCATTCAGTTTTGGTTCGGGTCATAACACCATTTGTTTTGTATCCATTTACCCTTTTGAGTAATAACAACCTAATTAACACAACGCTTAATTAAAATTCATCTAGTAATTTTTACATTTTTAGGGCTCTTTCCACCAATCTAGCTTAAGATTAGTGCTTTGGAATAGGTTGTAGTTAACTTTCCAAAGCAACAAAAACAAACAAGTAGATAAATATTGCGGTAGGAAATAAATCCAATTGTAATTGGTACATTCTGGGAAGCTTCTCTTAAAGAATTCAATCACAAGATCATGTCCGAACCTTTGAGACAATCAATTCTGTTTCATTGGGAAAGATAGAAGATTCTGCGCGCATTACAAACGGTAAACGTCGGATTAACCATTGTCGAGGAGCCTGGGGTCACTTGTCGGTAAACCTCAGATTGACCATGTCAAGGAGCCTTCAAGGGGATTGAGCTTTGTTACTCTGCCCTTGTGTGTGGAATCGGATCGTAGACTGTTCCCCCAGTTGTATTTGTTACTGTTGGTAACCTTAATGTCCATAAGCTTAAGATTATTTCCTAAGGTGACGGTGAAGGAAAGATCTCACTGTACCTGGAGCAGACGTCGACTAGACTCACTTGGACTCTCTGGGGGGTTCTCTTCACTCGAGATGGTTTTGTGAAGAAAATTGTGCCAGTCTGTTTCATTAAGCAGGTTGTCGGGGTAACTGTTCCAACCGCCCTTTCTGTATTAAATTCTACGATGTTGGATTTCATCACCAACTAGTGTTTTAGTACGGGAAGTTACTGTTTGTGTGTGGTTTGACTCCTAGATTTGATAGCACGTGTTAATTTGTTTGTTTTTACTTTTAGAGACCATAGGTGTGAATTGTGAATTTTAATTGTTAGGTGTGAATTGTGAAGTGTTAATTTTAGTTTTAAATTGTTAATAAAATTCACTGAAGTTGAATATAATGGCAACTGTTCTGGAATTTACCAACCAAGGAACCCCTCTTAACGAGAATCCTAGTACTTTTACTTGCTTTGGAAATGTTGGTCCTCCTTATATGGCTACTTTGTCATTACCTGGATTTACAATAGGTTTATCGATATGGTTATTTTCAACTTTGTTGGCCCCGAATACTCCAATTGTTCCGCCTCAACCGGATGCTTCTGTTAGCCATCAGTATTTTTTACATGTTAGTGATGACTATATCCATAGCTGAGTTTTCTAGAAGCTGAATTCCATATGTCAATCTGTCATCTAGAAAACCCTCATAAAACTTTTTTCGTCGCCCTTCTACTTTTCAGTCCGCCCATGTCAAAATCAAAACCTCATTATCCCTTTCCTATCCAGCTTCAGCCCTACTGGTCTGCCCATCAGCTTTAAAAAGAAAATCCAAATCTGTTTCAAAATTTTTCCCCTATGTTAGGAAGTGGCGCTTTAAGACATTTTACCCTTGGCGATCATCAAAAAGCCAAAAAGCCTCCATCTGTAACAGACCTACCATGACTGACCTCCCACTTTGCAAATGAAATTGACAAACAGCTTTAAGTCGCGCCACTCACATCCCCTAGATCTCAGTACTACATAAACCCCAATCTCAAGCTGACTATTAGGTGTTTCACAGTGTTCTATGGTTTCTGCAAAGGTAGGAAATATAATTTCATCTCAGGAGTAAAAGCTTGAATCTACAGTTAGAGGAACAGCTGCTTCTAAATGTAACATGAGCCTGAGATATGTCTGCAAAACAGAAAGCTACTCATCCAGACCTTACAGCTCTTTCCAGCATGAAAATCACAGTAAGAAAAGGACACCACTGTCTCAGCAAACTGGTAAATTGTCATGGCCCATAACCTCCTTCATTTACAAGCAGAGGGTTAGGACGCCTCCTTCATCCACAAGCAGAGGGCGCTGGCCAGTATTGACTTAAAGGAATGCAAAAGTCCAGGTTTTCCTTTTACTGAACAGTGAAACAATATCTCCAGGTTGTATGAATGTGACTGATGATCATAACAGGAATAAAGTTTGAAATATGCTAGCTCAAAGGAAAAAAGAGTCTGGTCTGATAAAGGAGGTCGTTTCAAGCTTTCAAATCATATAAATTGTTGAACTTTAGAAAGGCATGTCATTAGTAAACATTCCAATCATAAGCAGCCTGCTTGACACAAGATCAAATTGAAGAGGTGCTGACAAAACATGCCATTACACAGGCAGAAAGAAAGTTCTTGGTTTCTCAAAAGGCACTGACCTCCATAGTCACAGAGACTATTTTTTAAGTAATTTGTCATAAGTTGACTAAAGCAAATAATGATTTTTCAGTCACCCTCAGAGCAGTGCAGGGAGACAGTGTCACTTTGGCTAGGGTTTCTTCTGAAACACAGTGATGATTGCAAGTAGAGATGCTAGTATTGATGTTTTTCAAGTGGTTTACTTTCCATCACATCCAGGGAAAAGCTATGTCAAACAGATTTGTCAAGCAACCTTCGGATACTTTACCTGATGAAGAGCCTCCTCCATGTATGAGCAGATGGCCAAAGCCTTGGATATTGTTGAAGACTGATTATTTAGAAAGGTCCAGTGGAAGGATACAAAGGAAGAAAGCAAAAATTCTTTACACCAGGTAAAAGATAGTGTTTATGATTCAAAAGTATTGGTTTTCCTATTCAAATGAAAATGTCTGTCAAACTGTACCTATAGTGGAAAAAAGGAAAATTATGTTTAGTTTCTCCAAAAGAGGTCTGCTCCTATAACAGAGAACCAAGATGCCTTGTTGATATATTCTGAGCAGAGGAGAGGCGCCCTTTTTAGACAGAGAATGATAAACAGAGGTGAATGCAACTGTAGTTTTGCACTTTTAGTCAAGATTAGTTTCACAGTGGGCATCATTAACTCCAAAGAATTAAGAGCAAAGTGTTAGTTTATATTGCAAAAATGGAAAGGACCTCTGTCAAAATTTCAAAAGACACCCCCTGCAACATAAAGTATCCTCTATGGATGTCCTCTTTTCATACAAAACGCCAGAAGTATAGAAGGGGTTTTTAAGGTGACAGTTTAGCTTTTTCCTCAGCAAAAGGCACTGCAAAGTAAGATACACAGTTGTTCATAGCATACATAAAAGACTTTTACATGTTTTCAGTTTCTGGAGAGGATTTCAAAACAAGATATAGGCAGGTTCATTATTAAATGGTCAAAGGTACCTTGCTGGTACATTTTGAGCAGAGTAAAGGTGTTAGAAGAATCGCCCTTCTTGATAGACAGAGGATGAAAGAGTTTACATGAATGCCACTGAAGGAGTGTACCCATAGTCAAAAAGAGGCTCAAATATCTCATCTCAGCAAATACAAAGGGATAGTAAAATTTCCATGGCTGTTGAATCATAATACCTCTGCCACAACAAAATTAGGGTTAAGGAGCGCCCGGGCAGTTTGATTCAAAATGCTTTTCTAACCAAAAATAGATGAAATTTACAAAAGTGAGAGAGTTTTTTGTCCCTCATAGGTTCAAGAAGAAAAACTTTCTTCCGTTTATACACAGGTATCATGGTTTATGAGAAATGTGAAAAATACAGATGTCACGGGAGAATTTCTGCACTAGGATTCATCATTTTGACCAGTGATGGGACAGTAAGATTTTGAACATCCAAATGGACTCCAAATGAAAAAATTCAAGTTTCTATGGAAAATATACTTCCACATCTTTCCCATGAGTCATCTCGGGCCAAATTTCGACAAAAGGAAGGCATCCAAAAGTAGCCTGCAATCAACGCTATGTTTTTCTGCACCAGCATTCACCATTTTTGACCAGTGATGGGACAGTCAGTTTTTGAGCACCCAAATGGACACCAAATGAAACAAATAAAGCATATTTGGAAAGTATACTTCTCTATCTTTCCAACGAGCCATCTCGGGCCCAATTACGACACCAGGAAGGCATTCAAAAATGACCTACAAACAGCTCGATGCATTTCTGCACTAGGATTCACCAGTTTTGACCAGTGTTGGAAAAATCAATTTTTGAAGGATAAAATGGACACCAAATGAAAAAATTCAAGTTTTTCTGGAAAGTATACTTCCACATCTTTCCAACGAGCCATCTCGCGCCAAATTCCGACACCGGGAAGGCCTTCAAAATGGACTTCAAACTTGCGCGACACTCCTGGAAAGGTGCGCGACGCGCCTGTGCACAAAATTTCCAAAGGAATGCACTGCTGCGCGACGCGCCTGTAGCAGCCCGCGGCACTCCTGTAGAAATGGTCAAGAAACTCACCAAAAACCTTAAAAAACTATTTCCAAGAGCTGCTTAACCAGTCAAGCAAAGATAATCATTGATTTTCAAGTTCCGAAAGTTGAGATTGTTTTGGCAAAATGGTTGGACATGGTGACAAACATCGACATAGCAAGAGACACAAAACTTCTAAAAAGGAGGAGCAACTTGCAGATGAAGACATGGACTATGTAGAGGAATATGAATAATATTACCAAGATGGTAAGGGTGATGGGCTACAAAAGAGAGATTTTTCAAAGTTGGAAACTAAAACCTAATCATTTTAACAGATCACTATGGGTCTACTTTGATGGACGGATATTTTTGGAGACCTTTTTCTGCACTTTATAAACAAGCATATGACTTCCTAATTGCTATTGTTGAACCTGTTTGTAGGCCAGAATCTATGCATGAGTACAATTTGACACCTCATTCATTGTATGCTGTTGTTTCTGTGGGGCTTGAAACTGAAACAATTATTGTTGTACTAAACATGTTATCAAAAACAAAACTTCCCAAAGAGATCATTGATTTCAGTAATGGATCAACTGAAAATTATGGAAAATTCAAACTTGTGTTGAAAAAGAATCTCTATTTTGTGGACTCCCCATATCTAGAGGTTCTGAAGACCTTGCTTAAAGATGTTGTAATTGCTCGGTCAAGAATACATTCATCTGAGGTCTCTGAAATAAAAGGAGGGGATATGTTCACAATTAGTAAAGCCCCTAATGAAATTGGAGGAAGCCACACAGAACTCATTGGTACTGAGGACATCACAGCAGTGATTGAAGAAAAAGAAACACATTCATTTGAAATTGATCTTGCTCAGGTCGAAAATGTGAAACAACGTTGCTTACCAAATGCTTTAAATTATCCCATGCTGGAGGAGTTTTGTTGTTGAATGCTACAGGTCTTTGAGCTCTCACCAAGCATTACAAACTTTGCCACTTTATCTCATATACACAATAACTTTTGATTGTGTAAGATACATTTTATTGTTAACTATCTTCATGTTGTTGAATCTGCTGATCGAGTGCCTACAAGGAAAAAGGAGGTTTTGAAGCTAAGAAGATTGTGTTTGGCCTTCTTCTGAAAAGGGACAAGGGTGTCCTACGTCCTAAAAACATCACAGAGCAGAATACCTTTAACACAAAACACAAGAAAATTTTCTTGACTGTCTATCTTCATTTCACTGTGTTTTTCTTCTTAAAAGGTATGCTTGTTGGATTGCATATTAAAGGGGAAGGCAGCTTTCCGAAGGAGCAGAGGTCTCATATTAAAGAGGGCATTTCACAATACATTTGGAAACATTGTTGCTTAACCAAACAGTGTTTAACCTTTCATAAAGCAGAGTTAGTGAGGAGTGTGCCACTATAATTCGAAGGTATTGTCAAAAATGGGTATGGTGAACAGTGAAACATAAGAAAGGCAGTATGTTTGATTGAAAGGAGCGTATTATTATTTGATTACTACAGGTCTTTTTGTGTTCACACCAAAAACACCAAGGCCTCTGTTACCTTTGTCCAAGCTCAGAAAATCAGTTAACTGTCTATGTATTTTAAAACTAACTGTGGTCTTATCTTTAAAAATTATTTGGTGGAATGGCACACAGAGAAAGGACATGGTTTGGAAGGAGCGGGAATCTTATACCCAAGGAAGGCATCACACCCAACATTTGAAAACATGGTTACCTTCATCAAAATAGTGACTGACATAGAAGGTAGAATTTTGTTTAAGCAACAAGAGGATGATGAACAAGGCCATGACAGTGATGAGCAAGGGCAACTAAGAGATGATACACAGCAGCATCCTGATGATGGCAAGCAAATACAAAACATCGATCATGAAGGTCTTTCTCCAAAGCATGTGCTATCTGCCTCTCCTGGGCAAGGGGCCATGACTTCTTCACCCAAAGCCAGAATGCTAAACATCAAAGAAGAAAACCCAAGAGACGCTGAAGGAGGCTAAAGGGAAGTGCCCGGCACGGAAAGTGAGAAAAGACACTTTAGGACTTCATATTTTGGCTTCATCTTCAGAACATTTTGCTAGGGACCCTTGAGGGTCATACACACCGATTTTGGGCAAATTTTGACATGCTTTGGTTTTTTGGCATTTGTGAGTTTTTAGTCAAAAACTCATAATTGCGCCATTTCAGTTTGATGAGTTTTCAAGGGAGGAGGATGATACCGATGGATGCCATAATTCCATGAGCAGGTATCCAGCGATTTTCAGGGCATTTGAAGATCATTCGCCCCCTCAAATTGGCGAAAAACACCCTCTTTTTGCACATTCTGCCCGCCATATCAGCAGCCTGCTATTTTCTGGGTTTTTGTACACAGGTACAGTTTTGAGGGACTTCCCGAGATCAGATTGAGGTGATTTCACTTGCGCCGGAAAGTAGACACAGAACGCTTTCCAACGGGCCATCATGAGCCTCATTCCGACACCAGGAAGGCTGCCATTTTCCTTCAACAAGTCAGGGGACCTTTTTCAGGCATAAATATGAAGTATTTTTGTAATTTTGAACTCCAAAAATCTGCTTTTCCCAAATGTGCATTTAGCTATTTTTATACTTGGGAAATGATGTAAAGTCAATATAATTTCCGTTTTTAGCAGTTTTTAGATATTTTATGGGATATTTTGTGCCTTGGGCTTTGCAAAGCCTCAAGGACAAATTTAGATATTTTGACTTGGCCAATGGGATAGCTAGTTGCTCCATGAGGTTTTCCTTCCTCAAGCCTATTTATTCCATGGATTTCATTGTAAACAAGAGAGGTTGAACTTGAGAGAAGAATTAATACATTGGTCATATGAGCTTTGAAGAATACACTTGAGTTATGATTTTTGGACTGCCTCTTGGATGCTTTTGAGGAATGATGAAGGATTGTTGATGGATTCCTTGACATGGTAGAATGGTATAGTGTCTCTTTATATGTTTTTTCTTCTAGTTCTCATTCATATTACATATTTCTTGCTGCTATAGATCAGTAGAGATTGATTTTGAGATATGCCCATGGAGGCACCTCAAAATCCCTGAATCTTCATAGCTTGATGTTTTCTTCTCCCTTGGTTATGCTAAAGAATTCTTAGCTGCTCTTTAGTAACCTAAGGTATTGTTGCTAAGTTTTATTCATAAGTTCTATGTATGTTGAGTAGGATGTATGGTTTGCCCTACCTACCTATTAGCTGCCCATAGTTCTGTCCATAAAACTTTCTCTCTGACTGATTTGTTGATCATCTTGTTGAACCAAGGAGGCCTAGTCCCGATCTAGCCCTTTGCCTAAAACTATGAAAGCTTGCTTGTCAAAGTGCCCAATGACTTAGAGACTATGTTTAGGTGTTCCGGCGTAGTTTATGAGTTGTTAGTTTGTCTTATGTGTTTTCCCCAAAGTCTGATAGCCATTTCCCGAAGTTAGAGGGTCTTATACCTCTATGTATGGCTGGAATGTTTGATTTCTATGTATTAATTAGCTTATAGTTATACTCAGCATGATTATGGCTTGCTATTACATATTTATTGTCTGCTATTAACTAGTTACACTTGAAATCCCTTGTCTTTCACCAACTTATTGTCCACTTAATCCATTTTGCCCAAAAGATCCCTTCTACCGTGAATCAAATCGGCCCTACAGCAGTTTTACATCATCACTTCATAGCTTCCTTGACCTGTTTGACCCCATAGCCCAATTTATCCACATCTTGTTATCCAGTTTATGTATTTGATCAGTTTCATCCCTCACAAACTTAAAAACTAAAAAAACCAAAAACACACTTCATAACTAGCCTAATATCAGAACATCGCAAGTAAACACACCAACATCTTTTACACATATAGAGAGAGCCCTCTCTGAGTCCAGGAAGGCTAGGTCCTTGGGCTCCAAAGCTTGGTTTGATGTTACATCGTCATTTGGCTAGCCAATCGGCCAAATCACGGGACCCTAACAGCTTCACCTCAACAAATTTCACCATCTCAACATCACCAACCTTCTGTTGACCCTTTACCTTCTTCGCCTAATATTTCTTCCTCCATTTCTTCCTCTTCGCTTGGTAAAAGCCTTGATGCTAGTAACCAGGTGGTGACAAAGAAGAAGAAAGGCAAGACGAAGAAGAAGAAGAAGAAAGATAAGAACGAAGTCAACCAACCAACCAAGGCTGTAAGTGTTAGTTGTGTTGAGGAAACCTCCAACATGCATCGTAAACCCAAATACCCTTGTAGGCTTTGTAAGGGTGACCACTTCCTTATCAATTTTCCTGGTATTCCAAAGGTCTTGGAAGTATGGTTAGAAAAATCTCATCAACTTTTTGTTGATCCATCAACCATTGATAGTCAGGTTCCTGGGAAAAAGGGTAAAGTTAGGTTTCCTTGTAAGTTATGAAAATGGAGTCATCAAACTCACATTTTCCCTCACATGGATGAAGCTCAAATTTTTTTTAAAACGTTACTGTTCGACAGCAAAACTTTCCAACTGGTTACTGTAAACTTTCTCCCAACCTACCATCAACTGACGGAGTGATTGATCTAGTTTCAAGTACAGTCGATCCCACTCTTCCATTAGAGAGTGAAACTTATATCACTCAAGTTGATGATCCATTAGTTGATCAAGTGGTCGATTCGATTTCACATTCGGTCGATCCCATTCTCCCTATAGAGAGTGAACTTCATACTGCTCAGGTTCTTCTTGTTACATTAGATTCTTCTACGTCGGGGGGCATTTCACCTGTTTCTACAGAACCCCCTCCAAGTACTGAGGTCTTTTCCTTTGATTGGAATAGACTGGTAGAACCTCGTCTTCCTTCCTCCATACCTTTCCAAATCATTGTGAAGGCTGGTCGTAGGGATATATGCCGTACACATGTGGATGAAGGTGCTTCTGTTAGTATTTTATCCTCAACTGCTTGGAAAGCTTTGGGTTCCCCTCAACTTGTGCCTATTACGCAGAATCTGAAAGCTTTTAACAGAACCATTAGTGAACCTTTAGGGATCCTTCCTAAGTTTTCTATTACTTTGGAAGGTAAAACTGTCTGTATTGATCTTATGGTAGTTCCAGGCCCCTTGGATTTAAATTTACTCCTTGGGCGAGACTATGTTTATGCAATGAAAGTTGTCGTATCGACACTCTTTCGTGTGATGTATTTCCCTCACAATGGCAATATTGTGACTGTAGACAAACTTTCATTGCCTATTCTTGTTTCTACTACCAATAATATGAAACCTCTAAATGTTCCTGATTCTAAAGTGGTATCTACCCCGCCACGGGTTAATTATGTGGCAACTAGTCCCATGTTTTCAATTACTGATGTAAGCGAGCCTCTCACTGTTTGCTCGTCTTCCTTTGACTTAGATCTGGTAATTGACATGGAAGACTCTATGGGATTATTTGAACGCGATGTTCTTATCCCTTTTGAGTCCCTTGACATGTGTTCCTTCCAGAGAATTTTTCTTCCATCTAATGAAGACCTCTTGGAAGCCATGATCAAGGTGTGTCCATTGACATGTGTTTCTTCCAGTTGGAAGCCATAATCAGTGGTCCGAGGGTAGTTCCTTTTACTATGTCAACCTCATTAAAAAATGAATCAATTAGCGAGGATAGTTCCTTTTACTGTGTCAACCTCGTTAAAAAATGAATCAGTGAGTTCGAGGATAGTTCTTTTTATAGTGTCAACCTCGTTAAAAAATGAATCAGTGAGTGCGAGGATAGTTCCTTTTACTGTGTCAACCTCATTAAAAAATGAATCATTGAGTCTAAGGTAGTTCCTTTTACTGTGTCAACCTCATTAAAAAATGAGTCAGTCGGCGATGAGGACAGTTCTTTTCCTGTGTCAACCTCATTAAAAAATGAAACAGTAGGTAGATTGTAGAGAGTAGATTAATAGATTAGAAATAAGTATTTTATGAGGATGGCTCCTATTACTGAGTCAACCTCGTTAAAAAATGAATCAGGTATGAGGACAGTTCTTTTCCTATGTCAACCTCGTTAAAAAATGAATCAGTTGGTCAGAGGATAGTTCCTATTACTGAGTCAACCTCGCTAAAAAATGAATCAGGTATGAGGACAGTTCTTTTCCTGTGTCAACCTCGTTAAAAAATGAATCATTTGGTCTGAGGATAGTTCTTGTTACTAATTCATCCTCGTTAAAAAATGAATCAGGTATGAGGAAAGTTCTTTTCCTGTTTCAACCTCGTTAAAAAATGAATAAGTAGGTTATATAGGTATATTGTAGAGAGTAGATTTGAGGAAAATTCTTTAATGTGTCAACCTCGTTAAAAAATGAAACATGTAGGTGAGGATAGTTCCTGTTACTGTGTCAACCTTGTTTAAAAAATGAAACACGTTGCCATGAGCATAGTTCTTTTCCTGTGACAAGCTCGTTAAAAAATGAAACAAATCCTCCCCTAATTGAGTCGAGTCTTTGACCAGATCTCGTAAATGTTAAGTTGTATATTTAGGTTAGTTATTTCAGTTTTTGCATAATTTTCTTACAGTTTTAGGTCGGGTATTTCATATGATCTCGTAAATTAACCTTCATTCCATCCAGCTATTAATTACCAGCAATGTATTTAGTTGAATGAAATGAAGCTAGGGGGGCATGCGCTCTAGCAGTTACCCTTAGGGGGCATCAAGCACAGTTTTCTCTCTGTTTCAAGCTTTTGTAAAAATGAAACCTATCCTAAGTCAATTTCGGTTATTTTCAAGACTCGTTAAACTCATGAAAATCTCGAGATTATTTTGTTATCTTTCATTCTCGTAAAACACATGAAAATGCAGAGTTCTTTTCGTCTTTTCCTGCTCGTAAATTAAATTGAAAGTCGGCCACAGGAGTACATTTTTATCCCTTTTTCGAACTCGTTAAAACTTACGAAAAAGTGAAAACCATGACTACATTTTTATCCCTTTTTCGAACTCGTTAAAACTTACGAAAAAGTGAAAACCATGAGTACATTTTTATCCCTTTTTCAAACTCTTTAAAACTTATGAAAAAGCGAAACCTTGGAGTCTTCTTTTAAGCCCTTTTTAGACTCTCTAAACATGAAAAGATTGCCGAGCACTTGATTATTGGAACTCATTAAAATAAATGAATGATCGTCCCTTCAGTATAAGTTTACCCCTTTTACGGACTGAAATGGACTATTTACGAAAAAGGTATACATTGACTAATTACGGTCAATAGAGTTCTCTCCCGCATTATTTTATCCTTTTTCGGGCTCAAGAGACTAAATTTACGAAAAAGTACACCCATGGATTTTTCTTAATTTTTTCTTCTGACTCCCTAAAATTTAAAAACACCGAGTTTCTCCTATACTGGACTCGTTAAAATTTAACAGTAAAGGACCTATTCAATACTAAAGCAGGAACGAACCACTCCTTCTTAGGGTTCGAATATTAAACTAAGTTGGACTCATCTAAAGGATGAACTTATAAACAAGAAAATGTTATCCTCCTCAAGCTTGTCAAAAATAAAGAGGTACCTGCCAGAAATGGTGGGGGAAAAGAGAGGAAAATGAACCTGTTTGTTGTATTTTTATTATTCGGAAAACCGTTAACCACTCTTGAACACGACACTTTTTGTTCACCTGGGTTGGGAAATCCTTTGTCTAACAGTTAATCAAACCATATTGAAAGTATTCAGTGAGTTTCTGGGTATTAGCTTTGGGTCAATTGTCACCAAACCATCTGTAGTGTCATTATGTGTTCAAGAGGACAGTTCAAATAAAACATTCATCTGCAAAATATTTGTCATCCATTTTGACCATCCCTGAGTTAGTCCTTGCCAATATATTTCTTCAAAACTTGATCTATGATTTCGTGTTGTGGGCTTGCCTACGACGGATCACTTTCTATCGATGACAGCTCATTATCTAGGAATTTGATCTAGAAATCGTCAGTACCTTGAAATCTGCATGCATCAATGGCAGGTTTCTCGCCTTCGACGATAGGTTGCATCATTGACCTTCGATCGAATGATTCTGTGACATGTTCGACTTCATCTCATTCATTCAAATTTCATGGATTGTACTTAGTACTTTGAGAGCCATTGACATTGCTGGTGGTTACTCTCACACTTGTTAACAATTTACATTATTGACTGGTAATCAATTGGTTTCTACCATGTTCGACTTCAACACACTTAATCGCATGGATAGAATCGTACTAGTTCGAGATGCGGAAATCAAGACCCTGAATCTAGTTTCTACCATCCAGGCTGCGAGGAATTTTGTTATTCATTTATACAGTAGACTATTCATATACATATGGCTGCGTCCATGTTGTGTCTACACTATTGATGTAATATTAAAATCATTTCTGTATCAGAACAAGTTTAGTTAGTTTTTGATCTGAGTATGGGAATGCCTACCTCAGTGATGATATGTTTACATATATATATATTTTGCATTTAATGTTTTTATAGGTTCTGACTGGGGTTTCCACAGGATGATCCTTGAAATGATAAAGTACTTCACTCTTCATATATGACCGACTTCATCTTCATCTATTCTAGACTTCGCACTTTAGGGGGAAATCTGTTACACTAAAAATTGTCACCTTGACATTCTGCTAACTGTATGAGATCATTAACACTCATACATGCCTCCTCTGCAAGTCTTACAACCTTTACTCATGTGAAGCCCTAAAACAGGAGGAAAAACCCTAAAAATCTCTGAAACTTTGGGTACACAAGTAACATGAGGCCTGCCTGCGTTCCTAGCTTGGGTACGCAGGTAATACACTGCTTACCTACGTTTTAGAATGTAGTTTTCCTTTGCAATGCCTGCATACCCTCCTCAAAGTAAAAAAGGCTAGAAATTAAAGTCAAAAAAGTGGTTTGAGGTCAATTCTAGAAGGTTCTAGATGAAAATTTTTGGGGATGAGTACGCTTTGATAAGGTGCATGTATCCCTCACCTTAATGAACTAATCCCTTGATGTGAGGAGTCTATCCCTTTGAAGGAGGATTCTATCCCTTAAAAGGTGGAATCGTAACCTCCTCATCTGCTCTATAAAAGGAGGCATTGGGTAGCCTTAAAGGGTTAAGTTTTTGGAGATTGAGATTTTGGAGATTGAGAATTGGAGTTAAAGCTTTAGAATATTTGAAGTTAAGTGTTGTTGAGATTCAAACTCAGTTAATTAAGACTTTTGTGAGGAAATATTACATACCTCTATTCATCTTGATTGAGGAGTGCAGAGCTTATCAAAGTAAAGGAGATTCCTGGTTCGGACCCCAGAAAGTCCCGTGCAACATCAAGGCTCAGGTTGTAAGGATTTTCTTCTTTTGAAATTAATATAAATATACTCATTTTTCTCAATAAGATTTCAATCAATGGTTTATTTCATAGATTCCTTGATCACTATGATAAGCATGGTTTATGATGATTTCTATGTACGTGATATGTAATATTTTGCTTGTTTGTGACTGCAGCTTTACGAGGAGAACTCCTTCAAGCGCGCGAGGGACAACGATGACTTCAAACAAGCATTGGACAAACGGTAATTCCTTAACACCTCTATAGAGCTTTTCATAGATCGTATATGCTTAGAGAAAGATTAGTCTATTTGGTTGTCTGTTGCTAGTTACTTTTAGTACTAGAGAGATCGATCTTGTCTGCAAGATGGATTAATCCTCCAACAAGCATAAATAATTAATCATAATATAGGGCAAACCAATAACTATTTGATTAAACTTAAGAAAATAAGAATTCAAGATAAACAATCTAGTGAACTGTAGAAGGAAAGAAACTTGTATAACTTCTAGTAATTTCACCTTCAAGATTAGAAAAAATTCAAGATATACATATAACATAGATCAAAGAAGAGGGAACTCCTAGAAATTATTGATCACAGTCATAAAGACCTCCAAAGCAACCTTTTAAGAATGGACAAAGGGCATGATCAAAACATAAACCTCTTTGGCTAAAATTAATCAGTGATACTTCAAAGAAAGATCTTAAGAACAATGTTTAAGTAGCATCAAATAGAAGGGATAACCATAAAAAATATTTGATATCTACTGTATTGAATCATTCATAAGATAAACAAGCATAAGTAGGTCTAGAGAGAAACTAAGAATTCTCTAAACTGACCTAGAAGAAGAAAACATAGAAGCAGTGAAGGATAAATAGAACTAAGGTGCCTCTAAACAACATTTCTTAGTCTAAAACTTTTGTCCTATTGCAATAGAAGGATGAAAAAAATGATAATACAAGAAAACATGAACTAAATAGGAACACATCACCATTTGACAGTGCTGATGGATCCTACAAGAAAGCCTTCTCCAATGTCAAATAATCTAAGCCATTCACAAAAATCAGAGCCAATTTGTCTTCAATCTCCAAAACTATGTATTACTCACAAGAGTCATATCAACAACCAACTACAAAGAGGCCTCAATGATGTATTTAACAAGTAAGGAGGACAAAAAACCTAATTTGTTCTCTAGAAGATCATTAGTTAATCATAAATGTCACTTTTGTCCTTTGAGACCTTGCAAGGCACAAGGCACGAAGTATCTGATGAAAAATATCTTCTTGAGCATTTTTGGCAAAAAAATTGATGTTTAGGCTCCCCAAAGCCTCCAAAATTTTCCTAGCATACTTTTTTGACTTTTTGACTGTCAAGGTGCAACATTGAGATTTAACAATGTATTTCCTGGCCAAGGCGCAACACATGCACAGGAAAATTGGGTCACCTTGCAGCCAACTTTTGAAGGCCTTCGCGATGTCAGAATGGGCTCCATGGTGGCTCGTTGGAAAGCCTGTCAAGTCTAATTTCCATAAGTTCCCTTGGTTTTATGATTGGGATTAAATAACCTATCCAAAAATTAAATATCCAAGGCTGCTTAAGGCGCAACGCTAGTCCTAAAAACTAGGCAGAAATGTGAAATTTGGGGTGTTGGTGAGCCTTTTGAGAGACCAAATCAACACCAAATGACCTTAAAATTGGTGAGAAAGTTGTACTTGAGATGAGAATTCCAAAAATTTAAAGTAATCTACCTGAGGATTCCTGAGGGAGTAGCATATCGCCAAGGGTGTTGTGCCTTTAGGCCTTAAAATCAACAAAAAACCAAAAATTTTCAAAAAGTTCCCAAAAATTGTAGATATATTCCTTATGAGATTTGGGAGACCTGTAGAGAAGCTTAAGCAAGAATCCCAAGTTTTTCTTGGTCTTTTAGTTCCTTGAGTGATTGAATTTTGGTAAGGGCTCTTTTGAGCTTGGCCCTTGCAAATTTATTTTTCAAAGCATAGTGCTTGGTCATCTTCTTTTGGAGGTCAAGATCCTTTTTTTTCTTCTTCAGCTGCTTGTTTTCATTCTTATAATACTCAATTTTATACATTTCCATGCCAAGGAACCTTTATAGATCTTTGATCTCTGCATCCTTGCTTTGGAGCAAGATGCTTATAATGCTCTCCTCATCTTCATTTTCACTGTCAAGGTCAATAAATTCAGATTTTTATTTAGTTCCATGATTACCTTTCTTATCTTTGATCTTTTGTTTGCCTTTGTAATTTTTCTTAGTGGAGGTGGATAGCATGGTCACTTAGCTTTTAGAGGCACAAAACACATGCCTTTTTCCCCTTTGGTATGTTGAGGCAAAAGGTTTGATTGTTGTCATTTTGGTGTCTTCATTATGGTTTCCATCTTGACTGTCATTATCATTACCTAGGCTGATTTCTTCCTTATTTACCTCATCTTTATTGGCATCCAACTCCATGTCTTCTTTACTTCTTTCCTCATTTGTGTTTTCACTTTAAAGGTGTCATGACTTTCATTGATGTCTTCTTCATTACCTTGGCTGCTAGGTGTACCATCATCAATATTTTCATCCCTATTTGCCTCCTCAATAATTTATGCATTGTACTTTGAACCAATATGAGTCTTACTGTCTTTGGCCTTGCTCTCTGAACTAGTATCACTGTCACTGTGAGGCTCACTGTTTTCATTACCCCCATTGATGTTATGACTTATGTCATGACTGTTTTGATGAGTGCCAACATCATATTTATCATCATCATAATCATTGTTGCTCTCCTATGTATTTGCATTGATTTCTACACTTTCATTTTTCTCCTCATTGTAGCTACTTGCCTCATCATTTCTGTGATCTTCATTTCCACTATCAGCTTCTTGATTTTCTTCACTATTATCATCTCCCTTCATCTCCATTTTTTCTGTTTCGTTGCTTACCTCTGCCTCTTCATCACTAAGAGTCTCACTGTTTTTACTTTCATCATGGCTCTTAGTCTCATTTCCAACATCATCATCATTATCTGTTTCTTGTTCACTTTCTTGTTCACTACCACTTTCTTCTTTGGTTGATGCATTAGGAGAGGGAAGGAAGATGGGATGATGCGGGAAAATTTTGCTGATGATGGGGTTGTGGGTTTGTGAAGACCTCATGAGCAATGAACACCTCCCATGGTATGCCCTTTTGCTCGAACTGATGTAGCACAACCATATTGATCAAGGAGTGATGGAACAAACTTTGCATTTGCTGGGAGCAATTCCTCTTTTGTACAACAGCGGACATCTTGTCAATACTCCTATATAGGTAGTAGGGTAAATGAAGCATTTTAACCCTAGTAAAGTGCATGAGTAATCTGATATGATAGGAGTAGAGTCTAGAGTACCTTCCCTCATAGGTAAAATATTTCATGATGACCCTCATCAAGGGAGCATACCTCTCCAGCAAGTGTGAAAAAGGGAAAATATATTTGCAACCTTCTTTGTATCTTGGCTTGAGAAATGGCTCATAGCCTCTCATGTCTAACTTTGCTCTTTTGAACCATTTTCACCAACATTAGGTATTCCAGTGGTGATAGAAATGAAATATGATGATAGCTCAAATTCTAACCCTGTAATATTCACTTGTTTATTGTGTAGGTTGAGGATAAGCAACCTAGTGAGCTCAGGGTGACTCTGCACCTATTTGAATTTTTCACAAAACTGAAAACACCCTACATTTTGGAAACATATAATGTTCATAGGAGAGGCTTTAAGCTCCATAGTGTCTTGGGGTTCAAACTTATTAACCTTCCCACCTCTGTTCTTTTTCCTCATAGGCTCTTGGCCTTCTTCACTACTAATATTCCCGCCTTCTCCTGACATTTTGATTTCTGCTACCTTTAAACAAATCCTAGCATTGTTTGTGAAAATTGATATGAGGACTGATTTGGGATGATGGTGAAAGGCAACCTTTGCAAGTGAGTGATAGGAAGGTGTAGGTGTATGACTAAACCCTTTAAGCTTTGATGAATGGTTGACTTCAACTCACTGCAATTACCCTACTTCATACCCTATTTGACTGATAAATTCCTATTTGTAGATGATGGAGTTTGAAACGAGGTTTTTAGCATGAATAATTAGGGTTTCTAATCCTTAGGGTTTGGCCAATTTATTTTAACATCGAATCATCAAAATTCGTTGGACGACAAGGCAAGACATCCACCTACCGACTTTTAATGCCCTTGAAAGTCCTATGATAGCAACTTGAAGGAGTTATTTTTTTTTTTTTTTGCATTTGTAGGTGGAGGAGAGCTTCAAGTGAAGGCGCAACGCCTACATGTAGAGTCAGGTCTATTATACCCAACGCTTAGTGCTTGCACACGTTCCTAGGTGTCGGGCTATCCAACCCGCGGTGCCTGCATGAACACGCAACGTGTGTCCTTGAACGCGCAGCGTAGTGAAATTTTGCACGGAAAAATCTCCTGAACGCGTAGCATTGGGCACTAAACACGTAGTGCCTTCCTCAACATGCAGCGCTAGGCACTAAATGCGTAGCACCTACCTGAACACGCAGCACCAGGCAGAGTTGCTCAATTTTTGACTGAAATTACCAAATTTGTCTCTTGAATGCTCTTTTTCTTTTTGCAAGTGCACAATGAGTTCGGTGAAGGGAAAAAAGGTCTTTTATAGCCTAGGGAAATAAATTTTTCTTAGGTAACCCACTTTGCTAATGTTTTTTTAGCTTTCTTATTTAACTAATCTTCCCTTGACCTTTTTGCTGTAGGTGGCTAAAAAAAAATTAAATGGCTCTTTTTCCCTTTTTCGTGGTAGCTTGCTGAAAACATGAAAGGGCACTTTTTCAGCCTAAGGGTCTGTTTCACTCCTCTTGACATATCAGAACCCTAAAAACTTCCTTTTCTTCCATCTTGAAAACTAACACATCCCTTTTGTTCATTCAGTAATGGTAAGCTTTTTTTTTAACATTTTTGATGGATTTCTTCCTTATAGCAGCACTGCCAAAAACCCCTTTTGAAATTTGTGAGTGTGGGTGACTTGAAATATGGTTTCTTCCCTTCTCAATGATATTCTTTATTTATTTTTCCTTTGAAACAGTGAGGAATTTCACTTTGGAAAACTTTGGGATGACATACATAGTAGCCCTTTAAAATCTTCTTTCTATTGTCATCATGGAGGTCTGAAATCTTCATTTTACCTCCTTTGACCATCTTAAAAAAACCCTAGGTTTCTGGGATGCTTTTTCAATGTGATTTACAACACTAGATTCCTGCTTGGCACACTACTGACCCAATCAGGCTCAATAACCTTGATTATTCTTGAAAACAAATTTCTTCCTCTCCTTTTGGTGTGAATGTCGTTATTTTGTAACATGCCTATTATCTTATGAATGCTCTGTTGTTGGTCACTTTAACACTCCTGCAGAAATGTCAAAATTTCTCATTTATCTTTAGCAGAATTTGAAATTGGTAGAGTGGCCTTCTTAGGATATTTTTCTGATCTTTCTTAACAACCATGTGCTGATCTTGTTTTTCATTTGAACCAGGTTCTATCATAAGAAGAACATATCTTAAAACACCAATGAAGACCCTACAACCTAGGAAACCCTAATGATCTAGTGGGAGGGTTTTAACTTGGTCTTTGACTGAAATTAGGCTTGGGATCTTAATAGTGTAAAATTAAGAGTTTTTGAGAAATTGATGTATTTGAATATATTGAAATTGATGTACTTGATTGATCTAAAGAGCCTATAGAGGTAGTTTGGAGACCATCAAGATTTGAGGAACCTGATGAACATGGGAATGAATAGGTTAATTGGTCACCCCATATGGAAAGTGAAAGAGTGAGGCAAAGGAAAAACAGAGTGCTGGGGTTATAGCAGGGAAAATAGAAAATAGATGAGTGTCATAAGCCCATAAGGGGCCCTTTAGGAATGGCAGGTTAACCATGAAATAAATAAATAGTAGAATAATGAAGAATTTATGATAAGGATTATGAAGGCAGTGAGATTTCTAAAACTCACAATATTCGGGAATCTTGTTTTTAGAAATATAGCACTAATATTTATTCATATACAGATAGTAAAAAATTATTTATGACCAACAGTGGCTCCACTTGGGGAGGGAAGCTCCTTTTTATGATGTGTCCATGACCTCAGAACTCAAATATCTGAATTTTGAAGACTAGAGCCTCACTTGAACTTTATAAATTTCTTTCCTTCATTTGTTGATGTTCCCTTGAAGGTAAGATTTCAAAAAATCTGAAAACGTGATTGCTTCAACCTCATTTCTACCTACCCATCCTACTTTTTCTAACATTTTTCTTCCTTTGGGTGCACTTGGACTGGCAAACCCTTGACATTATTTTTTCTTTGAAAGCATAAAACAAAAACTATCTACTTGTACCCTTATCACTCCCAAGAGTTCAGATTAGGCTGATGAACTCTCTTATTCTCTGGCCAATCTACTTATTTTTCAAGATTAAGCTGTTTGAAAAAATTTTCTTATCTAATCTACTGAGATGAAATTGAAAACATGACTAAACCAAGATTGAGCAATCTGATTTTCCACGGGCTGTGGCATTTGGAAAAGCTTCACACAGACATTATTTTTGTACAATATAAACTAGAAAACATAAGGGCTGTGATTTATCATTTTTTAAGCATTCTTATCTTTTCTCTTTGGTTCAGATTTGAGCATTTAGAACCATTAGTCTTTTTCTAATATACTCTACTGAAAACTCAAGCTTAAATGGTTTGACAAGTCTTCTTTCACTAACCTATCAGCAGAAATTTAAAACATGTTTAGTCATGATTAGGCTAGATGACTGAACAAGATTCTTTCTTTTGAAATAGTAGTGTCATTTAGGCTTGCACAATTTTAGCAACACTCTTTTTGGGTTATGGGGCTATACCTATTCTTTTCCTACCCTCCTTTACTTCCTTTTTCTATTTTTGTGTTTCTTTTTTTCTGATATTTTATCAATCAATGTTATGTACAATGAATGAAAACTTTAAACTAGGAACTTTGACAAAAATAGTGTTTGAGCATCCTGCCATTGACAGGACCTATGAATACCTCTACTCCATCCCTCTCTTGCAAAAAGAAAGCATTATTACCTCTAACTGAATGAATGATATAAGGACCTTTCCATAAATTTTCAAATTTTCCATGATTTCCTTTGTCCTCCCCCCTAGAATACCATTTCAGCACTATGTCTCCAATGTGGAAGTCATTGGCTTTGGTTCTTCTTTCAAAGATCTTCTTTATGTTTTCTTGAACTGCTTGTGCTCTTTTGTAAACTTCTTCCCTTGACTGCTGCAAATGAATAGTTTTGTTCAACATCCTTTACATGTCATTTTCTTCTGATTGAACCTCTTAGAGAAGATTCATAACCGGGACTCCCAAGGATGTTGGGAAAACAACATCCATGCCATAAACCAATTGATAGGGAGACATATTGATAGATTTCTTAGCTGTTAACCTATCATCCCATAGTGCACGCACCAGTTTTCCATGCCATGATTTTTATTTTCTTCCAACAACTTATTGATGATGTTCACCAAACTTTTGTTAGAGGACTCAGCCAGCCCATTACCTTGAGGGTAATAAGCTATACAGTGCTCTAATTTGATGTTGTACTTGTAGCAAAATTCTACCATTGTTTTGGACTTAAACACGGCAACATTATTGGTGATGATATTTTTGGGATAGCCAAATCTGGACAGGATGTTGGTTTCAAGGAATTTTATGATGACTAAGTCGGTAGCATTCCTTGAAGGGATGGCTTCTATCCATTTGGTGAAATAATCAGTAGCAGTGAGAATCCACTTGTGCTGGGAAGATAAGGCAGGGTGAATTTCGCCATTGAAATCTAAACCCCACTGTTGAAAAGGAGTTTCAACACTAATAGGATGCAAGGACAAAGGTAGTAGCTTTTTCTTGCCATCAAAGATTTTGCATTTATGGAAAGTTGCAACTAGCTTGTGTGTATTATGGAAAATAGTGGGCCAATAGTAACCAGCTCTAAGGATTTTATTGGCTGTGGTTTTCTAGTAGATGTGACCTCCACACTCTCCTTCATGGAATTCATGCATAATTCTATCTGCATCATCTTCAAGCAAACATTTAAGCAATATGCCAACATAATTTTTGCAATACAAAGCTCCATCTAAAATGTAGAAATTTAAAGCTTTTTGTTTCAAGAATATAGCTTTTGTTTTGGATAAAGTAGGAGGAGCATTAAGATAAAAAAAAGTACATATAGAATATCAGCATACCAGGATGAATTCAGAAATACCTCTTCAATGTGTGGAGCTGTGAATTCTTCTTGTTCCTCTAATGCATCAACCATATTCATGTCTAGTGCTTGAAAATTTGATTCAACCATGATTTTTGCAAGTCCTTGTCCTTTAATTAGCTTAGTGGGTCTGATTTCTAAATCTTATTCTAAGATAATAGCAATCAATTTACCCCTTTTTCCATTAGGGTATTGATTCAGAATGTCTTTAACGAATTTATGTGGAACAAAAGAAATAACATGGGAGTGAAAAATGTAAATTCTGAAGTCCTTCAATGCTTTGATCAAGGTGAAGGCTTGTTTATCATGATGTTATATTTTTGAGGAGCATCCCTCAATGATTTTCTAAAGAAGCCTATGGGTTGTTCTTGTCCCATCATGTTATTTTGAAGCAATACAACATAAATAGTGTGTTCAGATGCAAAAGAGAAAATGAAGAAATACTTGGTAAATTCAGGGCTGATTAGAACCGTTGTTTGGGTAAGGGCTTGTTTCACCAGTTCAAAGGATTGTTTGGCTTCCGTGGTCCACTTGACTCCTACTTCTATTTTTAGCATGTTTTTGATATTTCTTAGGATTTTAGCAAGGTTAGGAATGCATCTTCTCAGGAACTTTATCTTTCCGATGAAATATTGCAGCTCTTTAATATTTCTAGGATGGTTGATTTGTAGTATACCTTCAATCCTTTTGGGGTCTATATTTATCCCTTCTTCAAAAATGATGTGGCCTAAGAGTTTTCCTTCTTGAAGACCAAACAATATTTTCTTAGGATTTAGAGATAGGCCATACTTCCTACACTTCTCAAAGACCTTTCGCAAATGAACTAAGTGTTCTTCATTAGTTTTAGAATAAAGGTTGATGTCATCAAGGTATATGACTATGAAGTGACCTATGTATTCAGAGAAAGATATGTCCATGGCCCTTTGAAAATTATCCCCCACATTCATCAACCCAAATGGAATTTTTACATACATGAATGTGCCCCAAGGTGTTGTGAAAGCGGTTTTGTGCTGATCACTTGGCAGTAACAATACTTGATTGTACCCCGAAAATCCATCAAGCAATGATATTCTCTTATAACCCACCACCCTTTATAGTATATGATCTGTTAGCGCTCAAATCTACCTTAGGCTGAAATAAGGTAAAACTCAAGGCTACATCAAACCACGCTCAGCCTCGTAGCTAGCCCTACAAGGACAGGAGAGGGCTCTCTCCGGGTCTATCTCGGCAAAAGATTTTCAGAGGGGCTGAGATGACTTATAATGAACAAGGAGTACTGATTTTAGGCTAGTAAAGAGATAGGAAGGTTTGATTTTGATTTTTTTTTGGATTTTCGTTGGAGAAATGGGAAAAAACAATTTTGGGTCCGGGGATAAGGCCAGATCTTTGCAGAATTCGAGTTGGGGCGAGGTAGGTGATAGTCTTGATGCTTTTGATCGAGTATATGGATGGATCAGAATGACAAGGAGCCGAAGAGGGCAAGAGGGAACATGGATCCTCTCCAAACAGGCGAAAACATGTAAAACTAAACGATTCAAAGGCAGAGCACTGTAAACATTGGATTCAACCTCATCTACTCATTCATTTAGTTTCAGAAGCATAAGAAGATATGGCATAAATTAAACATGAAATAACTTACAATAAACTGAGAGAAAACACCATCAAGAACTGAAAGTCACAAGAATCCCAACAGGTGCCACAAAACCTCTGATCTTTCCTTAGCCAAAATATGAAAAATATGTACAATAGTGTGCCAAAAGTTTCCCAAGAGTCCAACCTCTCCAACCCTTGAAAATGATTGAGAAATTACATCATATAGACCATCCTAACCCCTTCCCACACCTCTAGGGGTCGAATTCCTCCTTCTAGGAGCAGTTCCAACAAATTCTAAACAAGGAACTAGAAAATAGGCATCTAAACAACTTGCCTCTAAAAGGGAGGAAACTGATTCTTACATCTGATTTTTACTTTTTTAAGAGTGAATCATCTAGAAGAGGTAAAAGTGAGTCAAATTTACATGCAAACCATCAATTTACATCATGATAACCCAAAAATTTCATCCACAAGCAAAACTGGTCCCAACTGGCCGAAATCCTGAGCTGGAAGGTGAAAAATTGACCAAAAATCCATATGCGTAGCGCCCCTGAGCCATACGCGTAGCGCGCCTTTCATCCTGATTTTGAGGCACTTCCTGGCATCCAAATTGAGCTCATGATAGCTCGTTGGAAAGCCTTCGATGTTGGCTATCCCACCCAAGTGAAAGTTCACAATTTGGAGCTCATGTTCCCCTCCAAAACTTCATTCTCCCAGAAGTACTTCCTGCTGGTGCAAAAGGTGGCAGCAAGGTGGTTTTCATGGTGTTTTTGGGCCTTTTGACCATCCAGAACCTAATGAAATGCTTCAGAAATGCTTGAGAATACACAAATTACCATGAAAAACCCAGAAATATAAATTTTTCCTTCAGCAAGTGTCCCAAACAAAAGTGAGCACGTCGACGCGCTACTCGTATAGCGGAAAAATCTGTTTTTGGACCAAAATATTTCAAAATGACAAAAATTTCTCCGAATTTGCTCAAATTCGGAGCGAAGACCCTCCATCATGTATCATGTCCAGCTAATGAAGCCTCGGCCAAAATCCGGAGTGGATCAGGCCTTTTCCGCCGTTTTAGTGCTTCGCTCAACCTCCTCTTCAGAATCTTCATTCTTGCTTTGCAGACATGCATGTGAGCCCAATAATGACCTTTCATGTGATGAAGCATGTATTTTTATCTGTTTTCCTTCTCCAAAAACTTCTCCAGATGAATTTTAACATGCGTGAGTTCAGTCTCTCGCTCAACTAGTGTCATGTCACCTGGTCTCTTTCGGGCCAACTGTCGATCCTCACGGATCCGCCACAGCTCATAAAGTGTGTGCTCATCCTCTAGCTGTTTGTTGCGCTACTCCAAGTAGTCTATCACCCACTAAGCCCTCTGCAATTTCTCTTTCAGCGTGTCATTCTCGGCCTTTTTCTCCTGGATGATCTCTTTCAGTCTCGAGCTAGGAGAGCTCGCATCAACATCAATGATCGTGAAATCAGTGACCCGGCCTCCTGAAGGGCCCTCATCATGCATGGGCTTCTTGCCCCTATCCTGGATCTATACCTGTAATGAAGAAGAAGGCGAGATCCCTTCCACATCATGTGGAGATAATACTCGGTCTGCTGATGGAGTCGGCGAGACCCCTTCCACCCCGGGTGGAGATAATACTCACCGTGTAGCTGCAAATAAGGCCCTGTGGCCTCGCTGGTATGTCACATACAATGGAGCAATGATGTCCTTGATCTTAGGAATGTCAAGATGGTGTGAAGGCTCTCCCTCATCATGAACTATCTCGAGATGCGGCTGTGGCGCTGTGAAGAAGTCACGGGAGATGAAATCCTCCCAAGTGATGCCCTGCTGTGTCAACTGATGTACCACTACGATCTTAATCAGAGCGTAATGATATATACTTCTATGTTGTTGTGCTGGGGTCTTCTTCTGTACAAAAATCACCATCCTCTCTATGTTGCGATACATGAAGTACGGAATGTTCATCATACGTACCCTCGTGAAATGCATCAACAAACGGACATGGTACGCATAGAGACGCGAGAATCTGCCCTCGCAACTGAAATACCGAATGATGAGTTTCATCAGTGGTGCAAACTCATCCTTCAGGAATCTGAAAGGAAAAACCCTACTCAGGTGCCTCATATACCCAGGTTTGATGTATGGCTCATAGTGGAATTTCTCTAACTGCTGACGTTTATTCCATTCCTCTCCTATATTTCGTATGCCAGTGGCCTGAGCAATATTCATTGGTGACAGAATGAAATCTACTCCGGCGAGGTTTACATGGCCATCATGTAAATGTAGAACAAATAGACGAGCCAGTTCACGATGAAGCTGGGTTTGTGAAATCATCTCACAGTATCGAAAACATGACTGATACCGAAAACAATCCATTGCAAGCGGACATGCCTGCAATTGAGCCAAAGAAGTAGGCTCCTCCCTGAGATGCTTACCACCTTTGCCACCTTTGTGAGGCCTCCGTGGCACATTACCCTCTGCTGTGGAATCACTGTCAGACTCCTGCTCATAAACTGAATCTGTCTCTGACATGTCTTTGAAAACAAGATGACTGCAATATGAATGCTGATATAGGTGTAGTGAAGACAAAGTTTTAATGCATGCTCAAAACCCAAATATGCTGCATATGTACCAATGTATCATAAGAAAACAAGTGACAGTGGTAATAGCTCTGTTTTAGTGGCATAGAAACAGTCTCTATTTTGGATCACAAGTGAATTTTGACAAATGAGTAGACAGTGCAAATGTAGTGTGCAGCCTTTGTAATGCTGGATAAAATTTTTCAGAAGGGAAAACGAGTACAAGACTGTGTTTATCAATGGGAAATGGGACACAATGTGACAATGACCATAGTGAAACAAATAGCCATGATAGTGGTAAAATAATGATGATGACAGCAGCGGTAGAATGATAAACTGAGAGTGTGAGGGCAGTGAGACTTTGACAATGTATGCAGAGGTATATATATCAATCATACAAGGTGGGAAAATCTTCACAAAGCCAGCAATATGTATTTAAAACCCTAAGGAATAAATCTGCTATGAATATAGGGTTTCACCTCTCCACATCAAATACATTAATTTCCTCACTTCAAATCACCACAATCATTTTCCAAAAATCACTGAGAAATGATTAGAAGCCTACTTGCAAGTTGAAGGAGCCGTTGTGGTATGAAGCCGAACGCAAAAAACAAAATTTTTTGGCTTTGTCGCTATATGGGTAGCGCCCCTGCCCAACGCGTAGCGCGCAGCATATGCGTAGCGCACTTGAGATTTAACACGGGATGTGGGCGTTATACGCGTAGCGCCCCTTATATGGGTAGCGCGCCAACTTTGTGGGTAGCACGCACCCTCAAAGCCTGTCAACAACTTTGCAAACACGTCTTCAGCCCTCCACTTCACAAATTCGACTTCTGCCTTGAAGATTTGTGCGAATGAATGATTTTCATGGCATTAAATATGAAGAAAATATCCCATAAAATCAGATTCGATTTTAAATTTGTTTGCTAACCCACTTTATAATGTTTCGGCACTTTGTCAATTGGTCATTTAATACAATGCTGCTCTTTGACTTTCTCTTACTTTTTCTGAGTTTTGGACTGATAATACTTGGTTGTTTTTGCAGGGATCCGGCATTTGGCTTTGGAAAATATCAGAGGCTTGCTCTGAAGTTTCTTATGGTGAAATAAATACAATTATTACAAAAAATGAAATTAGACAATTTCTAGTTCCAAA
The DNA here is from genome assembly GCA_034641835.2 of Pinus albicaulis. NCBI lineage: Eukaryota > Viridiplantae > Streptophyta > Pinopsida > Pinales > Pinaceae > Pinus > Pinus albicaulis. The sequence continues at coordinate 1,617,133,766 of CM076582.1, forward strand.
ACAGAGTTTTGGACTAGAAATGTCTTCAAATGCTTTTGATAATAAAAATATGAAACGAGAATTTTTTGGAACCAACCTCATGGCCTGTGGGCTTCTATGACATGTATGCAAAGGACTTGAAAACCCTAGACTCTAGGACTAAAGACTCTTTCTAACGAAAACAATCATTAATGACCATGAATGAAATGACTGTGAACTTCAGTGATTTTTGAGGAATTTTAATTAGCCCTGCAGGTACAAGCATGAGGAAACACAAGACAACCAGACCCCCTCGTCAGTCAATGGCCTGCCCCTAGCGAAATGCAACGAAGTGGAACAAGCGAGACACCTAAGAATGATATGCAAAAAGTGAAATGATCTCTGATGGAGGGCTGTAAGGACCGACTCTAACATTGGCTCCAATGGGGATGTTGGCTCCATGGAGATGCCAAGAACGGCAGATCTCTGGGGGAGTCAGACAGTGCCTTCATCCATTGGGTGATGGAGTCATTATTTCAACAGATAAAACAAAAACTTTTGACATATTTATTGACTGCAAACTTGACTGAAAAGCGACCGAAACTTGACCAAAACTAACTCGACTCTAAAACTGAAAAGAATGATAAAACTGACTTGACGAACTTCAAACCAACCAACCTCCATCTCCAGAATTATAGCCTTCGCTCCGGGCCCCAGACTGAGTACACACTTGCAATAAAATAGAAATAAAATGATATATACAATGATGATGAAATCAGCAAAAAATACTTAGAAGTGGTATCGCTTTAGCAGCCGACCATTGATCGGCCCCCCAGGACAATCATCTCCATTCATTTCCTTGAGAAGAAAGGCGTTTTGACCACAATACGCTGCAATCTTAAAAGGACCCTTCCATAAGTTTTCAAATTTACCGTGCTTTCCCTTATCTTCATTCCGAGCATCCCATTTCAAAACCACCTCATCCAGCTGAAACTTATCTGCTTTTGCCTTCCTGTCATAAATCTTCTTTATGCGCTCCTGCAACTTGAAAGTATTTTGAAATACCTCCTCCCGTGTCTGCTGTAAATGAATCATCTGATTAATCCTCCGCTGCATGGGATCTTCCTCACTACCAGCCTCCTGAAGCAATTTGACTACCAGGACAGCAAGTGAAGTAGGAAAAACCGTGTCTATCCCGTACACCAACTCAAAAGGAGACATGCCAATAGACTTTTTCTGACTTACCCTATCAGCCCACAGTGCATTCACTAATTTCTTGTGCCGGCCCTTTTTATTGATTTCCAGCAATTTCTTAATGATATTTACCAAGGACTTATTTGAAGATTCCGCCAAGCCATTTCCTTGCGGATGGTAGGCAATCGAATGTCCCAAGCTGATATTGTACTTATAGCAAAATTCAACCATCCTCTTAGACTTGAAGGCCGCTGCATTATCTGTGATTATTTTACTAGGACACCCAAAACGTGACAGAATATTGTTTTCAAGAAAAGAGATAATTACCGCATCCGTGGCCTATCGAGTGGGAATCGCCTCGATCCACTTTGTGAAGTAGTCCGTAGCTGTCAATATCCATCTATGCTATCCGGAAGATGCTGGGTGGATTTCCCCGATGAATTCCAATCCCCACTACTAGAATGGTGCACTAACTTCAATTGGTTTGAGAGGCAAAGGCTGTAGTTTCTGCTTCCCTTCGAAAATTTGGCATTCGTGACAATTCTTAACAGCCTTGTATACATCTGAAAACAAAGAAGGCCAATAGTAACCTGCCCTTAGAATCTTATTCGCTGTGGTTTTCCAAAACAAATGGCCACCGCAGTCTCCTCTATGAAAGTCCTCCAAAACTCTTTGAGCTTCCTCCTCTACCAAACAATTCAACAACACTCCCCCAGGGTCTTTCCAATACAATGCAGAATTCAGAATGAAAAATTTTGCAGCTCTCAACTTCAATGTTCTACTCTTATTTCTAGGCATCCCGGGAGGTGGAGACAAATTCTGAAGCACGTATAAAATGTCAGCATACCAAGGGGAAGAAACAAAAATATCAGATACCTGAACTGACGTACTTTCCTCATCTTCGTCGGACATGGCAGTGATCAAATTTATATCTAGAGCATGCAGATTTGTTTCAGCCATGAGCTTGGCGAGTCCTTGTCCTTTGATCAGCTTGGTCGGTTTAATCTCCATATCGTATTCTAACAATGCAGCGATCCACTTACCCCGTCTTCCTTCTGGATCTGCCTGTACCAAAACATCTTTAACTGCTGCGTTAGGAACATATGCTAAAATGTGGGAATGCAGTATATACACACGAAAATCTTTCAAGGCCTTTACAAGCGCAAGTGCTTGTTTCTCAATAATGTTGTATTTCAATGCTCCATCCCTTATAATCCGACTGAAAAATGCAATGGGCTTCTCAACTCCATCTCTTTTCTGCATTAAAACAGCTGCCAATGTGTGCTCAGAAGCAAACGAAAACAAAATGAAGTCCTGTGTGTAGTCCGGGCTGATTAAAATAGGGGCTGAAGAAAGAGCTATCTTTACCAAATTGAATGATTTCACCGCCTCTTCTGTCCACTTTACCTGATTGTCCTTTTTCAGCATGTTCGTGATTTCTCTAAGATGCTCTGCAAGATTTGGAATGAAACGACGCAGAAAATTCATTTTACCATTAAATGACTGTATTTCTTTCTTGTTCCGGGGCTGTTCAATCTGTTGTATGGCTTCAACACGTGCAGGGTCAACATGGATGCCATCTTTCGATATGATGTGGCCAAGAAGCTTGCCTTCATCCATGGAAAATAGGCTCTTTTTCGGATTCAGCGAAATGCCATATTTTCTGCACTTCTGGAAAACAACTTTCAAATGATATAAATGTTCCTCATCAGAATTTGAAAACACATTTAAATCATCAAGGTAAACAACCAAAAATACATCTTTCTCGTTGGCAAAAGCCATGTCCATTGCACGTTGAAAGGTGGCACCTGCATTCTTCAAACCAAACGTCATTTTTGCATAACGAAATGTTCCCCATGGAGTGGTGAACGCAGTCTTGTCACGATCATCTTCATGCACTAAGATTTGATTGTATCCTGAATAGCCGTCGAGTAGTGAAATCCTTGATGCTCCAACTACTCGCTGCAATATATGGTCCATTTTTGGCAGCGGATAATTGTCTTTTAATGATACCTTATTCAAATTTCTGAAGTCGATACATAAACGGATCTCACCTGTTTTCTTTCTCACGGGCACCAAATTTGATATCCAATCTGAAAATTGGATAGGCACGATGATTCCTGACTTATACAACCTGTTTACCTCTTTTTCAATCGATGGTAGCAGCTTTGGATTGATTCTCCTCAACTTTTGACGAAAAGGCTTCTGATTTGGTTTGATGGGGATAGTATGCTGAATGATATTAGTATCATATGTTTTTAGATCTGAGTAATCCCACACAAAAGCATCAGAAAATGAAGACAACAATTTCACATACTCTTCCTTCTTTGGTGACAATGACTTTGATAACTTTACCATCTTGGGATTCTCAGCTGTCCCAATATTTACCTCTTCAACCCCTTTCTCCATCGGCCTCAATGTCGGTTTGCGGGCTACATCGTCTTGATCAAACAGTTCCTCCAAAGGAATCAATCCCTTAGGAATGATGTTATCTTTAAGTTGCAGCACTTCCATTTGATTTATTTGTATATCATCATTACCATCATCATGTTCTGTATCTATGGAGGTGTCTTTAAACTTACCCTTATTCTGCAGAAAATCACTAATCTCCTCGTCATCCTGAAAGACTTGCCAACATCGCTAATTGTCTGGAACGGTGGGGCGATGTTTCACATGAATCTCGAACTTGTTGCTTGAATTCATTGGAATTTTTAAATTGCTTGCTGCCTTAGCAAGTCCATCAGCAACACCATTTTGTATGCGAGGCACACATGTCAAGGTATGATCAGAAAATAACTTCAGAATATCTAAAACTGCATTACGGTAAGCCCTCATGCGAGGATGCTTGGCCTGAAACTCACCCTTAACCTGCTTTATCACCAACTCTGAATCACCATAGAATGCAATCCTTTTCGCTTTCAGCTTTCGAAGAATCTTAAGGCCAGCAATTAGAGCCTCATATTCCGCTTCATTATTAGAACAATCAAATGCTAGCTTGTAGGAACACACTCTCACATTGCTTGGAACCTTATCCGGAGCGGAAAATGGACTACGAATCCAAACACCAATTCCAGCACTGTCACTACCCACTGCGCCATCAAAATCCATGGTCCAAATACCATCTTCATCGTCCTCTAAATGCTGAAATTGCGCCGGCTCTGTTTTTCCTATTTGCTGCCCATTGTCTTCAGTTGATTTCTCCATGATAGCTTGTTTCTCTCTTCTTTCTTTTTGCAGAACTTCTCTAAAATTCTCAGTGATTTCTGGTATATCTTCCGCCTGAACTAATTGACTATCTATATCATTAAAACTATCAGCAAATAAAACAAACGATTCTAAGTCGGTATGTACATAATTTACAGGATGATTGATTGGCTTCTCCTTGCTGGTTATCATGTATTTCATCTTCTGCTCTCGATATAACTTTCTCATTTGACTGAAGACTGGAATTGTAGCATAGGAAAAATCTAACTGAAGTGTACCTTTCAACTTTGCTCCCCAAGATCTAGAAAGGAGCATTCCAAATCGCGGAGGAATGTCCGCCACAACCACATCCATTAAGACATTCTTCGCTGGAATTTGATCTAAGCTTACAAACAAATCTTTGATGAGTCCTATACACCTCACACGGCTGGAATCAAATGAATACAAATCATGATATTTTCTTGTAATGTCTAGTCCCAATTTTTCCGTGATCGCCTTTGGCATCAAATTGTGCGAAGCACCCAAATCGAACATGGCATTGTGCAAAACATATTCATGCAACCTCAAACTGATATAAAAGGGAGGAACATCACTGTCAGGGGACTCACCATTTAATGCAGGCCCGAAAATCAATTCTGGCTGATCATCCTCAACATTTACCATGTCAAACATTGGATCGAAATTCAGAATTTTGGAGACTTGACCATGGTAGCTGCTGTTCTTCATGATTTCTGTCAAAGGAATAGATATTTTTAATTTGGAAATTTCATTTTCCAAACTAAATGCTGAAACTCTTTCGACTTCTTTGACCGGAACTTCCTTTTTTTCAGCCTTATCTTTCATTATACTTGATTGATTTACCTTCTCTGTTGATGATACTTTACTAGCTGTGGTATCAATTGTCTCTTTTCCTTTCTTCTGTGGTATGGGTGAATCCGTCTTCGGTGCTGAAGCTTATTTTCTTTTCTGAATTGGATTTATGGGCACATCTCGGTTTCTCAATGAGTATTTCTTCTGTTGAGCGGACAAAGCATTCAAATATCCTCTTTGGTAATCATCTGACTCTTCCTCTAAATCTGCATCATTTGCTAAAATGAAATCTTCATCTTTCTGTGCAGCTGAACTTTCTCCATATTCTTCATCCTCAGTAATATAAATAGGCAGATCGTCGGGAGTGAAGAAATGATTTTTCTCACCTGCTACATCATCATCATCGTCTAAATCTTGACTCACAAAATTCTGCAAAAGAGGTGTCTTGATCTGCTGTCGGGCTGCCGGCTCTTGTGGTCTTTGTTCACGCTGCTTTATTCTGAATTGTGGCTGCTGCTGGCCATGATAGTTTGGATTCCGAATCTGCGTTTCTGGTTTGTCAAGTGTCATCCTTTTGAGCATTTTTTCCATCTCACGAAGCAAGTGCTATTCGGATGTAGATGTGGAAGGCTCCTCCTTTATAGTCACTCTTTTCTTTGCTTTCAACCGTGCTCTCTTATCGTTCAGATTCGCCTCAACACTAACGACAATCTTCTGCATATCTTCTAAGGTAGGCGGATCTCTGTCACGTAGCGAATAAGCCATCTCCGGATCAAAACCATCCGGGAATTTAAGAAGAGCTGACTTTTTAGACGGTCTTAAGTCATCTGGAATTGCATTATACACTATATTGAATCTGATAATATAATCCTGAATGGACTCACCAGGATTACGCTTGATGTTTGTATACTCTGAAGTGATCTGCAGCGGATCTTTTTTCATCTCCCATCGATCTAAAAATTGTGTCTGAAAATCTTGCAATGTATTGATACTTCTGGCCTGTAGAGCTCTGAACCATTTACGAACCTCTCCTCCAAAAGTCTGGGCAAACAATCTCATTGAAACATTTTCTGCATCAATTTCATGCAGGTCCAAGAAATCTGTCATTCGGACAATATGCTGCTAAGCTGATATACTCTGTGGTGTGCCATCAAATATGGGAATCTTGCTCTGATAATCAGCAGGCATAGGATCTAAATTGGCTGGCAAAGCAAGAGGTGAAAATCTGGCAGCCATGACTCTCGGCGGATTGATAATCTGTTGTCTCGGAGAAATAGGAGGAATGGGAGCAGTAGGTGAACGAGGTGTATGCGGTGGAGACGGAGGATAAACTACTGCTGATTGCTGATCAGAAATATTAGGCTGAACAGGAATGGTAGGGGTAAAGGAAGGTTCAGTGGGAATCTGTGAACTAGATGCAACTTCAGATGGTCCAAGAGTTTTTGAAGCAGATTCAATGAATTCGGGAATGTTGGTAGCCACGATGGAATTTTGCAGATTCAGAATATAATTGTCGATAGATCTATTTGCTTGCTCAACTTCTAAATACTTGATGAACTCAGGATTAATAACGGTAGAACCAGTGGCACTTTCGGATTTGGTTTCAAACAATGATAACTCAAACTGATCGTCAAACTCAATATCATCAATGTACTCAAAAACAGTGGGATCTGAGTGAGATTTGACCAAAGGAACAATAGGAGCTTCTCGACGGAAAATTCTTGGGATTAGGTTGGGGTTTTCATATACTGGAGGCAGATTTGGATCAGGATTTGATCTGGTATGCCTTCTTGAAGCCAGTGTATTGATCTATTCGGGAAAAATTTCAAGGAACACAATCAATTATCTTCAGCCTATCGACTTCTAGACTCAATCATCCAAAGGTCTAGAACGAACAAGTATATTGGGGTGATTTGCAAATCAAGTGCTGCATTCACAAGCTTACCGGAGATCGACTGAAGCAGCGTTTATCTACTTCCGCTTATGCATGGCAAAAGCGTTTCGAAAGCTACCTGGCGTGACTTCAGACTCCGTCTAAGACTTATGAAACAAACACATCAACAAGCAAACCATTGAGAGTTTTTTCCCCAGTATGGTCGCCACTATGTTAGCGCTCAAATCTACCTTAGGCTGAAATAAGGTAAAACTCAAGGCTACATCAAACCACGCTCAGCCTCGTAGCTAGCCCTACGAGGACAGGAGAGGGCTCTCTCCGGGTCTATCTCGGAAAAATATCTTCAAAGGGGCTGAGATGACTTATAATTGGTACTGATTTTAGGCTAGTAAAGAGATAGGAAAGTTTGATTTTGATTTTTTGGGTTTTTGTTGAAAAAATGGGAAAAACAATTTTGGGTCCGGGGATAAGGCCAGATCTTTGCAAAATTCAAGTTGGGGCGAGGTAGGCGATAGTCTTGATGCTTTTGATTATGTGTATGGATGGATCAGACCGACAAGGAGCTGAAGAGGGCAAGGGAGAACAGGAATCCTCTCCAAACAGACAAAAACATGTAAAACTAAACAAATTTAAAGGCAGAGCACTGGAACAATGGATTCAACCTCATTTACTCATTCATTTAGTTTCAGAAGCATAAGAAGGGAATGGCATACATTAAACATGAAATAACTTACAATAAAATGAGAGAAAACACCATCAAGAACTGAAAGCCACAAGAATCCCAATAGGTGCTGCAAAACCTCTGATCTTTCCTTAGCCAAAATATGAAAAATATGTACAATAGTGTGCCAAAATCTTCCCAAGAGTCCAACCTGTAGAATGTCTCAGAAATTACATCATATAGACCTCCTAACCCCTTCCCACACCTCTAGGGGTTGAATTCCTCCTTCTAGGAGCAGTTCCAACTAATTCTAAACAAAGAGCTAGAATATAGGCATCCAAACAACTTGCCTCTAAAAGGAAGGAAACTGATTCTTACATTTGATTTTTACTTTTTTAGGAGTGAATCATCTAGAATAGGTAAAAGTGAGTCCAAGTTACATGAAAACCATAAAATTACATCAAGACAACTCAAAAATTACAATTACAAGAAAAACTGGTCCAACTGGCCGAAATCCTGAGCTGGAAGGTGAAAAATTGACCAAAAATCTATATGCGTAGCGCGCCTAAGCCATATGTGTAGCGTGTCTTTCAGCCTGATTTTGGGGCACTTCCTGGCATCCAAATTGAGCTCATGATAGCTTGTTGGAAAGCCCTAGATGTTGGCTATCCAACCCAAGTGGAATTTCCCAATTTGGAGCTCATTTTCCCCTCCAAAACTTCATTCTCCCAGAAGTACTTCCTGCTGGTGCAAAAGGTGGCAGCAAGGTGGTTTTCATGGTGTTTTTGGGCCTTTTGACCATCCAGAACCTGATGAAATGCTTCGGAAATTCCTGAGCATGCATAAATTACCATAAAAAACAAAAAAATGCAAAGATTTCCTTCAGCAAGTGTCCCAAACAAAAGTGAGCACGTCGACGCGCTACTCGTATAACTGAAAAATCTGTTTTTGGACCAAAATATTTCAAAATGACAAAAATTTCTCCGAATTTGCTCAAATTCGGAGCGAAGACCCTCCATCATGTATCATGTCTAGCCAACGAAGCCTCGGCCAAAATCCGGAGTGGATCAGGCCTTTTCCGCCGTTTTAGTGCTTCGCTCAACCTCCTCTTCAGAATCTTCATTCTCGCTTTGCAGACATGCATGCGAGCCCAATAATGACCTTTCATGTGATGAAGCATGTCTTTGTCTCTGTTGGCCTTCTCCAAAAACTTCTCCAGATGAATTTTAACATGCGTGAGTTCAGTCTCTCGCTCAACTGGTGTCATGTCACCTGGTCTCTTCCGGGCCAATTGTCGATCCTCACGGATTCGCCGCAACTCATAAAGTGTGTGCTCATCCTCTAGCTGTTTGTTACGCTGCTCCAGGTAGTTTATCACCCACTGAGCCCTCTGCAATTTCTCTTTCAGCGTGTCATTCTCGGCCTTTTGCTCCTGGATGATCTCTTTCAGTTTCGAGCTAGGAGAGCTCGCATCAACATCAATGATCGTGAAATCAGTGTCCCGGCCTCCTGAAGGGCCCTCATCATGCATAGGCCTCTTGCCTCTATCCTAGATCTGTACCTGTGCTGAAGAAGAAGTCGAGACCCCTTCCACATCATGTGGAGATAATACTCGCTCTGCTGATGGAGTCAATGAGACCCCTTCCACCTCGAGTGGAGATAATACTCGTCATGTAGCTGCAAATAAGGCCCTGTGGCCTCACTGGTATGTCACAAACAATGGAGCACTGATATGCTCGATCTCAGGAATGTCAGGCTGGTGTGAAGGCTCTCCCTCATCATGAACTATCTCGGGAGGCGGCTGTGGCGCTGTGAAGAAGTCACGGGAGATGAAATCCTCCCAAGTAATGCCCTGCTGTGTCAACTGATGTACCACTACGATCTTGATCAGAGCGTAATGATATATACTTCTATGCTGCTGTGCTGGGGTCTTCTTCTGTACAAAAATCACCATCCTCTCTATGTTGCGATACATGAAGTACGGAATTTTCATCATACATACCCTCCTGAAGTGCATCAACAAACGAACATGGTACGCATAGAGACGTGAGAATCTTCCCTCGCAACTGAAATACCGAATGATGAGTTTCATCAGTGGTGCAAACTCATCCTTCAGGAATCTGAAAGGAAAAAACCTGCTCAGGTGCCTCATATACCTAGGTTTGATGTATGCCTCATAGTGGAATTTCTCTAACTGCTGACGTTTGTTCCATTCTTCTCCTATATTTGGTATCCCGGTGGCCTGAGCAATAGTCACTGGTGACAAAATGAAATCTACTCCAGCGAGGTTTACATGGCCATCATGTAAATGTAGAACAAATAGATGAGCTAGTTCACGATGAAGCTGGGTTTGTGAAATCATCTCACAGTATCGAAAACATGACTGATACCGAAAACAATCCATTGCAAGCGGACATGCCTGCAATTGAGCCAAAGAAGTAGGCTCCTCCCTGAGATGCTTACCACCTTTGCCACCTTTGTGAGGCCTCCGTGGCACATTACCCTCTGCTGTGGAATCACTGTCATACTCATGCTCATAAACTAAATCCGTCTCTAACATGGCTTCGAAAACAAAATGTCTGCAATATGTATGCTGATATAGGTGTAGTGAAGACAAAGTTTCAATGTATGCTCAAAACCCAAATATGTTGCATATGTACGAAAACATCATAAGAAAATAAGTGACAGAGGTGATAGCTCTGTTTTAGCGGATAGGCATAAAACCAGTCTCTGTTTTTATTACAAGTGAATTTTGACAAATGAGTACGAAGTGCAAATGTAGTGTGCAGCCTTTGTAATGCTGGATAAAATTTGTCAAAAGGGAAAACGAGTACAAGACTGTGTTTATCAATGGGAAATGGGACACAATGTGACAATGAGCACAGTGAAACAAATAGCCATGACAGTGGTAAAATAATGATGATGACAGCAGTGGTAGAATGATAAACTGAGAGTGTGAGGGCAGTGAGACTTTGACAATATATGCAGAGGTATATATATCAGCCATACAAGGTGGGAAAATCTTCACAAAGCCACCAATATGTATTTAAAACCCTAAGGAATAAATCTGCTATGAATATAGGGTTTCACCTCTCCATATCAAATACATTAATTTCCTCACTTCAAAGCACCACAATCCTGTTCCAAAAATCACTGAGCAATGATTAAAAACCTACTTGCAAGTTGAAGGAGCCGTTGTGGTATGAAGCCGGACGCAAAAAATGAATTTTTTTTTGGCTCTGTCGCTATATGGGTAGCGCCCCTGCCCAACGCGTAGCGCGCAGCATACGCGTAGCGCACTTGATATTTAACACGGGCTGTGGGCGTTATATGCGTAGCGCCCCTTATATGGGTAGCGCGCCTACTGTGTGGGTAGCGCGCACCTCCAAAGCCTGTCAACAATTCTGCAAACACGTCTTCGGCCCTCCACTGCACCACTTCGACTTCTGCCTTGAATATTTGTGCGAATGAATGATTTTTCATGGCTTATATATGAAGAAAAATATCCCATAAAATCAGATTTGATTTTAAATTTGTTTGCTAACCCACTTTTATAATGTTTGGCATTTTGACATTTGATCATTTAATACAATGCTTTTCTTTTGGCTTTTCTGAGTTTTGAACTGATAATACTTGGTTGTTTTTGCAGGGATCCGGCATTTGACTTTGGAAAAGATCAGAGGCTTGCTCTGGAACTTTCTTACAATGAAACAAATACAAAATTATTACAACAATGAAAATTGACAATTTCTAGTTCCAAAACAGAGTTTTGGACTAGAAATGTCTTTAAATGCTTTTGATAATAAAAACGTAAAATAGAAATCTTTTGAAACCAACCTCATGGCCTGCGGGTTTTTATGACATGTATGCAAAGGACTGAAAACCCTAGACTCTAGGACTAAAAGACTCTTTTTAACGAAACTAATCATTTATGACAATGAATGCAATGACCATGAACTTCAGTGATTTTTGAGGAATTTTAATTAGCCCTGCAGGTACAAGCATGAGGAAACACAAGACAACCAGACCCCCTCGTCAGTCAATGGCATGCTCCTAGCGAAATGCGACGAAGTGGAACAAGCGAGACACCTAAGAATGATATGCAAAAATCGAACTGATCTCTGACGGAGGGCTGTAAGGACCGACTCTAACATGATCCATTTTGGGTAAAGGGTAGTTGTCCTTTAGGGAGGCTTTGTTCAAGTTTCTAAAGTTTATGCACAACCCAATCTCCCCTCTTTTCTTTATTATTGACACAATGTTAGAAACCAATTCTGAGTACCTATGTGGGACTATGATACTAACATCATACATCTTCTTTATTTTCTTTTCAACTAGAGGTACTAAGATGGGATTTATTCTTCTCAATTTTTACTTGAATGGTTTCTGATTTTCCTTGAGAGGAATTTAATGTTGAATAATGCTTGTGTCATATGACTTCAAGTCCTCATACCCCCATGCAAAAATATCTTTAAATTCTTTGAAAAACTCTATATATTTATGTTTTATGTGAGGGAGAGTTTTGGACAGCTTGATCATTTTGGGTTCTTTTATGCTACCTATGTTACATTCTTCTACATTATTCTCGGTGCAAGGCCCCTTGGTAATGTATCATCTTTAAATTGTAAAACCTCAAGGCCCTTTGATCTAGATTTTCAAAAAATTATGCCTCATAAGGATGTTCAAGTAGATTTATATCAACAGTAGAGGACAACTCTATTTTGTGGGCTTGTTCTTCAGCAAAATAATCCTCTTCTTGCCCTAAGCTTGTTTTTGCTATTGCAAATTCATTCTTAGATTGCGGAAAGTCATAAATTTTTTTATCACCCTCAAACACTTGCCAATAGTCTATGTTTTCGAGTGTTGAGGCCAGTTTTTTACTTTGACAGTGTATTGTTCGTTTGCCTGAGGTATTTGAAAATTTGTGGTAGCAAAGGAAAGTCATTGGCAAGGTTGTTTTGAGCTCTAGGCATCAAAGTGAGTTCATATTTCTCAAAGGTTTTCAGGAGGTCTAGGGAGGCATTCCTATACTCTCTTATTCTAGGATTCTTGTCTGAATAATCCCCTTTGATTTTTCTAATGATCAACTCTGAATCTCCTTGGACTGAGATCTTTTTATCTTCTATGTTTTTAAGCAAGTGTAAACCAAGGAGGAGAGCCTCATACTCTGCAATGTTGTTAGTGCATTGAAAATCTAGTTTGTAGGAATGGCCTTCATTTGTGTTATGTATCTATACACCAACTCCTAAACCAATTTTTCCACAAGAGCCATCAAAGCTCATGTTCCAAAGTGTTTCCAGTTCATATTCACCACTATGTTGTTGTTTGGGGCTACTAGAGTTTTGGCTGTCATGTTCTTCATTTGGGGATAGATTTGAGCATTCTGGTAGGCTAGGATCCTTCTCGTTTTCATTTACTTTTCCACTGATGTCATCTTCATTATACAAGATAAATGAGTCAAGGTCTAAATGGAAATAATAAATAGAGGTGTGGTTTGGCCTATCTAGGTTGGTTACCATATATTTCATGTGAGATTCCTGGTACAATCTCCTTGTTTGGTTAAAGACCGGGATGATAGCGTATGACATGTCCATTTGGAGGCTCACTTGAAGTTTGGCTCCCCATGATCCAGATAAAATCATGTCATACTTCGGGGGAATGTCCACAACTACTATGTCCAGACTAGGCCATTAGTAGGAATTTGTGCCAGATTGACACATAGATCCTTGATTAGACCCAAAAATTTGACTCTAATCGAATCGAAAGAGTACAATTCTTTGTAAGGTTTGGTTATTTCAAGGCTTGATCTCTCCATTACCACCTTGGGCATGAGATTGTGTGAGGCATCAGAGTCAAGAATATCATTGTGCAAGATTTTTTCATGAACATTTAGGCTAACATAGAAAGGAGGGAAAGCTCCTTATTGATATTTTCCCTCTACCTCAGGCACAAAAAACAGCTTAGGCTTGTCATCGATTAAGTTTAGCATGTTGGTGTCATTTCCTATGTTCAAAACTTTCAGAATTTTGGACCTATATACATCTTGGCTTACCAATTCAGTGAGAGGTATGGTTATTTTTATTTTGGTGATCTCTCCTTCAAAACTTAAAGGTGCTAGTGTTTTTGACTTATTTACATCTGTTTTGTCACACAGTCTTTTCAGCAATTTTGGTTTGTTGAGCTTTATTAGCACTCTCATCTAGAGTAGATTTTCTAGGGCCACTAGTAGAGGTACTAGGGCAGCTTAGGTCACCATTTTGTTAGCTATTTTTGTCTTTGTTTGGATCAGGTTTATTAGCCATGGTGTTTGTGTTTTCTGTTTTCCTTTTTATTATGTTTTCAGGGGTATTTTTAACATCATTTTCTAGTTTGTTTTTCTTGGAGGACTCTTGGTTTTTCTTACTCCTAAGATCATATTGCCTATGGACCTCCATTATAGCATTTTCAAATCCTAATTTGTAGTCTTCAGAATCCTCATAGTTTGTTTCAGTTTGATTTGAGGCGAAGAAACCTTGTTCTTCTTCAGTGAGAAAAACATCACCCTCATTATTAAAACCTATTAAGTTTACATGGTTTTCTTCTGGCTGTTCAGTTTCTCTTTCTTCTTCATCTACATAATTATCTTGGAAAGGGGGCCTGATTTGTTTTTCATTGTCTCTCTATCTGATTTAGGGACAGTCTCTTCTAAATTTTTTATTTCTATTTCTGTTTTGGGGATTTGGTTGGTTTTCCCTAGGAGGTTCTCTTTCATTCAAGTTTATCCTCTCGATCATTCTCTCCATTGTTCTAACTAGGCTGTCAATTTTGGCATCAGATGAAGAGGTTGAGGCCATAGTTTCATCTTTATATTTGACTCTATTTTCTAACCTCATTTCATTCAATTTGGCCTCTGCACTCACATCTCCCCTTTTCGTGTCTTCCAAAGTTAGGGGATCCCTCTCTCTTAATTGGTAGGTCATGTCTGGATCAAAGCCTTCTGGAAATTTCACTAGTGCTAGGCCTTGATGTGGTTTACTGTGAGGTGGGAGGGAATTGTACACACTATTGAACCTAGTGCAATAGTATTGGATACTATCCCCGAAATTTCTCTTAAGGTTTTTATACTCTGAGAGGATTTGGAGAGGGTTTTTCTTAATCTCCCACTTTTTTATGAATGTCTGGTAAAGGGAAGGGAGATCATGTATGTTGTTAGGAGTCAAGTTTTGGAACCATTTCTTGGATTCTCCTCCTAATATTTAAGAAAAAATCCTCATATTTATGGTTTCCTCTTCTAATTCCATGTAATCGAAAGCATCATTTATTCTGTCTACATGTTGTTGGGCAGTTGTAGAGTCAACTTTGGTGAAGTGAGGGATTTTGGATTAATAGTCATTTGGAAAAGGTATTAGACGTTGTGGTAGTACTAGAGGGGCGTACCATGCTGCCATGATGGGAGCTAATGGAATCCAAGGAGGATTTACAAGGGGAGGGTTTGTGAGAGGGGGTGTAGGATGAAGTGATTTTTTTTTCACAATGGTGGTATGAATGGGTGTGGTAGAAATACTTCGACCAGCAGATTGATTTTGAGTAGACTTGGAATGAAAAGAGCCAAAGTGATGGAGAAGATGAAAATCAGGAGGAGTGGAAGGAGAGGCTTCTCCGCTAGGACTCTGCTGCAAATATATGGGCTCAAGGTCAGTCTGGTGAATCCCACTTTGTGACTTAGTTTGGAAAAGGTTTCTTGTATGGTGTAAGTAAAACTAGGGATCTTGCAAGGCTGTGAGAGTTTTAGGGATAGAACTTGCCCTATGAATGGTTCTAACAGTAGTTGAATCTTCAGTTCTAGAATTTTTCCACAAAATATTTTCTAGGTTATCAACTATGGTCGTAGGGTTAGGGTCAGGGTGAGATCTGGTGTTAATCTCTTGCGAAGCCAGATTTAAAACTCAATAATGCAGAGAGGCTGAAAGTTTATGAATGTTTTCAAAAGGTAGACCTATATTAATGTTTTCTTAACTCACACAGTGTGTGAATATGCCTCTAAACTGCTTAGGGCTGGTTTGACACAATCCTAGGGGAGTCTATGAGAACTAGTAAAGTTAGTAGGCCTACTGGAGGCTAGTGGAGTCGCCAGGTGGATGTTTTTTACTGTTTTGAAGATAAGTATTTGTGGTCCACCACCACCAATTTAAAAAAACCAATCTAGGGATGTTTTGGGGTTTTCTTAGTTCCTTTATGTAGCCCTAAGGTTTTAATGAGTGTCCTCCAGTTGAGTCATCATTTTGCTAGGTGTTGTGAAACCAGCTCCAAAAATAGAAGAAAAGAGATATCAACGCCTTAGAAAGAAGCCACTTCAAGGGGGAAACCTCCAATACATTACATGAATGAAAAATTATAGGATGATACAAATGACAAAACCTCCTTTCTATATATAGGAGTCCATGGGGCCAAAATGTAATCCTAGCCGACCTAAACTAATAATGTAAGCACACAATAATAACAATATGGGGGTTACAGGGCTACAAAAATAGAAATAAGGGGGGATACACTAACATAATAAGGGAATAAACTATTAAAATAGGGACTTAACATGCCCCTCTCCTTCAAAAAAGTGTTGTCCTCAATGCTTGATTATTTTTTGATGCTTGTGTATAAAATTCTTATCCTCCCATGTGGAATATTCTACAAGAAAATTCTTCCACTTGCTGAGATACTCTCAAATTGATTGTACTTGTTGAGTTCTTTTTTCTGTGACTTCTTTAGAACTTCTTTCGATGTGATGTTGATCTTCCTATTGTTTCATTAGATTTTTCACCAAATTTAGGTTATCCTTTGAGAGTTGGAGAACTTGTTGTTGATACTCGATGTGATCTTCCACTAATTTATCATCCATATTAGCTATTATTTGATCCTTCTGTTGGGGTTCCCATGTTTTGGCTAGATTGGCAAGACCAAAAGAGGAGACAACATCAAAACCACTTTTGGGCCCTAGGATCTAGCCCTCCTGGACCCGGAGAGGGATCTCTCCAATAAAGCAAAGAATGATGTATCTTTGAGAGCTCAAAATGAGATCTTAGGCTAGGTATGAAGCACAAAGGGGGTTTTAAATGATTTGGTTGGTTGGTTTCTGGGTTGGTTATGGGATCATAAACTGAGAAAGTAATGGGAGAAAAGGAACAAGGTAGTAGGATATTTCAGCAAAGGGGGCGGGCCAAGAAAGTGCCATCCATTGGGCTATGGAGTCATGAAAGGAAATTACATGCAACAACTAGCCAAGGATTCCACAAGGAAAGTCATCTACACTAAAGGATCTTTTAGATAGATGATGGGATGGAACATTAGGGAGAGAAGGTGAAAGAAGGAAAGAAACCAAATTTCTATCTATAGATCAGGCTAGAGGTCATTTAACTCCAGACCTGCTTGGACATACTCAAAGGCAGCTCTCAAAGAGGGACAAAGGGGCTACTTATAGATCGGACCAGAGGTCATTTAACTCTAGGTATTCTTTAGCAACTCCAAGGGAAAAACAGGGATAAATTTGACAAAGAAACAACCAAGCAACAAACTCTCGAGTTCATACATCAGCCAGCAGGCAATAACATCCACTGCACTGGTTAAACATTCGCCTCTCAGATAGCACATTTAGCAGAAAACATTAAAGGTAAGGAGAGCAGGAACATAGGGCACTTAACAAGGGTGAATCCTATGATATACTTCTGATGCCTACCAGAAGAAAAAGAAACGGTATGAAAATGTAATAAACAAAGTTAGAAAAACATCACCAATAGTAATAGACCAGGATCCTGTGAAATGTGCTTTGATTAAATGATGCAAAACCAGTCATGTACAATAAGCCCAATGGCTAATACAGTCTTTACTTTCTTCTCCCAGCCTATTACATACAAACTACTCTGTAACTCCCTCCCAAGACTGTTCTAACAGTCAAGCTGAATCCCTCTAATAGCAACAGCCAAACAACTGAACAACAACAACAACCCTTTACAATATTTTCTTCTATATTCTTATAGGAGAAAACAGAGTAGAAGATGGTAGGTGAAGAATTAAATGAAGAATTAATGCTCAGAAGAGGAGGAAGGTCACAACCCATTCTGCTTTAAATCTGTGCAATTACTTCTAGTACTCTGGCTGCAGAACTACTGCCATTCTCTGTTGACTGGACAAACTGGTGAAATAATGATGCTAGGGTATCCATACTATGTAACAAATGCTCCTTGATGGTGTAGGAATGCTGAAAGGGCGTAGATATTTTTTGAGGCACAATGTAGACTGAAAGATGATGTGTACCGTGTCCTTTCATGGAAGAATGCTCTGCTGATACGGAAACCCTGATAATATAATATCTATGTGAATTGGACCATTTAAGAGATCCAGGTCTTCCACATTGTACTTTTACCTTCTAAAAATCCCTGCAGAAGTCTTCTATTTCTTGCCTCGAGCTCTCTGTTGTTCCCTCACTGTCTCTGTCTGTGAATTTCGAGCTTCAATGGCGCTGGAGGGTTGGTAAAGTTTAAACTCTGTCCTTCGATGAATTTATGGCGCAAAAACTCCTCCAGACGTTTCCTGTAACATCAGGCTTTGAATACAGCCTCTGCACATGGTCTTCTTCAATCCCTCTGTCATTGTAACAGAGATCGCCCATTATGGCGGTCATTCCCTGCTTCTTTGAAACCCCGCAAAACATGAAAACAGTGAAGAAAAAATGGATGGGGTGGCGGATGATGGGGAAAGGCCGTGCAATTGGTGACATGGCGGAAAGAATGCGGAAGAACGATGGAGAATCGCTCTGGTGGAGGTTGGCAGAATACAGAGCGAATACACGTAAAAAAACATCAAACATTACGAAAAGAACCAGATATACATAATGGAATGGGAGGAAGTACGGAGGGCGCACATGGACATGACGTGGCGGGACCGAGGACAGTGGAAAAGTCAGCGGCAGGTGAGAAAATCTGGGCTGTCGATCGTGGCAGAGATCGATGGCGGAGGATGACGAACAGCGGGCCCTGGCATGAGCTATCGCGCATGCAACTTCATTAAACATCGTGAATCTTGGGTGGGCGATTGCCGTTGGATGGCCCGTCCCAGATCGGGCGGTCTATAGCGATTTCAATGGGCATCTGTGTCCAGAAAATAACGCGCGAAGGATGGAGTTAACGGGCGGGATTGGTGGTTTTGAAATCGTACAAGAGGACAGGTGTCAAAAGGTGTATGGATTTTATGGGTGCTTGGGGAAAACCACTCGCCGCGCATAGGCGGTGCAGAATAAACCAGCGGGTTTGGAACAGTGAACTGCAGGGGGGGACCACCGTATCTGGCGGGTTCCGCGCCGTTAGATCTAGAACAGATCAATGGTGGAAAATGCGCCCGATGCGCTCTGGCTATGAACCGTTGATCTGTGGATTTAAATGGACGGTCGGGATGGAATGCGGGGGACCAAGGTGTACAGATGTGAGAACTTGGAGCGACCCCCCGCAGTGAATAACAATCATTGATTTGAGTCGTCCCATATCCCGAGGAGTCAACTGCGGGGGCACCATTGTTTGACCCTACAGACAGAGAAAAGCCTCCGTAGGGAAAAAAGCTTTGGTCACGGCGCGGGGCTATATGGAGAGAAAAAGGTGCGGGGCTAGCGGAAAAGGGGCTGAGGCCTATTATATGGTCGGAAGTGGGTTTTTAACCCATTTTAATGCATTCTGAAGCCTCCAAAGGGTAACGATAGGGAGATGGAGGGGGAATTTAGGGAAACAAAGGGTGTAGGGATTTTTAGAGGATATTTAGGGGTTTAATAGGGAAAATAAGAAGGGGAAAAGAGGGACTTTGACAGAAGGAGGGAAAAGGGGGAAAAAGGGACATTTTTCAGTGGTCTAAGGGGTAAATGAAGGCTCTGAGATAGGAAATCAGCAGAGGGTATTTGTATAAGGCAAAGCACAGAGAGACCTCAAGGATGATGTGTCTTCAGGGGAGATGCATTCCTTGAAGGTCTCCAAAATGACATAGCCCCCATCTTGCTTGTCAATAATTTCATAGGGGGGCTAACAGTGGCTCCACATGGGGATGGCTTCTTCTTGAAGGAGGCAAGAAACCAGAAATGATCTTTGCAGTAGGCCAGTTGCCTGCTGCTTGGCACATCCCTTTCTTTGATCAGCTGCCACAATATGAATATGTTACACTAACAGAAACATTCTTCCCAACCAGTCTACCTACCCTTAATACAATCCTAACAATTTTCTTCTAGGGTGCATTTGAGCTAGCAGACCCTTTACATCATTTTATTTTCAAAGCAAAAACTGCCTATTCTAAATCTAACCTTATTGCCCCATGAGACCAGATTAAACAGTTGGCCTCATATGCTTCTCTACCTACACTATTACCTGCTAGGATTAGACTGTCTAGCAGGTTTCTTCTCTACATTCTAAGACAGAAATTGAAACAACTAACTACATGCTCATGGACTGAGCTTTATTGAGCTTTTCCTACCTACCCTACTCTACTGAAATATTTATAATTTTATCTTACAAAAATTGTCCTCCAATGTAACCAACCCATCAAGTGATCCCATGGCTGGTCCTTCTTGCTCAACTCCTTGAGCATGCTGGATAGGCAGGGCAGCTCCCACTCTTCTTGTTCCATAACAATAGCCTTAAAAAAAATTCTATCTGTCTGCAACATGCTGCTCAACAAGACCTTTGATCCTTCTTCAAGTATATGCAGGAAATGTGCATAAGGATCCTGAAAAGATACTTGGCTATGAATATTTAACATGTTGGCTTCGACCAAGATCTCTTCTTCTTCCACTGGATCAAGGACAATACTCTCTTGGGAGAGAGAATCTCCTTCATCTTCTTCATTTTCTGAACTGGAGGACTCATCATAGACTGAAGTTGTGTCCTCCTGGAGCTCTGATACATTCTGATCTGGTGGGCTAAGCTCCGTGAAAAGATCTGCGCATTCATGAGTAGGGATATCTTCTGCTACCTCCTCTTTCTCAAGGGAAGGCTCTTTTCTTTCGTCCTGCTCACAAATCTCTTCTTTTCTTTCCTCCTCCTCTTCTGAAAGGAAAGGCTACTGGTCTCTGATCTCATGACACTCATCACTGATGTTTTCATAGCTTTCCCCATCAGTGTCATAGATAGGCTGACTGATTTCACTGCTTCTCTGGAGTTGATGGAACTGATTGTCCTCCCACAAATCTGTTAATGATGGCTCAGCAAAATCTAATTCTATTTGGGAAACATCATCATTAGATAGATCAAATATGGGAGAATCATGGATGTAAGTAGTGTTACCAATCAGATGAAATGGATTCTCAGCAGATCTTTCTTCACTCTGATCCATAGAGGAGTCCTCTGAATCTGAATCATCAAACTCATAAGATGAGTGAGCAAGAGAGTGTGTTCTATAGAATATTTCTGAGGTGGACTGCTGATTCAATATCTGATCAATCTCTTCTTCTATCAAAGGAGGGGTTTCCCTCTCATCATGGACAGAAGAGCAGCAATCCTCTTTTTCTTGTGTTAGATGACTTGGAGGCTGGGTGTTTTCTTGAACCTCTTCTTCCATATCAGATTCTGCCTCTACTATGTGGTCTCTTACTTCCTCAAGGCAACATTCCCTATTAGCTTTCGCTATTAGGTCCTGATGTTCTCTGGTCAATGTAACAAAAGACATAGGTGAGCAATCAAGCGGTTCCTGATCACTTTCCTCTTTGTCTTCTGCAGACTCTTGAGCATCGTACATGTCTTGCTCATCTTCTCAGTCTTTAGTTTGTTTTTGCTCTGGGATAAGCATGGGTTTTTCTAAATAATCATCATCTGCATTAATATTAGCCATGTACATCTCCAGTACTTTACCAAACGTTTCTGTTAATTCAATTAATTGATCGCACAAAGCATCATACTTTGTATCTCTGTCCATTTTTGCAGTCATGCTTATGCCAAGAAGGCTACTGCTTCTTCTCAACCAGTTCAGAGTCTTCTACCAATGGAGTCATTTGGTCCTTTGGGAGTTACGAAGTGTGGAGTCGCCAGGTGGATGAATTTGTCCGTTGGAAGTAGGATGTTGTCCACCATCAGCAAGGTGAACGCCAATCTAACTAGAGATTCTGAGTCTTTGAGTGCCTAACAGTGTTTAATGTGAAATGCACTCGATTCCCCAGCGGAGTCGCCATTATGTTGGGGTTCCCATGTTTTGGCTAGATTGGCAAGACCAAAAGAGGAGACAACATCAGAACCACTTTTGGGCCCTAGGATCTAGCCCTCCTGGACCCAAAGAGGGATCTCTCCAATAAAGCAAAGAATGATGTATATTTGAGAGCTCAAAATGAGATGTTAGGCTAGGTATGAAGCACAAAGGGGGTTTTAAATGATTTGGTTGGTTGGTTGCTGGGTTGGTTATGGGATCATAAACTGAGAAAGTAATGGGAGAAAAGGAACAAGGAAGCAGGATATTTCAGCAAAGGGGACGGGCCAAGAAAGTGTCATCCATTGGGCTATGGAGTCATGAAAGGAAATTACATTCAACAACTGGCCAAGGCTTCCATAGGGCAAGTCATCTACACTAAAGGATATTTTAGATAGATGATGGGATGGAACATTAGGGAGAGAAGGTGAAAGAAGGAAAGCAACCAAATTTCTGTCTATAGATCACTCCAGAGGTCATTTAACTCCAGACCTGCTTGGACATACTCAAAGGTAGCTCTCAAAGAAGGAAAAAGGGGCTGCTTATAGATCAGACCAGAGGTCATTTAACTCCAAGTCTGCTTTAGAAACTCCAAGGGGAAAACAAGGATAAATTTGACAAAGAAACAACCAAGCAGCAAACTCCCGAGTTCATACATCAGCCAGCAGGCAATAACATCCACTACACCGGTTAAACCACATGAATTCACCTCTCAGATAGCACATTTAGCAGAAAACATTAAAGGTAGGGAGATCAGTAACATAGGGCACTTAACAAGGGTGAATCCTATGCTATACTTCTGATGCCTACCAGAAGAAAATGAAACGGTATGAAAATGTAATAAACGAAGTTAGAAAAACATCACCAATAGTAATAGACCAGGATCCTGTGAAATGTGCTTTGATTAAATGATGCAAAACCAGTCATGTACAATAAGCCCAATGGCTAATACATTCTTGACTTTCTCCTCCCAGCCTATTACATACAAACTACTCTGTAAATCCCTCCCAAGACTGTTATAACAGTCAAGCTGAATCCCTCTAATAGCAACAGCCGAACAAATGAACAACAACAACAACCCTTTACAATATGTTCTTCTGTATTCTTATAGGAGAAAACATAGCAGAAGATGGTAGGTGAAGAATTAAATGAAGAATTAACGCTCATAATAGGAGGAAGGTCGCAACCCATTCTGCTTTAAATCTGTGCAATTACTTCTGGTACTCTGGCTGCAGAACTACTGCCATTCTCTGTTGACTGGACAAACTGGTGAAATAATGATGCTAGGGTATCCATACTATGTAACAAATGCTCCTTGACAGTGTAGGACTACTGAAAGGGCGTAGATCTTTTTTGAGGCAAAATGTAGACTGAAAGATGATGTGTACAGTGTCCTTTCATCGAAGAATGCTCTATTGATACGGAAACCCTGATAATATAACATCTCTGTGCATTGGACCGTTTAAGAGATCCAGGTCTTCCACATTGTACTTTTACCTTCTAAAAATCCCTGCAGAAGTCTTCTATTTCTTGCCTCGAGCTCTCTGCTTTTCCCTCACTATCTCTGTCAGTGAATTTCGAGCTTCAATGGCGCCGGAGGGTTGGTAGAGTTTAAATTCTGTCCTTCAATGAATTTATGGTGCAAACAGTCCTCCAGACGTTTCCTGTAACATCAGGCTCTGAATATAGCCTCTGCACATGGTCTTCTTCGATCCCTCTGTCATTGTAACAGAGATCGCCCATTATGGCGGTCATTCCCTGCTTCTTTGAAACCCTGCAAAACACGAAAACAGTGAAGAAACAATGGATGGGGTGGTGGATGATGGCGAAAGGCTGTGCAATTGGTGACATGGTGGAAAGAATGCGGAATAATGATGGAGAATCGCTCTGGTGGAGGTTGGCAGAATACAGAGCGAATACATGTAAAAAAACATCAAACATTACGAAAAGAACCAGATATACATAATGGAATGGGAGGAAGTACGGAGGGCACACATGGAGATGACGTGGCGGGACCGAGGACAGCAGAAAATTTAGCGACGAGTGAGAAAATCTGGGCCGTCGATCATGGCGGAGATCGACGGCGGAGGACGACGGACAGCGGGCCCTGGCATGAGCTATCGCGTGTGCAACTTCATTAAACATCGTGCATCTTGGGCGGGCGATGGTCGTTGGATGGCTCGTCCCAAATCGGATGGTCTACAGCGATTTCACTGGGTATCCGTGTCTGGACAATAACGTGCGAAGGATGGAGTTAACGGGCAAGATTGGCAGTTTTGAAATTGTACAGGAGGACAGGTGTCAAAAGGTGTATGGATTCACTGGGTGCTTGGGGAAAACCACTCGCCGCGCATAGGTGGTGTGGAATAAACCAGCGGGTTTGGAACAGTGAACTACAGGGGGGGACCACCGTATTGGGTTGGTTTCGCGCCATTAGATCTGGAATAGATCAACGGTGGAAAATGCGCCCGATGCGCTCTGGCTATGAACCGTTGATCTGTGGATTTAAATGGATGGTGGGGATGGAATGCGGGGGACCAAGGTGTACGGACGTGAGAACTTGGAGCAACCCCCCCGCAGTGAATAACAACCATTGATTTGAGTCGTTCCATATCCCAAGGAGTCAACTGCAGGGGCACCATGGTTTGACCCTACGGACAGAGAAAAGCCTCCGCAGGGAAAAAATCTTTGGTCACGACGCGGGGCTATATAGAGAGAAAAAGGTGCGGGGCTAGCCGAAAAGGGGCTGAGGCTTATTATATGGTCGGAAGTGGGATTTTAACCCATTTTAATGCATTCTGAAGCCTCCAAAGGGTAATGATAGGGAGATGGAGGGAGAATTTAGGCAAACAAAGGGTGTAGGGATTTTTAGAGGAGATTTAGGGGTTTAATAGGGAAAATAAGAAGGGGAAAAGAGGGACTTTGATAGAAGGAGGTAAAAGGGGGAAAAAGGGACATTTTTCAGGGGTAAAAGGGGTATATGAAGGCTCTGAGATAGGAAATCAGCAGAGGGGATTTGTATAAGGCAAAGCACAGAGAGACCTCAAGGATGATGTGTCTTCAGGGGAGATGCATTCCTTGAAGGTCTCCAAAATGACATAGCCCCTAGCTTGCTTGTCAAGAATTTCATAGGGGGGCTAACACCTTCAAACCATCCAACATAGCCTCCATTTCTGCTTTTAAACCATCTATGTCATCTTCGGTTTCTCTTCATAAGATCGAAATTTTTTGCACTTGGTACTATAATTTTCATATCTCATACTGCAATTCTTCCTCTTCATGTATCATAGTATAGCTTTTTGAGGGCTTAATGGGTATGGAATTATTTTTTGGAGGCATTATAGAACCCAATACTGATAAAAATTCTAAAATATGCCCTTGGAATCACTTCAAACTGCTTTTTCAAACAAACGTTATGCAATTTTAAAACCCAAACACACACCTTTTTCTTGCTTTTGAGGAGCTCGATATTGAAACTGAATTATATTTGTGATTTCAGATGTTCAATATCTGAAATTTGGCCTTCAATTAGCCCTATGAATCTTCCTTCTAATGTCATAGGTGTGACCTGATTTGGATTCTTCAAGGCAAAGTTATGTGCAATATCCCACAATGACCTAATTATGGACTGGTTCAGTAGAGAGAAATTATACGACTTTCGCATGTCACTGTTTCCTCCTTTGGCTCTGTAATTTATAGACAGGAAACTACAGTCTGTTTACTTCCAGTCTCTTTTTACAAAATTCCAATCTGATGCTCAGAGAGAGAGTTATGAATATTTTCCAACAATCACCTCTTTGAGATGAAATTCGAGGAGCCTACAAAAAGCCCTAACTTCCAAAGATCATATCTCCGAAATTATTGCGAACCAAGCTCTAAAATTTTGCGATGATGTTCCTTAGGATTTTGGCTTCAAAATATAAACATTTCAGCTTCTGAGCCTTCGTAAAAAACAATTTATAGCAAAAATTCGACGATGATCTCTTTGGAACAGCGAAACCCTAAAATCCAAAGCTCTGATACTAAATGTTGTGAAACCAGCTCCAAAAATAGAAAAAAATAGATATCAACGCCTTAGAAATAAGCCACTTCAAGGGGGAAACCTCCAATACATTACATGAATGAAAATTTAGTTGATGATACAAATGAAATAACCTTCTTTCTATATATAGGAGTCCATGGGGCCACAATGTAATCCTAGTAGGGCCACAATGTAATCCTAGCCGACCTAACAATAATAATGTAAGGGCACAATAATAACAATATGGGGGTTACAGGGGTACAAAAATAACAATAAGGGGGGATACACTAACATAATAAGGGACTACACTATTAATATAGGGACTTAACACTAGGATGGTGAAACAATTAAATTCTACTATTGACTAACACTTAAGTTTTCTAAGTTTGATAGGGATTTGAGAGTTCCTAAGGGATACTTAAGAAGTCATGGACTCAAAGGTCCCACCGTGATCACCATTATGTTAGGCTATGAGGTGGTGATAAATCAGTAGATACTATTTGACAAGGCTTCTGAATTTTCTAAGGATGTATAAGCTTGTTACTAACTTAGAAATTCCCACTGTGATCGCCATTATGTTAGGCGATGAGGTGGTGATAAATCAGTAGATACTGTTTAACAAGGGCTTCTGAATTTTATAAGGATGTATAAGCTTGTTAATTACTCATAAAGTCCCACCATGATCACCATTATGTTGGATGATGACGTGGCTATAAATTAGTAGATATTGTTTGACAAGGGCTTCTGAATTTTCCAAGGATGTATAAGCTTGTTACTTACTCAGAAAGTCCCATCTTGATTGCCATTATGTTAGGTCCCCGTAATTTTTTGGATTGGTGAGAAAAAATGAACATGGGTAACATCAAACTAGTCTTTAGAGTCCTAGGACCTAGCCTTCCCGGACTCAGAGAGGGCTCTTTCTATCTTGTGCAAAGGATGTGAACTTGTTTTCTTTTAGGGTTTGATTTTAGGCTAGTTGTTAAGTTTAGGGTTTGTTTGTTTGTTTGGGTTGGGTAGATGATCAAGTAGAATATATGGAGTGAGATATTTTCAAGTCATTGGGCTATGGAGTCTACAAAGGGTTATGGAAAGTTCAACAATGAATCAGGGTGCATCACAAGGAAAATCTAACATGGTCAAATGGATCTTCAAGGTAGGTGTGAGATGAAATGAACATCAAGTTTGTGAACATAGTAGGACAAAGGGCGGTTATGAATCCTTTTTCAAATACCTTTAAAGAAGAAGGGTCTTTAATGCTACTCAGCATAAAGAAGTAATGATAAGACAGGGCAAACCAATAACTCTTTGATTAAACTTAAGAAAATAAGGATTTAAGATAAACAATCGAGTGAACTATAGAAGGAAAGAAACTTGTATAACTTCTAGTAATCAAGATTAGAAAACATTCAAGATAGAAATATAACATAGATCAAAGAAGAGGGAACTCCTATGGAGTGAGATATTTTCAAGTCATTGGGCTATGGAGTCTACAAAGGGTTATGGAAAGTTCAACAATGAATCAGGCTGCATCACAAGGAAAATATAACATGGTCAAATGGATCTTCAAGGTAGGTGTGAGATGAAATGAACATCAAGTTTGTGAACATAGTAGGGTAAAGGGCAGTTAGGAATCCTTTTTTAAATGCCTTTAAAGAAGAAGGGTCTTTAATGCTACTCAGCATAAAGAAGTAATCATAAGACAGGGAAAACCAATAACTCTTTGATTAAACTTAAGAAAATAAGGATTTAAGATAAACAATCGAGTGAACTATAGAAGGAAAGAAACTTGTATAACTTCTAGTAATCAAGATTAGAAAACATTCAAGATAGAAATATAACATATATCAAAGAAGAGGGAACTCCTAGACATCATTGATCACAGTCATAAAGACCTCCAGAGAAACCTTTTAAGAATGGACAAAGGGCATGATCAAAACATAAACCTCTTTGGCTAAAATTAATCAGTGATACTTCAAAGAAAGATCTTAAGAACAATGTTTAAGTAGCATCAAATAAGCAGGGTTAACCAGAAACATCTTTGATATCTACTGTATTGAATCATTCATAAGATAAACAAGCATAAGTGGTTTTAGAAAGCAACTAAGAATTCCTAAACTAACCTAACAAAAGAAAACATAGAATCAGTGAAGTATAAATAGAACTAAGGTGCCTTTAAACAACATTTCCTAGTATATAACTTTTGTCCTACGGAAATAGAAATATGAATAAAATGATAATACAAGAAAACATGAACTAAATAGGAACACATCACCATTTGACAGTGCTGAGGGATCCTGCAAGAAAGCCTTCTCTAATGTCAAACAATCCAAGCCATTCACAAAAATCAGAGCCAATTTGTCTTCAATCTCCAAAACTATGTATTACTCTCAAGAGTCATATCAACAACAAACTACAAAGAGGCCTAAATGCTTTATTTAACAAGCAAGGAGGAAAAAAAATCTAATTAGGTCTCTAGAATCTCATTAGTTAAGCATAAATGTCACTTTTGTCTTTTGAGACCTTGCAATGCCCAAGGCACAAAATATCTGATGAAAAATATCTTCTTGAGAATTTTTTGAAAAAAAACGACATTTAGGCTCCCCAAAGCCTCCAAAATGCTTCCTATAATACTTTGTTGACTTTTTTACTATCAGGGCACATCACTGATATTTAAGGATGTATTTCCTGGCCAAGGCGCAACACATGCACAAGAAAACTGGGTCACCTTGTAGCCAAGTTTCCAAGGCCTTCCCAATGCCAGAATGGGCTCTGCGATGGCTTGTTGGAAAGCCTGATGAGTCTAATTTCCAAAAATACCCTTGGATTTCTGATTGGGATCCACTAACCTATTCAAAAATTAAATCTCCCAAGGCTTCTCAAGGCACAGTGCAAGTACTGAAAACTAGGCAAAAAGGTGAAATTTGGGGTGTTTTTGAGTCTTTTGAGAGACAAAATCAACTCCAAATGACCTGAAAATTGGTGAGAATGCTGTAATTGAGCTAAGGATTCCAAAAATGTAAATTTATCCACCTGATTATGCCTATGGGAAAAGTGTAGCACCAAGGGTGTTGTGCCTTCAGGCCTTAAAATCAACAAAAAACCAAATTTTTTTAAAAAGTTCCCAAAATTTGTAGATATCTTCGTTATGGGTTTTGGGAGGCCTGTAGAGAAGCTTCAGCAAGAACCCTAAGGTTTTATTGGTATTTTGATTCCTTTAGTGATTGAATTTCGGAAAGGGCTCTTTTGAGCTTGGCCCTTGCAAATTTATTTTTCAAAGCATAGTGCTTGGTCATCTTCTGTAATATTCCAAAAATTTAGACTTCATCTAAATGGAATATTATTGTTTGTTTTATCACTAGGTAGGTGAATAAGTGGGTGGGGAGGCCCATAAAGCTCTTTAGGAGGAATAATAACACTCCTAATGTGAAAGGGGGAACAATAAGCAGCTGGATTAAGTACCTCCAAGTATGAACAGGGGTTGGATCATGTTGATTCAGTCAACTTTGACCAAGTCAACAACCCTGTCATGGAGGAGTGGCATTCATGATGAGACATCGCAGTTTTAGTGGAGGACAACTTGCATGAGATTAATGGCAAGTATGGATGGGACCCAATGTGATAAGGCTCACATACTATATATGGAGGGGATGTCAGCATTGTGATTCATGTTTTAGATTATCATTTTTATATTGGTCATTTTAGACTTTGCATTCCTTTGCTGTTTAGCAGGGTTGTTGTGATGTTTAGCACAAGGGTGTTCCTAATTGGGAATCCCTACCTCATCCTCAGGGAAGGAGAGGTTATTTGGGCTGCATTTCCTCATTCCGTCATTCTGGCCAAGCTACCTCCTTAAGCTATAGTGTAGTTTATGTTTAGAGTTGGGTTGTGTTGCAAGGTGTAGCAAAGGGGGATCACATTGAGCCATTTCTAGGCTTGTTTTTCAGTGGAGAGGTAGTCTATCCATTAGGGGATAAAAAAGGAGGGATCCTGGGCATATTTCCATATATTTGGCATCAGGGAAACCATATACCATCCCTCATAGTTTAGTCACAATTCTAAACTACGTTATTTTTGGAGGCAGTTGTTGGGAGGGTTCATTGAGCTCATGAGGAGGGTCTATTTCTGAGTAGAGGGATTGGCCTTCTATTTAGAAATACAATTGGAGGAGGAAATAATAATTTTAGATATTTCATAGCCTCTTTTTATTTAGATCCAGTTTGTAGTGACATCTTAACCCCAGGGTTATATGTCACATTGTACATTTCTCGGTATTTCTAGCAATCTTTTCTGAGTTGGCTAGAAATCATGTATTAGAGCCCACATCTTCTTCTCTGGGAATTTATTTATTTTATATCAGCCATATTTCATTTATATATGTTTATAGCAGCAGCTACACTGATATAGATAGAACTGTCACTGCTCTCTATCATTCTATACAGTTGCAACAACTCATGTGCTGATTGTTCGACTTAATGGAGGCTTGTTTTACTTTCTTGAGTGGCTTGTCCCTCATGATATTTTTGTAAAATTTTTCTTATATCCTAATAAAAATATGGTTGTATATTCATCCCTCTTATGTCATGTTCATATTTATTGTGTTTTACATGTTTATGTCTTGTATTGTTGTTATTTCTCTTTTGGGATATTAGAGTGGTAACAGAGCATAATCTTGGCTCAGCCTGTGCATTCAAGACATTATGTCATTAGGAGGAGAATATTATCATAGGAAAGAGAATTTGTACAGAAGAAACAAAGCCATGACTCCATTATTTGGAGAAATGATGGAAGAGAGGATCTCCCAGCTTCTTTTCCAAACTGTGAAAAATATCAAGGAAGATCTCAAGGAGATGAAAGGGGAGAGGTGTAGAAAAATTCCAAGAGGGTTTGAAGGTGAAGCAAGCCCTAGATATTAAAAATATGGGTGTGGAAATTTAGCCACACATGCAGATCCACAGTGCAGTTTACGACCTACATTCACTGCAAGAAGAATGGAGGAAGAAGATGCACCAAGGTAGGACACCTTGAGTGACGATCTTCAGGAGTATGAGTCTCAATATTTAAGATCTAGAGAGCACTTGGACTTCTAAGGGTTTTTCCAACTCAAGGAAGGCAGAAGATCCAACAACCATAATAGAAGTAGGAGAGGTAGAATATTTCTATCTAACTTTGATGGATCGGCAAAGTGCATAGCCAAGACTTGGGTGAAGGAGTTAGATTCCTATTTTCAGCTACACCAAGTTTCAGAAAAGGAAGCCATTAGAGTAGCAGTGCTGCACCTCAAAGGTATGACCCATGATTGGTGTTTTTGTAGTTCTACTTCATGTTATCATGAAAATGTAAACACTTATGTAGGGTTCACAATTTAGTGAGAATATTTGATATTAAACATTGTGAAACTTCTTTTGTTGAACACAAACACTCAAACCATTTGCATGATTAGTTGGAGAGATCTATTTTACTGACTCCACTCCATATTTCTATTGAAGGGGTTAAAAGCACGGATCATGCCTTGCCAAGGGGAAGATCCCCACTTCTTGAAGAGCCCTCTTCTATATATGAAGACATGAAGGTTCCTCCTTCAAGGGAAGACCAAGATCAAGGGCCTCTCATTGATGATGAGGCATTCTCACATATTGATGAAGAGGATGAGCAGGGAAGAGCTAACAACATTGTACCATTAGGAGGCGATCCATCACTGCATGGATATGGGAAGGGATCCATTACTTCCATTAGAGGAGCCCTTTTGTATTTGCAAGGAGTTCCAAATGATCCAACATGTGGAAACCAAAACACAATTTCAAAGTAGCATGCATCAGTTGTTGGGGGTTGTGAATCTTGGCAGATAAAAGGAGAAGAAAAGAAGGATTAGCATCAAGGGATGATGAGAATTCACCCTTATCTATTTCAGGAGGTTTCTGGACAAAAGAAGGAGACTGTATTGCGTAGTGAAGAGAGGGAAAAATAAGTCCACTCATATATGCAATCCACTTCAGATTTTGATGTCTCACTACATGGGGGCATTCCACCTGGGAGGCCACTAGATCTAGATTTGGTGAGAGAAATATTTCCAATTGGTTCACCACTCTTAGATTCCGGAGGGGTGAATACCTTGGAGGAGTCTAGTGTAGCGCAAAGAGTTTTGGATAGACTCAAAGAGGAGGGAGCCATTCTTGCATTTCTAGCATTACCCACTCTCACTACATACTTTGCGTTGACAAAAGTTGTTGTAGTGATGGAGGATGGCACCACCATGGTGCAAGGGAGCTGCTATATGGATTTGGAGAAACAAAGGGTACTTCCCTTGAGGAATAAATCCTCCATACATTGGAGTAGAGGGAGCCCACTCATGCTTACACTGGCCAAGGTCAGGAGGTTATTTTTGGATGGTAGCTTCTCATGGGAGGCCAACTTCCAAAGGCCGCCACTTATACTTGAGCATGAGAAGCTGCATTATGGTCATGGCAACACTTTGGAGGATGAATTTGGAATGGGGAATGTCAAAGGAGAAGACAACAACGTATGGGGAGCTTCACATTGCAGATCTTCAGCACTGTCTCTTAGGAGGGTTGATCCATATTGTAGGTCTCAACTTTTGGTAGAGTACTCCAAATATCTTGGTGCTTGCATGATTCTTGATGACCTAGAGGGAGATGATAGATACATGGTGGTTGATGAGGTCATCTAATCTTATGGCAGAGTCTTCTTGACTAAAGTTTCTGAGCTCAAGAGGAAGCTACTACATGTAGCACATGTGGAATTTCTTTCCATGTACTTTGATGCATTTCATTATTTCATGGAGGAGTTCACTTGGGAGGGCATTCAGCAGGATGTATATCAGCATGAGGAGAGATGCATGGGCAGGATGGTGATGGACAGGTTGTCACAACCACTTCCCTACTCATTAAGAGTGAGGGAGATATTTTAGTTGAGCCATTTCAGCTCAATGGCCAAAGTACATAGTAGAGAAGGTACATTTTTGCATGATTTTTTGTACTTATTTACTTTATATGAGCAGCATGTTGTGCCAAGGAGGATTATCCCTTCTTGCATATTATATTACGATGTACTTGAGACCAATTTCCACATTGAGGTTGGCTATTCTATTAGTGGTTTGTGGGGAAAGCCACATTATTCTTGGTGTGCACCATTGACACCACTTTTTACCTTCATGATCCTATCTTATAGGATGATTGTGGCAGAAAACAAGTGGCTGGAAGGGCACTTGTTATACTTTTATTTGAGGTAGGCAGGGGATGCACTGTGTTGGTTCCATATGTGGAACTATGATCCACCTCTCGATTGTCATATGGAAACTTGTTTTCATTGGTTTTTGCTTCCATATTCTGGTGATGTTCTTATGTTTATGGGAAGCTTTGTTGGGAGAGTGGCACAAAATTTTAAGGTTCCCATTGGGAGTATGATTCCCCCTATGTTACATGTTTCATGTTTCAGGAGATACAATGGGAAAACCATGATTTCCACACTACATCTCTTTTCTTCATGTGGGAGGATCCATTTGGAGAACTTGAGTTCTTGGAGGAGGCAATTCATGGCTAAATTGTTTGGTGGGGTAACTTGGGCCATTCTTGAAGGCCATGAAATTTTAGCCTAAGATCAGCAGTAGCCCCATACTTACCATAAATGGAGAGATAAACAACTTGGGTGGAAACATCTAATCTCTCCATGCAGCCCAAATACATTGCATAAACCGGGGGTTGAGGATTTCTTTGATGAGCTACCTAGAATGGCTCATTTCATTTCGATGATAGCATGGGAATGGGATACTCTCATTGGGGATGAGATTCCCTATGTTTATCATCACTCCTACCTTGAGGAGGCCATTACAAAACAAGGATGTTTCCACTTACACCTTCCACTTTTTCATGATGTGAGCCATTTGGGTTTGCATACTTGGGAGGAACCATTGGAGGGTAGATTTATTGCAGATTATGTTGGGCTATGGTGGGAAATATTGATGAGAAGGCCACAAGAAGAGGAAGGGAGGAATTTTTCTCCACCTTTATAGTTTCTTGAGGACAAGCAACATTTTGGAGGGGAGGACTGTAATATTCCAAAAATTTAGCCTTCATCTAAATGGAATATTATATTTTGTTTTGTCACTAGGTAGGTGAATAAGTGGGTGGGGAGGCCCATAAACCTCTTTAGGAGGAATAATAACACTCCTAATGTGAAAGGAGGAAGAATAAGTAGCTATATTAAGCACCTCCAAGTATGAACATGGGTTGGATCATGTTGATTTAGTCAACTTTGACCAAGTCAACAACGCTGTCATTGAGGAGTGGCATTCATGATGAGACAACACACTTTTAGTGGAGGACAAATTGCATGAGATTAGTGGCAAGTATGGATGGGACCCAATGTGATAAGGCTCACATACTATATATGGAGGGGATGGCAGCCATTGTGATTCATGTTTTACATTATCATTTTGATATTGTTCTGTTTATACTTTGCATTCGCTTGTTGTTTAGCAGGGTTGTTGTGTTGTTTAGCACAAAGGTGTTCCTGATCAAGAATCCCTATCTCATCCTTAGGGAAGGAGAGGTTCTTTGGGCTGCATTTCCTCATTCTAGAATTTTGGCCAAGCTACCTCCTTTAGCTACAGTGCAGTTTCTGTTTAGAGCTGGGTTGTGTTGCATGGTGCAGCAAAGGAGGATCACATTGAGCCATTTTTGGGCTTTTTTTTTCAGTGGAGAGGTACCCTATCCATTGGAGGATCAGTAAGGAGGGCTCTTGGGAATATTTCTAGATATTTTTCATCAGGACAACCATCTACCATCTCTCACAATGCAGTCACAATTTTGAACTGCGTTATTTTTGGAGGCAGTTGTTGGGAGGGTTCATTGAGTTCATCAGGAGGGTCTATTTCCGAGTAGAGGGATCAGCCTTCTATTTAGAAACACCATTGGAGGAGGAAATTATAATTTTAGATCTTTCATAGCCTCATTGTATTCAGAGCTAGTTTGCAGTAAGATCTCAACCCCAGGGTTATATGTCACATTGTACATTTCTCGGTATTTCTAGCAATATTTTCCGGGTTATCTAGAAATCATGTATTAAAGCCCACATATTCTTCTTTGGGCATTTATTTTTTTTCTATCAGCCATATTTCATTTATGTATGTTTACAGTAGTAGCTACACTTATATATACAACGTTGTCACTTCTCTCCGGCATTCTATACAGTTGCAGCAACTCATGTGTTGATTGTTCTACTCATTGGAGGCTTGTTTTATTTGCTTGAGTGGCTTGTCCCTCATTATCTTTTTGTATATTGTTGATGATATCCTAATAAAATTATGGTTGCATATTTATCCCTCTTATGTCATGTTCATATTTGCTATGTTTCACATTTTTATGTCTTGTATTGCTGCTATTTCACTTTTGGGATATTACGTCTTCTTTTGGAGGTCAAGATCCATTTTTGTCTTCTTCAACTGCTTGTTTTCATTATTATAATACTCAATGTTATACATTGCCATGCTAAGGCACCTTTCTAGATATTTTATCTCGGCATCCTTCCTTTGGAGCAAGATGCTTGTAACCCTCTCCTCATCTTCATTCTCACTGTCAAGGTCAATAAATTCAGATTTTTGTTTAGTTCCATGCTTACCTTTCTTATCTCTGATCTTTTGTTTTCCTTTGTCAATTTTCTTAGTGGAGGTGGATAGCATGGTCCCTTGCCTTTTAGAGGTAGAAAACACATGCCTTTTGCCCCTTTGGTATATTGAGGCAAAAGTTTTGATGGTGGTCATTTTGGTGCCTTCATCATGGTTTCCATCTTGAATGTCATTATCATTACCTTGGCTTCTTTCTTCCTTATTTACCTCATCTTTATTGGCATCCACCTCCATGTATTCTTAACTTCTTTCTTCATTTGTTTTTTCACTTTTAAAGCTGTCATCACTTTCATTGATGTCATATTCTTCATTACCTTGGTTGATAGGTGTACCATCAACATCCTTTCATCATTGTTTTCCTCGTCACTGATTTCTGCATTTTTCTTTGCACCACTATGAGTCTTACTGTCTTTGGCCTTGCTCTCTGAACTAGCATCACTGTCACTGTGAGGCTCACTGTTTTCACTGCCCCCATTGCCATTATGATTGTTTTCATGACTATTTTTATTAGTGCCAACATCATCTTTATCGTCATCATCATGATTTCTACTCTCCTCTGTATTTGCACTACTTTTTGCACTTTCATTTTTCTCCTCATTGTAGCTGCTTGCCTCATCATTTCTGTGATCTTCATTTCCACTATCAACTTTTTCATTTTCTTCACTGTTACCATCTCCCACTGTCTCCATTTTTTTTTTTTCATTACTTACCTCTGCCTCTTCATCACTAAGAGCCTCATTTTTTTTACAGTCATCATGGCTCCTAGTCTCATTTCCAGCATCATCATCATTATCTATTTCTTTGTCACTTGCTTGTTCACTGCCACTTTCTTCTTTGGCTAATGCATTAGGAGAGGCTGAAGAAGGAGGATGGGATGATGAGGGAAAATGTTTCTGATGATGGGGTTGTGGGTTTGTGAAGACCTAATGAGCAATGAACACCTCCCATGGTATGCCCTTTTGCTCCAACTAATGTAACACAACCATATTGATCAAGGAGTGATGGAACAAAATTTTCATTTTCTGGGAGCAGTTCCTCTTTTGTACAACAGAGGACATGTTGTGAATACTCCTATATAGGTAGTAGGGTAAATGAAGCCTTTTAACCCTAGTAAAGTGCATGAGTAATATGATATGATAAGAGTAGAGTCCAGAGTACCTTCCCTC
This sequence comes from Pinus albicaulis, assembly GCA_034641835.2. Lineage (NCBI taxonomy): Eukaryota > Viridiplantae > Streptophyta > Pinopsida > Pinales > Pinaceae > Pinus > Pinus albicaulis. The sequence goes on from CM076582.1 coordinate 1,617,170,492, forward strand.
ACAGGTAAAATATTTCATGATGACCCTCATCAAGGGAGCATACCTCTCCAGCAAGTGTAAAAAAGGGAAAATAGATTTGCAGCCTTCTTTGTATCTAGGCTTGAGAAATGGCTCATAGCATATCATTTATAACTTTTCTCTTTTGAACCATTTTTCACCAATATTAGGTATTCCAGTGGCGATAGAAATGACATATAATGACAGCTCAAAGTCTAACCCTGCAAGATTCACTTTTTTATTGTGTAGGTTGAGGATAAACAACTTAGTGAGCTCAGGGTGACTCTGCACCTGTTGGACTTTTTCCCAAAACTGAAAACACCCTACATTTTAGAAACATTTAATGATCATAGGAGAGGCTTTAAGCTCCATAGTATCTTGGGGTTCAAACCTATTAACCTTCCCACCTTTGTGCTTCTGCCTCATAGGAACTTGGCCTTCTTCACTACTAATATTCACTCCTTCTCCTGAAATTTTGATTTATGCTGCCTTTAAACAAATCCTAGCTCTATTTGTGAAACTTGATATGAGGATTGATTTTGGGATGATGGTGAAAGGAAGCCTTTGCAAGTGAGTGAGAGGAAGGTGTAGTTGTATGAATAAGCCCTTTAATCTTTGATGAATGGCTAACTTTAACTCACTGCAATTATACCATATTTGACTGATAAATTCCTGTTTGTAGATGATGGAGTTTGAAACAAGGTTTTTAGCATGAAGACTTAGGGTTTCTAATCCTTAGGGTTTGGCCAATTTCTTTTAACATTGAATCATCAAAATTAATTAGAGGACAAGGCAAGACATCCACCTACCAAATTTTAGCGCTGTTGAAATTCCTTTGATAGTAGCTTGAAGGAGTTCTCTTTTTGTTTTTGTCATTTGCAGGAGGAGAGCTTCAGGCAAAGACATAGCGCCTACACACAGAGTCAGGTCTGTTTTGTCCAATGCGTAGTGCCTTCACGCGTTCATGGGTTTCGGGCTCCCCAACGCGCAGTGCCTGCACGAAAGCACAATGTGTGTCCATGAATGCGCAGCGCAGTGCAATTTTTCACTGAAAAATCTTCTGAACACGCAGTGTCGAGAACTGAACGTGTAGCACTTGCCTGAATGCGTAGCCTCGGGCAGACTTGCTCAATTTTTTACTGAAATTCCTAAGTTTGTCTCTTGGATGCTCTTTTTCTTTTTGCAAGTGGGTGAAGGGAAAAAAGGTCTTTTATAGCCTAGGGAAATAAATTTATCTTAGGGAACCCACTTTGCTAATGTTTTTTGAGCTTTCTTATTTAACTGATCTTCCCTTGATCTTTTTGCTATAGGTGGCTAAAGAACATTTAGATGGCCCTTTTTCCCTTTCTGGTCGTAGCTTGCTAAAAACATGAAAGGGTCCTTTTTCAACCTAAGGGTCCGTTTCACTCCTCTTGACATATCAGAACCCTAAAAACTGCCCTTTTTGCCACCTTGAAAACTAACACATCCCTTTTTTTCATTCAGTAATGGTAAGATTTTTTTTAAAAAAAATTTGAGGGATTTCTTCCTTATAGCAACACTATAAAAAACCCCTTTTGACATTTCTGAGTGTGGGTGACTTGAAACATGGTTTCTTACCTTCTCACTGATATTCTTTACTTCTTTGTTCTTTGAAATAGTGAGGAATTTCACTTTGGAAAACTCTTGGATGACATACACAGTAGCCCTTTAAAATCTTCTTTTTGTTGTCGTCATGGAGGTCTGACATCTTCGTTTTACCTCCTTTGACCATCTTACCAAAATCCTAGGTTTCTGGGATGCTTTTTCAATTTGATTTACTGCACTAGATTCCTGCTTGGCACATTGTTGACCTAATCAGGCTCAATGACCCTGATTTCGTCCTCTCCATTTGCTGTGACTGTATTTATTTTGTAACAAGCCTATTATCTTACCAATTCTCTATTGTTGGTCACTCTAACACTCCTGTAGAAATGTCAAAATTTCTCATTTATCTCTAGCAGAACTTGAAATTGGTAGAGTGGCCTTCTTAAGAGATTTTTCTGATCTTTCTTGAAAACCATGTGCTGATATTATTTTTCATTTGAACTAGGTTCTAGCATAAGAAGAATAGATCTCAGAACACTAATGAAGACCCTACAACCTAGGAAACGCTAATGATCTAGTGGGAGGGTTTTAACTTGGTCTTTGACTGAAATTAGGCTTGGGATCTTAATAGTGTAAAAGCAAAGTTTTTGACCAATTGATGTATTTGAATATACAGAAATTGATGTACTTGATTGATATAAAGAGCTTATAGAGGTAGTTTTGAGACCATCAAGGTTTGAGGAACCTGATGGACATGGGAATGAATAGGTTAATTGGTAACCCCAGATGGAAAGTGAAAGAGTGAGGCAAAGGCAGAACAAAGTGCTGGGGTTATAGGTGGGAAAATAGAAAATAGATGAGTGGAATAATCCCATAAGGGGCCCTTTAGGAATGGAAGGTTAAGAATGAAATGAATAAATAGTAGAATAATGAAGAATTTCTGATAAGGATTATGAAGGCAGTGAGAATTACAAAACTCACAATATTTAGGAATCTTGTTTTTAGAAATCTAGGACTGATATTTAGTCATCTACAGATAGTAAAATATTACTGATGACTAATAGGTGGCCACCAATATCCACCTGGATCATTAAGTCCCCAAAAGGGCTCCGAGAGTGCAGGAACTGAAAACCTGCTAAAAATAGTAAGCTGTGCTAACAATGAAGACTGAAAGAATTGATGGTGTGGGTCCAAATGGAATAGGTGGGTGGCCACCAATATCCACTTGGATAATTCCTCCCTCATTAGGAAGCAATGGCCCCCATTGCGATAAGTTCCTCTATGAGGGGAAAATTTGTTGACCTTGGTATTGGATTTGTCCAGGTTGTCGCAGACCTATTGGTGGACGTGCTGGAGGTAGATATGCTACAGGTGGGCAACTGTTGAAGGATCTGGGAAAATTTATCCATCACCGCATTCTTATGCTTCTTGAGGGCCTCCTCGAGTAGGATTTTGTTAGGATCTCCTTCTCCCTCATCTTTCTTTCCTTCCTCCATGGGGGTGGTCGGGGTTTGCAAGGCTGATCTTGCGACAGTTAAACTAGATCGAGCCCGAACTCCTTATACTTTGACTGCATTGGGGACATACAAAGAAAAATAGAGAAAGTGCAGACAGCTCTGATACTGCTGATACAGATTTATGCAGGAATGCAACAGAGTACACATATAGCCATAGACACATAAATGGAGATAAAATAATGCTCCATTTTATTAATAAAAAATGACTGAAATATTCTTTAATAGAAATGAACAGCTAGCGCGCTATTAGGCTTATCTCTGAGAAGATATGTGGCAGCTACAAGCCGCTGAACTATGCTACATTGAGGCTTGGAGGCCTATTACAGACATCATGGAAATGAGTGGGCAAGGGCACTAGTAGCATATCTCTTATAGGAGATGTGATGCCTACATGCCCCTCTACTGTGTTACAATATAAACATGATGGAAATAAATGAGCTAGGCACTGGTAGCATATCTGTAAGAAGAGATGTGTTCGCTACCAACCCCTGAACTATGTTACAATGAGGCTTGAAGGCCTATTTATTGTTGAGAAACAATGTAAAACCCTAAACATTCAAGAAACTAACCCTAGGAGATGAAGCGACAAAACTGTGGGTCCTGTTTGGGTAAATTGGTGTTTCAACTTCCCGGGGGCATAAATTTGGCATCTGTTCTCCATTTGATGTGCTCAATAGCTCGTTAGAAATATTTATCCATTTCCCCAAACAACGTCGTTTAGGGCCTCAAAACAGCTCCGGAAGTTCAGGACCCGAAATATTGCTAAAAATAGTAAGTTGTGGTGAAACTTACAAACTGAAAGAACTGATGGTGGGGGTTCAAATGGAATCGGTGGGTGGCCACCAATATCCACATGGATCATTAAGTCCCAAAAACAGCTCTGGGAGTGCAGGAACCGAAAACCTGCTAAAAATAGTAAGTTGTGCTGATAGTGAAGACTGAAAGAATTGATGGTGCAGGTCCAAATGGAATAGGTGGGTGGCCACCGATATCCACCTAGTTCATTCCTCCCTCCTTAGGAAGCAAATGTTCCCCATTGTGTTAAGTTCCTCCATGAGGGGAAAATTCTACTGAGCTTGGTATTGGATTTGTCCAGGTTGTCGCGAACCTATTGGCAAACGTGCTGGATGTAGATGTGTTGCCGATGGGCAGCCGTTGAAGGATCTAGGAAAATTTATCCATCATCATGTTCCTCTATTTCTCGAGGGTGTCCTCGAGCAAGATTTTGATAGGATCTCCTGCTCCCTTATCTTTCTTTCCTTCTGACGTGGGGGTGGTTGGGGTTTGCGAGGATGATCTTCCGACGGTTGAACTAGATTAAGCTTGAAATCCTTATACCCTGACCACTTTGGGGATATGCAAAGAAAAATAGAGAAAGAGCAGAGCGCTCTGATACCACTGATCCAGATTTATCTAGGAATGCAACAGAATACACATATAGCCATAGACGTAGAAATACAGCGGAAATAATGCTTGATTTTATTAATAACAAATGACTGAAATATGTTTTAATAGAAATGAACAGTTAGGGTGTCGGTAGGCTTATCTCTGAGAAGATATGTGGCGGCTACAGGCAGTTGAACTGTGCTACATTAAGGCTCAGAGGCCTATTACAAACATCATGGAAATGAACGGGCAAGGGCACTAGTAGTGTATCTATGAGAAGAGATGTGATGGCTACAGGCCCCTCCACTATGTTACAATACAAACATGATGGAAATAAACGAGCTAGGGCACTGGTAGCGTATCATTGAGAAGAGATGTGAGGGCTACTAGCCCCTGAATTGTGTTACAATTAGGCTTGAAGGCCTATTGATTGTTGAGAAACCATGTAAGATCCTAAAAATTCAAAAACCTAACCCTAGGAGATGAAGCGGCAAAATTGTGTGTCCCGTTTGGGTAAATTGGTATTTCAACTTACCGGGGACGTAACTTTGGCATCCGATCTATGTTTGACGTGCTCAATAGCTCATTAAAAATAGTTATCTGGGGACCACAAATTTTGAGTGAGAAACATTAGTCTAAGAACCATGTTGCTCCCATTTTCCCCAAAAAACGTCGTTTAGGGCCTAAAAATGGCTCCGGAAGTTTAGGACCCGAAAAAATGCTAAAAATAATAAGTTGTGCTAAAAATTACAAACTGAAAGAACTGGTGATGGGGTTTCAAATAGAATCAGTGGGTGGCCACCAATATCCACCTGGATTATTAAGTCCCAAGAATGGCTCTGGGAGTGCAGGAACCGAAAGCCTTCTAAAAACAGTAAGTTGTGATGACAATGAAGACGGAAATAATTCATGGTGCAGGTCCAAATGGAATATGTGGGTGGCCACCGATATCCACCTGGATCGTTCCTCCCTCCTTAGGAAGCAATGGTCCCCGTTGAGTTAAGTTCCTCCACGAGGGGAAAATTTTGCTTACCCTTGTATTGGATTTGTCCAGGTTGTCGCGGACCTATTGGCGGACATGTTGGATGTAGATGTGTTGTCGAAGGGCATCCATTTAAGGATCTGGGCAAAGTTATCCATCATCATGTTCCTTTGTTTCTCGAGGGCCTCCTCGAGAAAGATTTTGATAGAATCTCCTACTCCCTTGTCTTTCTTTCCTTTCGACATGGGGGTGGTTGGGATTTGCGAGTCTGATCTTGCGACAGTTGAACTAGATCGAGCCCGAACTCCTTATACCTTGACCATGTTGGGAACATGCAAAGTAAAACAAAGAAAGAGTAGACTGCTCAGATGCCACTTATCCGGATTTATGTAGGAACGCAACATAATACACATATAGCCATAGACACATAAATGCAGAAGAAATAATGCTCCATTTTATTAATAACAAATGGCTGAAATATGCTTTAATATAAATGAATAGCTAGGGCGCTAGCAAGCTTATCTCTGAGAAGAGATGTGGCGGATACAGGCCGCTGAAATGTGCTATATTGAGACTCAGAGGCCTATTACAGGCATCATGGAAATGAACAGGCAAGGGCACTAGTAGCGTATCTCTGAGAAGAGATGTGACGGCTACAGGCCCCTCCACTGTGTTACAATACAGACATGATTGAAATAAACGAGCTAAGGCACTAGTAGCGTATCTCTTAGAGGAGATGTGATGGCCACCAGCCCCTGAACTATGTTATAGTGAGGCTCAAAGGCCTATTTATTGTTGAGACACAATGTAAAACCCTAAACATTCAAAACCTAACCCTAGGAAATCAAGCAGCAAAATTGTGGGTTTTGTTTGGGTAAATTGGTGTTTTAACTTCCCAGGGACATAACTTTGGCATCTGATCTCTGTTTGATGCACTCAATAGCTCGTTAGAAAGATCTATCCAAGAAATACAAATTTTGAGTGAGAAATATTGATTTGCGACCCATGTTGCTCCCGGTTTCCCCAAAAAACGTTGTTTAGGGCCTCAAAACATGTTTGGAAGTTCAAGACCCAAAAAATTGCTAAAAATAGTAAGTGCGTTGAAACTTACAAACTGAAATAATTGATGGTGGGGGTTCAAATGGAATCAGTGGGTGGCCACCAATATCCACCTGGATCATTAAGTCCCCAAAACAGCTCCGGTAGTGCAGGAACCGAAAACCTGCTAAAAATAGTAAGTTGTGCTAACAATGAAAACCGAAAGAATTGATGGTGTGGGTCCAAATAGAATAGGTGAGTGGCCATCGATATCCACCTCGATCATATATGAAATTGATATTTGTGCCAGCTATAGTAAAGAGAATTTTACAAGTAGTTGTACCTCTCTTCTAGGGCTGAAAGTTCATATATCAAGAAGTGGATGAACTAGAACAACAATGTTTTGTGGCCCCAAAATGACCATGGTGCCAAAAATATTTAACCCAAGACACTGGTAATGGATGAGATTACAAGTTTTTGGAATTCCAATATTTGCTACACCATTTTTGACATAGGAAAGTGGAAGCACCTTCATCAATAATGCAATGATGTATGGTAACATTGTGTATGGTGACTATAATTTAGAAAGTGCCTAATAATGAGAGGTGCAGTTCAAAGTTGTCTACGTCAATGAGATCAAATACGAATCAAAAGGATCAATGGTGCCCAACACATAGAAAATGGTCTTTCATTGTGTCTCGCAAGTTTGAAGCACTCCTAATGCTAATATAGCAATTGGTGAGCGAGCCAAGTAGTCAATGATGTTGTAACTATGTTGTTTTAGCATTATGGGATGCACGTCTTAATGATCCTTTGGTCAACTTTCAAATTGGATTAATGACACTACCTCTACCAATGAGGTATTTGGTTTTAGAGAAAAACCATAGTCTCTATAACATATTTGCATTAAAATATCTACCACATTCATATAAATGTCTCCATTAGCAATTGGGTAAGGTATCCCATAAACTTTTTTGTTATATTTATATAGAGTTTATTTCTTCTTTTAAATATTTAAAATGCAATTGTTTATAAAATAATTTTACACTTATACTTATTAACAAATTCTTATTAAAATATTTTTTCCTTAATACAAAATAATAAAAGATATTAATTTTAATATATATATCTTATAAAAAATTATTAATTTTAATATAAATATCTTATAACAATTTTGTGAAAAGGTCAAACTAATTGAATTAAGCAAACATAAAGGTATCTGAAAACGAAACAAGTTTACGTAAATGAATCCATTCAATTATATCAAATATTCAATTAAAATATCAGAAAACGAGCAGCCTAAACTCAATTAAACCATTGACTTATAAAAATGGAAGTACAAAATTAATTTCATGGAAGTACAAAATATCATTATATATTAGAAACGTGCAACTCGCGTTTTGAAAATTTAACGAGACGTAGTTGGTGGAGTTCAACAATGTGAAATTGTCAAATAACTTTGGAATCAGAACTACGTCATGGAGACGTCAAATTCCCGGGCGACGTTAACCATGAAAAGGCAGCGTTGGTAACGCAATAGCCATTAAATTTTGGGTTTAACTATAGGATGTTTTGGATTTTTTTGGTTGGAATTTAGGAAAAAAATATTTCGATGAAATGTTATTGTTTAAATTATTAAATTTTTAATTGTATATATAGATTCAACATTCTCCACATAAGTTTGGATTATAAAGAAAAAACAACTCAAATATTTTTAGATGGTAAACAAAACCCAATTAATTTTGATTTTTAGATGGGAAACAAAACCCAACTGAAATAACTTTGTGATTTTTTTTTTCAGACAAAAAAATACTACTGGTTTATATTAGTATACCAGGCACATAATTAAACAAAAACTTTCCTGAAATTCTTACGTTATCAATGATATTCTTTCATTTCACTTAGACCTATGTTGCACGGGTTCCCGCACCCGGGGGTCGGGTTCCCGCACCCGCACCAGGTTCCCGCACCCAAGTACCGGATTCTCCGCACCCAAGTACCCTGAAGAACCCAAACGAACCGGGTTCTTCAAAAAAAAAAATGGGGTTCTTGGGTTCTTTTGGTATGAAGAACCCATCTTTTTTCAATCAAACATCTAGGGTGTATCCATAACCATGCAAATTAATTTTGAATGCTTCCATATTTGCTATGCATTTCCTTTGCTCTTTTGTATAAAGAACAAGAAATTGATATGGTGTTTTGACCCTTCTCGATACAGTTACACAATGGAAGAAGCAACTTGTATGCTAGGATGCTTGAATCCTGTCAAGTTATTTGAAATCCAGTATGCTGGCACTTTATAAGATGCTTTTGTAAATAGTTGCTTTTAGAAGGGGTTTTAATTATTCATTACCAAAAAAAAGTTATCTGCTTACTCCACAACCAGCGATTTGTAGTGGACAAGAGCATGAATGCATGCTTTGAGATTTTGGAGTTGTTTTAATGTACTGACAATATACCTATCCAAAATTTTACTTGCCTTTGTGGGACTTTCAATAAAAGGAAGTTTGATCAGTAGACAGCATGCAAAACAGCCTGTCTGCCTGAGTTTTCATAGTTAGCAAAAATCAATCATCTGAGTATCCGAATTACAATACTAATAGGCCTACTTCATCAAGTGTATGTGTAGATTTCAAAAATCACATTCCTCATTAAATTTATGGGTAGGATCTTCATCAAATTTATGTGTAGATTTTGAAACAGTTGTTTTTCACTGCCGCAGGAAACTTGTGTGGATATTGCAGCAATTTTTCTGTTGCATCATTTTTCAGTTAATGAATGATTGTTTTCTAACGTTACCAAATCTGTGTCTGCATGGCAGGCATGACAAGCTTAAGAACACCGAGTGGGAAAAACACCCCAGATGTTTGACTGATGCAATTCTGATAAGAATTCTGATGGTAGCCGTTTTCTTAGAGTTTGTTTAGTCTTAATTTTCATTAAATTTATAATTTATAAATTTAATTTATAAAATATAGTATTATATATGATATATAAATTATAATTTATAATTTATAATATATATTAATATAAAAATACCCAGACGAACCCACGCACCCTGTTTCAAAAAATGCCGTCCCCGTCCCCGCACCCGCACCCACGTTTCCTGGCAACATAGACTTAGACACATCAAAAAATACAGTATTTCATACTACAGCTCTGCTTCCCACCCTACAGATTACTAAAAGTTCATCATATGGTTTCCTCCCAACGCTCCAGATAGATAACGAAATCCAGACCCAACATATATAAATTTTACAGTACAAATTTTACAAAAAGACATCTAGATAGCTAATGAAATCCAGACCCAACTTTGTGATTCTAAGAAAACACTATAAAAATTTGGAAAAATCAAACCTGAAAATAAGTCAAGAAAAATTTTAAAACTTCAAACAGATAAAATAAGGCTAAATTTCATCCCATAAAAATATAATACAATATATCATCTATGATGATGGCCAATGATGCCAGTGCCAATGCCAAATGTGAGCTAGATTTCTTCTCATAAAAATATAATACAATATATTATCTATGATGATGGCCAATAAGTGTCAAATGTGAGTGGTTGCTTAATTATTTTATTAAATAAAAATGGTTAATGATGTCAGTGTAAATAGTTAGTTGCTACTCAATTATTTTATTAAACAAAAACTTGATTTATTATAAATGAACAAAATATGATACAGCTGGAGTTGACTCAATGGTTAATTAATATATTAAACAAAAACTTAATCTATTATAAATGAACCTAATATGACACAATTAGAGTTGGCCTAATGGTTAAAAGAGTTTCCTCTTCATAGATCATATGTTCAAAACTAGAAAAAAGTAAAATATGTATTCCTTTTTACACCAGTCAAATAAGCTTAAGTGGGTCCATTACTTTTTCCAGTTGTCTTTAGTGCTACTTTTTGAAGGTTTTTTCAGTAATTTTTTCAGATCTAATTTCTCTAAAATCCAGCTGGAATTCATTGAAAGTAGAGGTTTGATGGGTAACCTTGCACAATGAAAGTGCCCTAAAAGTTTTTTAGGGTGCTGAATCCAAATATATAGTGAAAAAACCAATTTAAATAACAAAATCAAGATTTCACCCCAATTTTATTCACCTAATTCCAAAAACTCCAAAAAATAACACTAAAGACAATCAAGTTGTGGACCCAACATATGGAATAGTCCTCACAGCTTTTTGCGGGAATCCTGTAAAAAAAAATTCAAAAAATCAGATAGTTGGAGTGTTTGAATTGCATTTTTTATAATAGAAATGGATTCAACACTATCAAAAACCTATAAAGCACCCAAAAAAAATGAAGTTTAACGAGTGTAAACAAGATTTTGATAAATCTTTGCCAGAATTTTTCAAAATCTTTATCAGATTCTAAACTATTATATTGCATTTTTTAAACCACCCCAAAGAGAACTCCATATTTTCTACTTATCACCAGTAATTACCTATTTTTAACAGCCAAATGACTAAATGCAATGCGTCATCTATTTTTATCATAAAAATAGATGGTCAATGACGCGGGATGATTTATGAATGATGCCTCGGGAATCACATGACGCCCATAGCCATGATGGTCAATGACGCGGGATGATTTATGAATGATGCCTTGGGAATCTCATGACGCCAGATGATTTATCAATCATTATGCCTCAGGAATTCACATTTTAGGGCTGCATATATCCTAGGTAGTGCAAGTAGTAAAAATAATTTGGTTTTGTTCATGGTTGTCATTGGAATTTGGTTCTCTGGACGTGCCTAATCTGCCGATCGACTGACCTGCTTCCACTGCGTTAATCATTCCTTCTACCAAACGAACGATTAACGGAGTGGAAGCAGATCAGTTCGGTAATCGACTGATTTGCTTTTAATGCAACCTGCAAGTGATGTGAGTTGAAGTATGGTTTCGCAAATAGATCACAACATCGAGGTCCAAATTGAAGACATACTTTTAGAATCACTTGCTGGCAGGACCAATTATAATTGTAAGTATATTTCAAGTGTTTATATATTTGTTTTAACTATAATTAGATTCAAAGTGCTTTCTATTTCATAGCAGCTGATAGGATATACGTTTCTGAAAATTTTAGGGTTAATCTGCTTTTTCTTTCGAATAATGATTTTCAATTTTATTTTATTTTTATAAAATTGATTTTCCCAAATCTTATATCTTATATTATAAAATTACTTTACATATTAACATTTGTTAAAATTTCTATTAACATTTACTAAAATTTGTTAACATTGTGAATCAACTCCTCCATAACTATAATACAGTAAGCATCTCATTTATGATTCTGTATTAATATTGGGAGTTTATCCTAATCGTCCTCCTGTAAGCCATGTTACTGTTGCGATGATGGTTTTGAGGATGAACAGTTCTTATACAATTTTGTCAAATAATGTTGTGCTGCATAGCAGGAATCTCCATAGTTGGATGAAAATATTTAGTTCTGGTGTTTGTACCTGTTGGTGATGGCATGGAACAGAGTCTGTTAGTATATTTATTATTTCAAGAGGGAACCAAAATATACATTGTCTATTCAATTCTTAAAAAAAATAAAAAATATCACACTAACCATTTACACCCATTTTCTATACCTTAATAACTTAATAAGCATAATTGACAATATATAAGAGCAATATTGTAACCAACTTTTAGATTTACTCCCTCCAATTTTAAAAATAAACATGGTCACAAATATATGCCATTTTAGAATAAGATAAGCTAAGTCTTATGAAGTGTCATGAGTGGACTTAGTCCTTCACATTTCTTTTTACATCATATACCATGCTTTAAAGTTAGAGTGTGTTTTGAAAGAGGGTTAGTTTGATAGTAAAACCATATATGAATATTATGTGAATATCAATATTATATGAATATGAATATAAAATGAATATGTGAAATGGAATCCTCATCAAAACACTCCTAAAGTTTATGTATTTGACATTACCATGGATGGAGAGCTATAAAGTTAATCCACAATGACTTTCAAGTCACTAGCCACCTCAATAGAGTGAAACCCTTTATTCCTTGTAAAATAGAGAATCTACCAAAGCGTTACTAATTCTATTTGAATATTAGTTCTACACCTTGCTCTTAATTTTAGCATAAAAAATGATATGCCTTAAGATGGAGAACAATTCCCACTCTATAGAGACCTTGAAATCCATCATGTTAAAAATCAAAGAACATCATATGTATAATTGGGCCCATGACGAGTCTTGCTTGGAGAACAAGAATGTCATTCGTTTGTTCATTATATGCAACCCTAACTGACTGAGCAACTAGGCTTGGGAAAATTTTCTTAGCTTTGGATGTCACCCTATTCCTATATAGATATACACCCCAAATCACATAAGAAGGTAATTGTTGTGGATCCTAGAGAAAACCCCTAGGTTTAGAGACCATCGCCTAGGACATCTTCATGAGTCTTTGTAGTATATACTCGAATTGTTCACTTACACTCAATATGAAACATATTTTAAAACCATAATTAGCTCTAAATCTTCTTTAAAAAGTGTTGGAGCAGGGTGCCATGTGGTGAATTGTCAGTAACTTTTTGATATGTATTTTTGGATATGCGCACTACGCGAAAAGGTCAAGGGGCTTTGGGGTGAGTCAAAGTCCCTGTTTTATGTAAATGGGTTGGAAAGGGTAAGTTGTGGGCCTCAAACCATGGTTTGAGACCATAGTATCTGCACACTGGATGGATATAAATATAGATAGGTTGAGTCTAGCACCATATGTATGTTTTGGATCTAAGTAAGTGTTTATGCTTTTGTTATACATTTTTGCAAGTCTAGGTTGGGTAGAAAGGTTCCTGCTAGCTGTGTGCGTGGAGAACTAGTCGTCAGTGTGTGTGGACTCCATTGGATGTGTGCACGAAAGGGTAATTGCAAGGGAAATTCAAACTATACTGAACCTTGAATCTAATACAAAGACTGTTTTGGCGAAGAAAATGTGTTATGTGTTTGATATCTGAACTATCTGTTTACTGTTATTGCCTTGTGATCACTTTACATTTGTTATGATCGATTATATCTGAGTGTGTAAATCCGCTCTTTATCCATGAGTATCTATTGATGGTTAAAGTATGTGTATAGATCTTCTTCAATTTATCGCGCATTACGAAGATCTGATTATGTTATTATATATATGTGATGAATTTGATCTGCGATACATCTGTTATATGCTTTATCTCTATTTGCGACAAGCTGATCTAATAAGTATTTATTTTTATATGTGCGCATTTGTTTCCAATCTACAAAAATTTCTATTATAAACTTGTTTAGGGCCACCATATCAATTTCTTCCCTAGGGTGCAGAAACCTAGTTTCAGCACCCCCCCATACTGCTTCGGGTGAGATTTTGATCTATGCGAGCAGGTCATCGCTGAAAGGGCAAGTAGTTGGAGGTCTTGTTGGATGCGCAATAAATTCTGAACCTGGGTCAACACCCCTCAAGCCAACAAATGGATCTGTTTCTGGGACTGAGATCATTTTGAGGGAGATTTTATGTTGTGGCACTCTACATAGAACTAATTGCAAGATTGGCTTGATAGAAAGATCCTTCAATTCACAATCCAAGAGAATCGAAGTTCTAATCTACCTGCTGAAAAGTGCGTTCGAAGGTATATCTATAAAGAAGTTCATGAGATATTATTTTCCTCCTTTGCAACTGAGTTGCATGAATGGCTATCATGATTGAGTGAATTCAATAGCTACACCTAGGAAGACGTAATCATTGAGTGGACTCCTGAATTAATATAGCAATTAGAAAAGACAAGCAATTAGATCACCCGTGCGATAGATCATTGGATTATGTGTCTTGGGAGGATTGGTGACTGAATTTTCCATTTATTAGTTTGTGTCATACTTTGAAGCAGAAAGAAGATTTTCCAAGGGTCTTAGAGGTAAGTTCATGTGCTCTTTGACGTTATTGTTGAAGATGCTATTATGTGAATAGGGATCTATGTCTGAACATATTGCATGAATGTCTTGAAGAGGCCCGACTATGTGCAGTAGACTAATTTACCTCGCAGACCTAGAAGAAGGGTTTTGTTATAGTCCTCGCAAGGGTAGATATGATAGTGAGGATGAGCCAGAAACTAGTAGCTCTAGTGAGTGCGCGCACTCTCAAGGAGAGGAACTCTCTTGAGAAGAATTTTCACCGGATCAGAATGATCAGAGAGCCTTGACTATCATTCAAATCCCATCCACTCCACTTCCACACTCGTCTCACAAGTTGTCCACTCCACCTCCACCTCCCTTAGACACATATATGGCTGCGTATATGAAGATACCTACTTTCATAGGTATTGGAAATGAAGATATTGAGCAATTTTGGTTTGTGACTGCTGTTGTATGGAGAGCACAACAGGGTAATAACAATGATGTTAAGAAAGCACAGTTGGCCACTACTTTCCAAGATCCCGCATTAAACTGGTATATCAAATATGTACAAGCAAACCCTAATGCCACTATGGATGAATTGAAAGATGCCCTATCAGAACAATTTAAAAAGCCTAAGTCATATGCGCAATGAATTGAAAGAAATTCACTAGGAGATAAATATATCTGTGTGGGAGGGAGATCAGAGACTAAATCACACTATCAAATATGGTGGAGGGAGATCAGAGATTGAAGCACACTATCAAATATGGTGGATTCACTATCGATGATACCAAACATAAGGAGTGGTTTATTGCTATGCAAATCCCACATCTGTGCCATCCATTGGGTCAACAAAAGATTTTCATGACAGACCGAGGCTGTGAAGATTGGGATGAAATTAGAAGCTGCGGCAATACCTGTTGCGCTTGGAACTCAGTAGATTCAGAGTCAGTTAGAAGCAATGCATTTGGAAATTCAGAATCTGCACAAAAATAAAGGCAAGGAGGTGTGCACAGAAGTATCGTGCGTATGATGTGAAGCTGTTGGGAATCACATGACGCCAGATGATTTATGAATCATTATGCCTTGGGAATTCACATTTCAGCGCTGCATATATCGTAAATAGTGCAAGAAGTATAAATAATTTGGTTTTGTTCATGGTTGTCATTGGAATTTGGTTCTCTCGAGGTACCAAATCTGCCGAACGACTAACCTGCTTCCACCCCGTTAATCATTGGTTCTACCAAACGAACGATTAACGGAGTGGAAGCAGATCAGTTCGGTAATCGACTGATTTGCTTTTACTGCAACCTGCAAGTGATATGAGTTGAAGTGTGATATGAGTTGAAGTGTGGTTTCTTTTCATCATAATAATGACGTGGCAAATAGGTTACATCATCGAGGTCCAAATTGAAGGCATATTTTTAGAATCACTTGGTGGCAGGAACAATTATAATTGTAAGTATATTTCAAGTGTTTATATATTTGTTTTAACTATAATTAGATTCAAAGAGCTTTCTATTTCCTAGCAGCTGATAGGATAAAGGTTTCTGAAAATTTTAGGGTTAATCTTCTTTTTTCTTTCAAAGAATAATGTTCGAGTTTCCTTTTTTAAATTGATTTTCCCAAATCTTATATCTTATATTATAAAATTAGTTTAATATCTTCTATTATAAAATTTAGTTTACATATTAGCATTTGCTAAAAAAAAATTTAACATTGTGAATCAACTCCTCCATAACTATAATACAGTAAGCAACTCATTTATGATTCTGTATAAATATTAGGAGTTTATCCTAATCGTCCTCCTGTAAACCATGTTACTGTTGCGATGATAGTTTTGAGGATGAACAGTTCTTACACAATTTTGTCAAATAATGTTGTGCAGCATAGCAGGAATCTCCATAGTTGGATGAAAATATTTAGTTCTGGAGTTTGTACCTGTTGGTGATGGCATGGAACAGAGTCTGTTTGATATCTACGTGGCCTTGCTTTGGGGCATTCTGTTAGTGTTAGCGTAAGAAACTAAATTTCCTTGCTTTGGGGGCATTCTGTTAACATTAAAGGAATAAAAATTTATTAAAATATAATTAATAGAGATACATTAGTACATTGAGGGAAATTGCATCGGAGAGATAAACATATTAATCCAACAAATAGATAATAATACAGTTTTTGAGAATATTATTTTTATATTTAACTATAGTGAGAATGAAAGTACACCCTAAGCAATAATCTTCCTCCCTCGTTTTGTTTTAGTTTTAATATTTTTTTGGATCTTGTTTTTTTTGTGGTTTGGTTTGGTTTGCTCCCTCATTTTTTTTAGTTTTAATAATTTTTTTGGATCTAGCTTTTTTTTTTTTGGGTTTGGTTGGGTTTTGCTTTGATTGGTATGGTATGGTATGGTATGAGATATAAAGATATTATATTATAAATATAAGATTTTTAATATGTGTATATTAGTTTTTAAGTTAATTTTATCAATTATATATAATTATGGATAAGTTTAAGTTGTAATTTACTTGTTTTATATTTTAGAGTTTTTATTTTTATTTTTAGTAGAATTTGTTTAAATTAGGTAAGAATTAGTTGAAATTTCATGTTTGAGTTGTGCACTCTCTATAATCTATGTGTTTTATGTGTTTTTTTAGGGTATTAAATCTATATACGTAGTAAATAATACATTTTAATCACTAAAAGATCATAATAATATTTAGAGAATTCATAGATTTAATTCATAATATTTTTTGTTTTTGGATAAGTATTTATTTGAGAGGATGATAAAGTTAATGTGGCATTATATAGTTTAATAATTTTTTTATTAGATAAATTAATGAAGTGAATATTATTTTTATTTTTATCAATTAATAAATAAGGTGAATAACATTTTTTATATTATTAAAATTAGGAAATGGTAATTTAAAAAACAAATTGTATATTTATTATTTCAAGAGGAAACCAAAATATGTATTGTCTATTCAATTTTTTTAAAAAATGAAAAATATCACACCAACCATCTACGCCCATTTTCTATACCTTAATAACTTAATAAGCATAATTGACAATATATAAGGGCAATATTGTAACCAACTTTTAGATTTACTCCCTTCAATTTTAAAAATAAACATGGTCACAAATATATGCCATTTTAGAATAAGATAAGCTAAGTCTTATGAAGTGTCATGAGTGGACTTAGTCCTTCACATTTCTTTGTATATCATAAACCATGCTTTAAAGTTAGAGTGTGTTTTGAAAGAGGGTTAGTCTGATAGTAAAACCATATATGAATATTATGTGAATATGAATATTATATGAATATGAATATAAAATGAATATGTGAAATGGAATCCTCATCAAAACACTACTAAAGTTTATGTATTTGACATTCTCATGGATGGAGAGCTATTAAGTTAATCTACAATGACTTTCGAGTCACTAGCCACCTCAATAGACTAAAACCCTTTATTCCTTGTAAAATAGAGAATATGCCAAAGCGTTACTAATTCTGTTCGAGTATTAGTTCTACACCTTGCTCTTAATTTTAGCATAAAAAATTATATGCCTTAAGATGGAGAACACTTCCCACTCTATAGAGACCTTGAAATCCATCAAGGTAAAAATCAAAGAACATCATATGTAAAATTGGGCCCTTGATGAGTCTTGCTTGGAGAATGAGAATGTCATTCGTTTGTTTATTATATGCAACCCTAATTGCATGAGCGACTAGTCTTGGGAAAGTTTTCTCAGCTTTAGATGTCACCCTATTCCTATATAGTCATACACCCCAAAGCACATATAAAGGTAATTGTTGTGGCTACTAGAGAAAACCCCTACGTTTAGAGACCAGTGCCTAGGACATCTTCATGAGTCTTTGTAGTATATACTCGAATTGTTCACTTACACTCAATATCAAACATATTTTAAGAACATAATTTGCTCTAAATCTTCTTTAAGAAGTGTTGGAGCAGGGTCCCGTGGGGTGAATTATGAGTAAATTTTTTATATGTATTTTTGGATATGCGCACTGCATGAAAAGGTCAAGGGGCTTTGGGGCGGGTCAAATTCCCTCTTTTATGTAAATGGGTTGGAAAGGGTAAATTGTGGGTCTCAAACCATGGTTTGAGAGCATAGTATCTGCACATTGGATGGATATAAATATAGATAGATCGAGTCTAGCACCATATGTGTGTTTTGGATCTAAGTAAGTGTTTATGCTTCTGTTATACATTTTTGCAAGTCTAGGTTGGGTAGAAAGGTTCCTACTGGCTGTGTGCACGGAGACCTAATCCTCAGTGTGTGTGGACTCCACTGGTTGTGTGCACGAAAGGGTAATTGTAAGGGAAATTCAAACTGTACTGAACCTTGAATCTAATACAAAGATTGTTTTGGTCAAGAAAATGTGTTATGTGTCTAATATTTGAACTATCTGTTTACTGTTATTTCCCTGCGATCGCTTTGCATCTGTTATGATCGAATATATCTGCGTCTGTAAATCCACTCTTTATCCATGAATATCTATTGATGGTTAAATTACACATATAGATCTGCTTAAATTTATCGCACATTATGAAGATCTGATTATGTTATTATATATATGTGATGAATTTGATCTGTGATACATCTGTTATATGCTTTATCTCTATTTGCAACAAGATGATCTAATAAGTATTTATTTTTATATGTGCGCATATGTTTCCAATCTACAAAAATTTATGTTATAAACTTGTTTAGGGCCACCACATCAATTTATTCCCTAGGGTGTAGAAACCTGGTTCCAGCAGCCCCCCATACTGGCTCGGGTGAGATTTTGATCTACGCGAGTAGGTCATTGCTGAAAGGGCAAGTATTTTGAGGTTTTTTTTGGATGCGCAATAAATTCTGAACCTCAGTTAGGACCCCTCAAGCCAACAAATGGATCCGTTTTTGGGACCGAGATCATTTTGAGAGAGATTTAATGTTGTGGCACCCTACACAAAACAAATTACAAGATTGGCTGGATAGAAATATCCTTCAATTCACGATCCAAGAGAATCGAATTTCTAATCTATTTGCTAAAAAGTGGGTTTAGAGGTATATCTATAAAGAAGTTCATGAGATATTATTTTCCTCCTTCGCAACTAAGTTGCATGAATGGTTATAATGATTGACTGAATTCAATAGCTACATGGAGGAAGACGTAGTCAATTAGTGGACTCCTGAATTAATATAGAAATTAGAAAAGACGAGCAATCAGATCACCCCTGTGATAGATCATTGGATCGATCGTGTCTTGGGAGGATTGGTGATTGAATTTTCCATTTATTAGTTCGTGTCATACTCTGAAGCAGAAAGGAGATTTTCCAAGGGTCCTAAAGGTAAGTTCATGTGCTCTTTGACGTTATTATTGAAGATGTTATTATGTGAATAGGGATCTTTGTGCGAACATATTGCGTGAATGTCCCGAAGAGGCTCGACTACACGTAGTAGATGAATTTACCTCACAGTCCTAAAATAAGGGTTTTGTTATAGTCCTCGCAAAGGTAGATATGATAGTGAGGATAAGCCATAAACTAGTAGCTCTAGTGAGTCTGCGTGCTCTGAAGAAGAGGAACTCTCCCGAGAATAATTTTCACTAGATTAGAATGATAAGGGAGCCTTGACTATCATTCAAATCCCATCCACTCCACTTCCACACTCATCTCACAAGTTTTCCACTCCACCTCCACCTCCCTGAGACACATATATGGTCTGATATATGAAGATAACTACTTTCATAGGTATTGGAAATGAAGATACTAAAAATTTTTGGTTTGTGACTGGTGTTGTATGGAGAGAGAAACAGGTTAATAATAATGATGTTAAGAAAGCACAGTTGGCCACTACTTTCCAAGATCGCGCATTAGACTGGTATATCAAATATGTACAAGAAAACCCTAATGGCACTCTGGATGAATTGAAAGATGCCCTAAAAGAACAATTCAAAAAGCCTAAGTCATATGCACAGTGTGTTACAAAATTGAAAGAAATTCACTAGGAGATAAATGAATCTGTGCGGGAGGGAGATCATAGACTGAAGCACACTATCAAATATGGTGGATTCACTATCGGTGATACAAAAAATTAGGAGTAGTTTATTGCTATTCAAATCCAAAATCTGTGCCAGCCATTGGGTCAAAAAAATATTTTCACGTAGGCTGAGGCTGTGGAGATTGGGATGAAATTAGAAGTTTCATCAATACCTGTCGTGCTTGGAACTCAGTAGATTCAGAGTTACTTAGAAGCAATGCATTTGGAAATTCAGAATCTGTGCAAAGATAAGGGCAAGGAGGCGTGCACAGAAGTCTCGTGCATATGATGTAAAGTTGTTGGGCATTATAAGGATCGATGTCATGCCTTCAATGATTATCTGAACACTAGAGGACCAAGCCCATTGAAGAGCGCGATAAGGACGGACGTGATACCTCCAGTATGGTGCATGATATGTAAGTTCACGGGTTTGCATGCAACAAATTTCTGTCCAAGGGTCGGAAAATATATGCCTGAGATGAAGTAGATGTTTTCTAGATTTTGTTCCTTGCTGGGACATGATGAACAACACTGTCGAAATTTTGACATGATGTTTGAAAAAGCTGAAATATATAGAGTGCAGGTCGAACCTACCTCACTAGCATCCCCGTTTGGGCACGGTGGATTTCAAAACAGGGGAAGAGGAAGAGGAGGTGGATTAGCTGGTTGAGGAAGTGGGAATGTTATTTACTACAACTACAGAGATGCTGGTCACTATGCGCACGACTATCCAAATCCAGTGTGACAATCATGTAGGTACTGTAGACAGTTTAACCATGTAATAGAAGATTGTCCTGTTTTAATTGCTAAGAAGCAGGAGAAAAAGTATTAGAATCTGATGCAAAATCTTCAAATGGTTAGGGTGGAAACACACGAGGAAGATCCTACCGTAAATGTCGTCACTAGGAGCGGTGTAGCCACTAATGAGGATAAGGGAGAAAAGTTAGATACTAACCTTTGTATTTGTAAGGCACCTAAGAGCAAGGATGGATTTGATTTGCAGCATGCAAAAAAGATTTTTTTTGATGCGCAAAAGGGGTTTGCAGACAAAAGTGTATCGACATCAGGCAGACCAATAAAGGAGGCAGGTGTAGATGATGAAATCAAGCCATTTTTACAAGCTTACATTAAGTTATTGGACAACAAAAATGCGGCAGAGAACCTTCAAGCATTGATAGATAACTATGAAAAAAAGGAACAAGCTCCAATAGAATAGAAACCTGTCAAAAAAATATATAAGAATTAAAAGAGAATGAGGCCAGATATGTGTATGACCGCTAATATCAGTGCTTATGAGATGGATAAATTTATTCTAGATCTGGGGTCCAATGCAAGTGTCTTACCTAAGAAAACTTGACAACACATGGGATAACCCAAGCTGGAATGGTCTACCATTAAACTGCACATGGAAAATCAATAGAAAATCATTCCATTAGGAAGGTTGTCACAAGTCGTAGTCAATATTGAAGGTTTTAAGGTACTTGAAGATTTCAAAGTTATATGTATGTTGGCCTCAAACCATGCTTTGAGACCATAGTATCTGCACACTGGATGGATATAAATATAGATAGATCGAGTCTACCACCATATGTATGTTTTGGATCTAAGTAAGTGTTTATGCTTCTTTTATACATTTTTACAAGTCTAGGTTGGGTAGAAAGGTTCCTGCTAGCTGTGTGCATGAAAGGGTAATTGTAAGGGAAATTCAAACTGTACTGAACCTTGAATCTAATACAAAGACTGTTTTGGCAAAGAAAATGTGTTATGTGTTGAAAATGCAGCAAGATGATGGAGCTTAGTGAAATGAAGTCGCCTTCACTAAGTGGGCCCGCAGGCAAATTCTGGCGCAAAGTCTATTTTTAGACATATGAAGCATGGTTCGGGGATTCCAGTTTGAGATTCTTGGAGCATTGGTCATGTTGGTAAAAATAGATGAGACTCTATTTTTTAGGTCGAAGAGGTCGAAGGCTATTTTAGACTCATTTCTCCTAAAACTAGAAGCCAAATATTACCCTTAAAAACATTTGACTCTAAACAACAACATTTTTCGAGCACTTCGGGCCGAGCTACAGAAGTGGCTCATGCATCTGACAGAGGAATTACGCTATTCCCAAGGGTTTGATGGCATCATGCATGGTTGACTTCAGTTGGACTTCAGTGGCAGAAGTTTGGTGGAGTTAATGAGATATATAGTGGAGTTGTGTTATGTTTATTTTAGTTGAACTAGTTGAGATTAGTTTAACTAGCTAATCAATTAGTTATGAGTGGAGTGAATTAAATATTATTTAATTTATTAATTAGTAACTCATTATTCAACTCAAGAACACATCAGTTCACTACAATGCATGATCAGTTCAGTGGAGACCAGTGAAAGAGGTAGATGAAAGGGTGGAGTTAGCTATCAGTGGCGACATCAGTTGTGCATGAGATTTGCACCACACTTGGAGGATTTGTCCATGAAAATTGCGCAGTCAAGCCAAGGAGATTCAAACCTTGGATCTCTATTTAGACAGGCCTGGATTGCGCAATAGAGGCAAGGCAATTGGCGGTGAGTTTTGAACCAGTAACCTATTCAAAACTGAGCTAGATTGTGTGTAACTTCATGAGAAAGTACTGAGTACTTGTGAGGAGTATTGTACTGAGTTGTTACTTGATTTCTCCATTATAATATGCACAATAGCTGCGCGGTTTTCAGCTATAAGCTTTCCCCATACATAGTGTGTTAATGTGTATGATGATTTGATGTGTTATCGCTTGATTTTATTTCCGCATGTTTGATGATCTGAGTGGAAGAGATTATGTGTTGCATATAAATTCAAATTGTATGTGATCAGGATAGTCTCGGTGAATAATTGATCATTATTTAGCAAATTTCTACATGGTATCGGAGCTATTGAAGCAGAGATTGATCATCACAGTGATTACAAACTTATTTCGGTAGACAGAGTCTGCATGCGGGCCAGGTAGCCTCCGGATTCATCTTTCTTCGGAAAGTGAAAGGTTTGGTAAATGCCCCTTGCAGTCGATCTCTGTGATAGAAATAATTTGTTCTCACAGATCTAGAGCAGCTGAGCTTTGATGTGAACTGCACTCATAGCTTTTTTCTGTGCCGCAAGGAAAATGTTCTTCGACCCGCTTGCTACCCGAACAGTTTCCTTGAAGGAAGTTCGACCATGTTGCATGGAAGGACGTATGGAGTGCGTATTAGAAGAACTAGTGAATAACTGTATTGTAGACACGATGTCCAAATTCCACCGATCCCCGTCAAGTCGAAGACAAAAGAAGATGGCGAAGTGTCGAAGGATCCCGTTGGTGCGCCAAGGACTATATTGTATTCAAACCGCATGGAAAGGCTACTCCATATTTCATGAGTTGACGGATCTATTCCGGAGTAAGAGCGACTAAAGGAAGCTGGCGCTCAAAGATAAGCTCAGGAACATCAAGATGGAGAAAGGCGACAGTATCGCCAAATACCTCACGAAGTTCACTCAATGCAGAGATGAGCTGGGAAGTGTGGGGGTGACTGTCGAAGATGAGGACATGGTCGACCTGGCTCTCCTTGGTCTTCCGAAGGCTTGGCACTCATATCAAGATAGTGTCAATGGTCGGGAGAAGTTGCCGGGATGGGAGCGCCTTTGGGCGGATCTCATGCAGGAGGAGATAAGGAGGACTACTCGGGATGGATCTTCATCAAAGGGAGTTGATGAAGAAAATTGCGCTTTGGTTGCCAAAGAAAATAAGGGGAAGGGTTTCCAAAGCAAAGAAGGGGAAGGGTAAGAAAACCTCTCATTCTGGTGCAAAGGGCAAGAAGCAGGATATGGCGAAAGTGAAGTGTTTTCACTGCCATGATCATGGACATTATGCTACCAATTGTCCAAAGAATAAGAAGAACAAGCAAGCGGGAAGATCTGTAGATGGAGAAGCCTTGGCTTCACAGTTCGAGCTTGAATTTTCACTGATCGCATGCTTGGTTTCAAGTGTGTTGGGATCAGCGTGGTTATTGGACGGCGGTGCGTCATTTCATATGACGGGAGATCGGGATTTGTTCTCGGATCTGGAGGACAAATATTTGGGTGTGCACATCGAGATGGGCGATGATGGTAGATACAGTGCGACTGGTATCGGTACCATATCCTTTCAGAGGGAGTCTGGTAAGCCCTTTGTATTGAAGGATGTCATGCATGTACCTGGATTGAAGAAGAACCTGATTTCTATGGCGATGTTGGAGGATAAGGGGTATGATGTGGTCTTCAGCGAAGGAAAAGCCTTCCTGCGCAGTAAGACTACTGGAGAGACCCGGAAGATAGGGGTTCGAACTAAGAACCTTTATCAGTTGCAGGTAGATGACTGCGCAGCTATGGCATGCAAGGCTGGAGATGTGGTGAGCCGGAATGATGAGGGCGAACTATGGCACAGGAGATTGGGCCATCTTCACCATGGAGCTTTGAAGATTCTGCAGCAGATTTCTACTGGACTTCCTAAGGGCACCCTTGCGCAGTCAGATCAGTGCAAGGGGTGTGCTTTAGGGAAGTATGTGAAAGCCACCTTTCACGAGAAGGATAGTCGCGCCACGACGATCCTTGAGAGAGTTCACACAGACGTGTGTGGTCCTTTCTCAGTTGCTTCGACAACAAAGCACGGGTATTATGTGATCTTTGTTGATGATTTCTCTCGAAAGTGCTGGATCTTCTTCATGCAGAAGAAGAGCGATACATTCGCGAAGTTCTGTGAGTTTAAAGCACTGGTCGAGAAGGAGTCGAGGAAGAAGGTGATTGCTCTAAGGAGTGATAACGGTGGTGAATTCATCTCGGTTGAATTCAAGGAGTTCTGCAGCACAGAAGGGATTCGGAGAGAGCTCATCGCACCCCATAACCCACAGCAGAACGGGGTGGCTGAGCGGAAGAACAGAACGATCGTGGGTGCTGCACGGGCGATGTTGCATGATCGGGGCCTACCCCTTCACTTGTGGGCTGAGGCATGCAATACAGCAGTGTATGTGCAGAACCGTTGTCCTCACAAGGTTCTTGGCATGAGTACACCAGAGGAGGCTTATTCTGGCAAGAGGCCTGATGTTTCCCATTTGCGGATTTTCGGATCTCCTGTCTACATGCATGTGACGAAGGATGCAAGAAGGAAGCTGGATCCAACTGCTGAAGTTGGAATATTTGTGGGGTACACTGATACACCTCGCAACTATCGGGTGTATGTGCCAGACAGTCGCAAGACTGTTGTGCGACGGGATATAAAATTTCAGGAGGAGAAAGCCATGCAGTGTTCGCTTGAGAGGGAGCTACACTTGCATGCAGATGAGGAGCTGTTAGTTCCTAAGGAGGAGCTTCCGGATGTGGATCAGCCACAAGAGGAGGTTCAGGAGGAGGAAGAAACCACCCAGGCAGCGCCAACCATCAGAGGGCGCATGCGCACTACAGAAGCTGAGCCACTGGCTTGGGATGCAGAGAAGGTTGTAGGACCACCTACAACACAGCGCAGACAGAGGCAGTCACCGGATCGGTACACTGGATACATGGCTCCGCCGCAGGTCAGTAACAGCCGGAGCCATCCTCTTTTGAGGCATGGAGAAGCACGCATGGGTTGATGCCATGATCGAAGAATATGATTCGATCGTCGAGAACAGTGCATGGGATGTCCCAAGGCTGGTGGGGAAATCAGTGGTGGGTTCGCGATGGATCTACAAAGTGAAGCAGGCGGCTGACGGGAGTGTGGAGAAGTACAAAGCGAGATTTGTCGCCCATGGCTTCTCACAGATCGAGGGGATCGTTTATGAGACCTTTGCACCTGTCGCAAGGTACTCTTCCATACGAACGATCCTTGCTCTCTCAGCGTAGATGGGGTGGCACATTCATCAGATGGATGTGAAGACTGCGTTCCTCAACGGAGTCATTGAGGAGGTGGTGTACATCGACGCTTTGAAGGTTTCGAGATCTTCGACGGTGAGTCGCACATGTGTACGGAAGCTCAAGAGAGCACTGCTTGTACGAGTTTGAAGCAAGCACCTCGTGCTTGGTACACTCGGATAGATAGCTACTTCATAGGGCTTGGATTCTCCAAGACGGGGGCGGATCCAAACTTGTGCAGTTTTGGTGGAGGGGAAGCGTTAATCATCGTCTTGTGTAGATGATCTGATTTTGGCAGTGATGAGCGGTTGATACTTTCATGCAAGGAGGATCTTGCACGAGAGTTTGAAATGAAGGACTTGGGCATCCTTCATTATTTCCCTGGGATTGGAGATTTGGCAGCGCAGTGGAGGACTGTTTGTTTCTTAGAGCAAGTATGCTCGGGAGATTCTAGAGATGTTCAACATGCAAGGCTGCAAGCCTGTTGACACTCCTCTTCCTGGTGGTTGGAGGAAGGAGGATGCTACTTTAGCGGAGGTAGTGGATGCCACTGTCTATCGAGAGTTGGTGGGGTCGCTTATGTATCTGGTCAATACACGACTCGATATATGCTATGCTGTTAACCAACTTTCGCAAGCTATGGTTAAGCCTACCAAGCTCTTTTGGAAGGCGAGCCTGTATTGCGTTTATCAGAGGCACATCGAGATATGGTCTATGGTACAGACAGGAGGATGGAGCGAAGCTTTCTGGCTTCACTGATGCAGATTGGGCAGGGAGTCCAACGGACCGGAAGAGCACTTATGGAGGAGTTTTCAGCATTGGGTCGACAGCAGTTTCCTGGTACAGCAGGAAGCAGAGATCCGTGGCACTCAGTTCAGCAGAGGCCGAGTACATGGCAGCAAGTTTGGCTGCATGCGAGGCTATTTGGATGAGGAAGATCCTCGCAGGTTTGTTTAGGTTGCATTTGGAGCCTACAGTGATCTACTGTGATAACCAGAGTTGCATTAAACTCTCGGCTAATCGAGTATTTCATGATAGGTCCAAACACATCGACATCAGGTACCATGATATCAGAGATTGTGTTCAGCGGAGAATCATGATGCTTTCATATGTTCCCACGGAGGATCAGGGTGCCGACATCCTGACGAAGGCGCTCACCAGGAGCAAGTTCGAACTGGCGTAGTGCGTATTGTGGGTTGTGATAATCCAGACCAACAGGGAGGGAGTATGTTGAAAATGCAAAGAAGATGATGGAGCTTAGTGAAATGAAGTCGCTCACTAAGTGGGCCCGCAGCACCAAGAAAGTCTATTTTTAGACTATGTCTATTTTTAGACATATGTGGAGCATGGTTCGGGATCTCAGCTTGAGATTCTGATATCACTGTGTTGGTAAAAATAGATGAGACTCTATTTTTAGGTCGAAGAGGTCGAAGTCTATTTTTAGACTACCTCTCCTAAAAATAGGGAAGTCAAATATTATTTGCCCTTAATAATATTTGGACTCTAAACAACAGTTTACTCTCTTGGAGCACTTCAGTTCGAGCTACAGAAGTGGCTCATGCATCTGACAGAGGAATTATGCTATTCCCAAGGGTTTGATGGCATCATGCATGGTTGACTTCAATTAGGACTTCAGTGGCAGAATTTTGGTGGAGTTAATGAGATAGATAGTGGAGTTGTGTTTTGTTTATTTTAGTTGAACTAGTTGAGATTAGTTTAACTAGCTAATCAATTAGTTATGAGTGGAGTGAATTAAATATTATTTAATTCATTAATTAGTAATTCATTATTCAACTCAAGAACACATGAGTTCACTACAAGGCATGACCGCCCGCGGGAGACCAAAGAAAGAGTGTAGATGAAAGGGTGGAGTTAGGCTAAAACATGTATACTCACTTGTGCCCATGATTTGTACCCACACTCGGAGGATTTTTCCATGACAA
Source organism: Pinus albicaulis (assembly GCA_034641835.2). Classification (NCBI taxonomy): domain Eukaryota; kingdom Viridiplantae; phylum Streptophyta; class Pinopsida; order Pinales; family Pinaceae; genus Pinus; species Pinus albicaulis. The sequence continues at coordinate 1,617,198,718 of CM076582.1, forward strand.
TTGTAAAGTCAAGCTATGAGATTCGAACCTTGATCTCTATAACTAAGTGCCTAGAATGCTAGCAGATTAAGATAGAATGCGGTGAGTTTTCAACCAAAAGAACTGCTCAAAGTCGAGCTAGTTTGTGTGTAACTTCATGAGATAGTACTGAGTACTTGTGAGGAGTATTGTACTGATTTTGTTACATGATTTATCCATTATAATATACACAATAGCTGCGGGGTTTTCAGCTATAAGCTTTCCCCATACATACCGTGTTAATGTGTATGATGAATTGATGTGTTATCGCTTGATTTTATTTCTGCATGTTTGATGATCTGAGTGGAAGAGATTATGTGTTGCATATAAATTCGAATTGTATGTGATCAGGATAGTCTCGGTGAATAATTGATCATTATTCAGCAAATTTCTACATTATGTGTCTAATATGTGAACTATCTGTTTACTGTTATTGCCTTGCGATCACTTTACATCTGTTATGATTGATTATATCTGCGTGTGTAAATCCACTCTTTATCCATGAGTATCTATTGATGGTTAAAGTACGTATATAGATCTGCTTCAATTTATCACGCATTACTAAGATCTGATTATGTTATTATATATATGTGATGAATTTGATCTGCGATACATCTTTTATATGCTTTATCTCTATTTGTGACAAGCTGATCCAATAAGTATTTATTTTATATGTGCGTATCTGTTTCCAATCTACAAAAATTTCTGTTATAAACTTGTTTAGTGCCACCACATCAATTTCTTCCCTAGGGTGTAGAAACCTGGTTCCATCACCCCCCCATACTGCTTCGGGTGAGATTTTAATCTACGCGAGCAGGTCATTGCTGAAAGGGCAAGTAGTTGGAGGTTTTGTTGGATGTGCAATAAATTCTGAACCTGGGTCAACACCCCTCAAGCCAACAAATGGATCCGTTTCTGGGACCGAGATCATTTTGAGGGAGATTTAATGTTGCGGCACCCTACATAGAACTAATTGCAAGATTGGCTTGATAGAAAGATCCTTCAATTCACAATCCAAGAGAATCGAAGTTCTAATCTATCTGCTGAAAAGTGGGTTCCAAGGTATATCTATAAAGAAGTTCATGAGATATTATTTTCCTCCTTTGCAACTAAGTTGCATGAATGGTTATCATGATTGACTGAATTCAATAGCTACACTGAGGAAGACGCAGTCATTGAGTGGACTCCTGAATTAATATAGCAATTAGAAAAGACAAGCAATCAGATCACCCGTGCGATAAATCATTGGATCCATTGTGTCTTGGGACGATTGGTGACTGAATTTTCCATTTATTAGTTTGTGTCATACTCTGAAGCAGAAAGGAGATTTTCCAAGGGTCCTAGAGGTAAGTTCATGTGCTCTTTGACGTTATTGTTGAAGATGCTATTATGTGAATGGGGATCTATGTGTGAACATATTGCATGAATGTCCTGAAGAGGCCGGACTATGCGCAGTAGACTAATTTACCTCGCAGACCTAGAAGAAGGGTTTTGTTATAGTCCTCGCAAGGGTAGATATGATAGTGAGGATGAGCCAGAAACTTGTAGCTCTAGTGAGTCTGCGCGCTCTTAAGAAGAGGAACTCTCCTCAGAAGAATTTTCACCGGATCAGAACTATCACGGAGCCTTGACTATCATTCAAATCCCATTCACTCCACTTCCACACTCATCTCACAAGTTGTCCACTCCACCTCCACCTCCCTTAGACACATATATGGTCGCGTATATGAAGATACCTACTTTCATAGGTACTGGAAATGAAGATACTGAGCAATTTTGGTTTGTGGCTGCTGTTGTATGGAGAGCACAACAGGTTAATAACAATGATGTTAAGAAAGCATAGTTGGCCACTACTTTCCAAGATCCCGCATTAGACTGGTATATCAAATATGTACAAGCAAACCCTAATAGCACTCTAGATGAATTGAAAGATGCCCTAAAAGAACAATTCAAAAATCCTAAGTCATATGCGCAGTGAATTGAAAGAAATTCACTAGGAGATAAATGTATCTGTGCGGGATGGAGATCAAAGACTAAATCACACTATCAAATATGGTGGAGAGAGAGACTGAAGCACACTATCAGATATGGTGGATTCACTATCGATAATACCAAACATAAGGAGTGGTTTATTGCTATGCAAATCCTACACCTGTGCCAGCCATTGGGTCAACAAAATATCTTCACGACAGGTTGAGGCTGTGAAGATTGGGATGAAATTAGAAGCTGTGGCAATACCTGTTGCGCTTGGAACTCAGCAGATTCAGAGTCAGTTAGAAGCAATGCATTTGGAAATTCAAAATCTGCACAAAGATAAAGGCAAGGAGGTGTGCACAGAAGTATCGTGCGTATGATGTAAAGCTGTTGCGTATGATGTAAAGCTGTTGGGAATCACATGACGCCAGATGATTTATGAATCATTATGCCTTGGGAATTCACATTTCAGCGCTGCATATATCGTAAGTAGTGCAAGAAGTATAAATAATTTGGTTTTGTTCATGGTTGTCATTGGAATTTGGTTCTCTCGAGGTACCTAATCTGCCGATCGACTAACCTGCTTCCACCCCGTTAATCATTGGTTCTACCAAACGAACGATTTAGCGGAGTGGAAGCAGATCAGTAATCGACTGATTTGCTTTTACTGCAACCTGCAAGTGATGTGAGTTGAAGTATGGTTTCTTTTCATCATAGCAATGACGTGGCAAATAGGTTACATCATCGAGGTCCAAATTGAAGGCATATTTTTAGAATCACTTGGTGGCAGGACCAATTATAATTGTAAGTATATTTCAAGTGTTTATATATTTGTTTTAACTATAATTAGATTCAAAGAGCTTTCTATTTCATAGCAGCTGATAGGATAAAGGTTTCTGAAAATTTTAGGGTTAATCTTCTTTTTTCTTTCAAAGAATAATTTTCGAATTTCTTTTTTTTAAATTGATTTTCCCAAATCTTATATCTTATATTATAAAATTAGTTTAATATATTATATTATAAAATTTAGTTTACATATTAGCATTTGCTAAAATTTCTATTAACATTTGCTAAAAATTTTTAACATTGTGAATCAACTCCTCCATAACTATAATACAGTAAGCAACTCATTTATGATTCTGCATTAATATTGGGAGTTTATCCTAATCGTCCTCCTGTAAACAATGGTACTGTTGCGATGATAGTTTTGAGGATGAACAGTTCTTACACAATTTTGTCAAATAATGTTGTGCAGCATAGCAGGAATCTCCATAGTTGGATGAAAATATTTAGTTCTGGAATTTGTACCTGTTGGTGATGGCATGGAACAGAGTCTGTTTGATATCTACGTGGCCTTGCTTTGGGGTATTCTGTTAGTATTAGCGTAAGAAACTAAATTGCCTTGCAGGAAACATTAGAGGAATAAAAATTTATTAAAATATAATTAATAGAGATACATTAGTACATTGAGGGAAATTGCAACGGAGAGATAAACATATTAATCCAACAAATAGATAATAATACAGTTTTTGAGAATATTATTTTTATATTTAACTATAGTGAGAATGAAAGTACACCCTAAGCAATAATCTTCCTCCCTCGTTTTGTTTTAGTTTTAATATTTTTTTGGATCTTGCTCTTTTTTGGGGGTTTGGTTTGGTTTGCTCCCTCATTTTTTTTTGGTTTTTTTGGATCTAGCTTTTTTTTGGGTTTGGTTGGGTTTTGCTTTGATTGGTATGGTATGGTATGGTATGGTATGGTATGAGATATAAAGATATTATATTATAAATATAAGATTTTTAATATGTGTATATTAGTTTTTAAGTTAATTTTATCAATTATATATATGGATAAGTTTGAGTTGTAATTTACTTGTTTTACATTTTAGAGTTTTTATGTTTATTTTTAGTAGAATTTGTTTAAATTAGGTAAGAATTAGTTGGAATTTCATGTTTGAGTTGTGCACTCTCTATAATCTATGTGTTTTATGATCTATGTGTTTTATGTGTATTTTAGGGTATTGAATCTTTATATGTAGTAAAAAATACATTTTAATCACTAAAAGATCATAATAATATTTAGAGAATTCATAAATTTAATTCATAATATTTTTTGTTTTTGGATAAGTATTTATTTGAGAGGATGATAAAGTTAATGTGGCATTATATAGTTTAATAATTTTTTATTAGATAAATTAATGAAGTGAATATTATTTTTATTTTTATCAATTAATAAATAAGGTGAATAACATTTTTTATATTATTAAAATTAGGAAATGGTAATTTAAAAAAAAAAATAGTATATTTATTATTTCAAGAGGAAACCAAAATATATATTGTCTATTCAATTCTTAAAAAAAAAAAAAAATATCACACCAACCATCTACACCCATTTTCTATAACTTAATAACTTAATAAGCATAATTGACAATATATAAAGGAAATATTGTAACCAACTTTTAGATTTACTCCCTTCAATTTAAAAAATAAACATGGTCACAAATATATGGCATTTTAGAATAAGATAAGCTAAGTCTTATGAAGTGTCATGAGTGGACTTAGTCCTTCACATTTCTTTGTATATCATAAACCATGCTTTAAAGTTAGAGTGTGTTTTGAAAGAGGGTTAGTTTGATAGTAAAACCATATATGCATATTATGTGAATATGAGTATGAATATAAAATGAATATGTGAAATGGAATCCTAATCAAAATACTCCTAACGTTTATGTATTTGACATTATCATGGATGGAGAGCTATTAAGTTAATCTACAATGACTTTCGAGTCACTAGCCACCTCAATAGACTGAAACCCTTTATTCCTTGTAAAATAGAGAATATGCCAAAGCGTTATTAATTCTGTTCGAGTATTAGTTCTACACATTTGTCTTAATTTTAGCATAAAAAATTATATGCCTTAAGATGGAGAACACTTCCTGCTCTATAGAGACCTTGAAATCCATCAAGGTAAAAGTCAAAGAACATCATATGTAAAATTGGGCCCTTGATGAGTCTTGCTTGGAGAATGAGAACATCATTTGTTTGTTTATTATATGCAACCCTAATTGCATGAGCAACTAGGCTTGGGAAAAATTTCTTAGCTTTAGATGTCACCCTATTCCTATATAGTCATACACCCCAAAGCACACATGAAGGTAATTGTTGTGGCTCCTAGAGAAAACCCCTAGGTTTAGAGACCAGTGCCTAGGACATCTTCATGAGTCTTTGTAGTATATACTCAAATTGTTCACTTACACTCAATATCAAACATATTTTAAAAACATAATTAGCTCTAAATCTTCTTTAAGAAGTGTTGGAGCGGGGTCCTGTGGGGTGAATTGTGAGTAACTTTTTGATATGTATTTTTGGATATGCGCATTGCATAAAAATGTCAAGGGGCTTTGGGGCGGGTCAAAGTCCATGTTTTATGTAAATGGGTTGGAAAGGGTAAATCGTGGGTCTCAAACCATGGTTTGAGAGCATAGTATTTGCACATTGGATGGATATAAATATAGATAGATCGAGTCTAGCACCATATGTATGTTTTGGATCTAAGTAAGTGTTTATGCTTTTATTATAGATTTTTGCAAGTCTAGGTTGGGTAGAAAGGTTGCTGTTGGCTGTGTGCGCGGAGACCTAGTCCTCAGAGTGTGTGAAATCCATTGGATGTGTGCACGAAAGGGTAATTGTAAGGGAAATTCAGACTGTACTGAACCTTGAATCTAATACAAAGATTGTTTTGGCGAAGAAAATGTGTTATGTGTCTGATATTTGAACTATTTGTTTAATTTTATTTCCCTACGATCGCTTTACATCTGTTATGATCGATTATATATGCATGTGTAAATCCACTCTTTATCCATGAGTATCTATTGATGGTTAAATTACGCATATAGATCTGCTTAAATTTATCGCGCATTATGAAGATCCGATTATGTTATTATATATATGTGATGAATTTGATCTGCGATACATCTGTTATATGCTTTATCTCTATTTGCGACAAGTTGATCTAATAAGTATTTATTTTTATATGTGTGCATATGTTTCCAATCTACACAAATTTCTGTTATAAACTTGTTTAGGGCCACCACATCAATTTATTCCCTATGGTGTAGAAACCTGGTTCCAGCACCCCCCCATACTGGCTCGGGTGACATTTTGATCTACGCGAGTAGGTCATTGCTGAAAGGGAAAGTAGTTGGAGGTTTTGTTGGATGCACAATAAATTCTGAACCTGGGTTAGGACCCCTCAAGCAAACAAATGGATCTGTTTTTGGGACCGAGATCATTTTGAGAGAGATTTAATTTTGTGGCACCCTACACAGAACAAATTGCAAGATTGGCTGGATAGAAATATCCTTCAATTCACAATCCAAGAGAATCAAATTTCTAATCTATTTGCTGAAAAGTGGGTTCAGAGGTATATCTATAAAGAAGTTCATGAGATATTATTTTCCTCCTTTGCAACTGAGTTGCATGAATGGTTATCATGATTGACTGAATTCAATAGCTACATGTAGGAAGATGCAGTAAGTTAGTGGATTCCTGAATTAATATAGAAATTAGAAAAGACAAGCAATCAGATCACCCGTGTGATAGATCATTGGATCGATCATGTCTTGTGAGGATTGGTGACTAAATTTTCCATTTATTAGTTTGTGTCATACTCTAAAGTGGAAATGATATTTTACAAGGGTCCTAGAGGTAAGTTCATGTGCTCTTTGACGTTATTGTTGAAGATGCTATTATGTGAACAGGGATCTCTGTGCGAACATATTGCATGAATGTCCCGAAGAGGCCCGACTACGCATAGTATACGAATTTATCTCACAGTCCTAAAAGAAGGGTTTTGTTATAGTCCTCGCAATGGTAGATATGATAGTGAGGATAAGCCAAAAAGTAGTAGCTATAGTGAGTCTACATGCTCTGAAGAAGAGGAACTCTCCCGAGAAGAATTTTCACTAGATCAGAATGATCAGGGAGCCTTGACTATCATTCAAATCCCATCCACTCCACTTCCACACTCATCTCACAAGTTTTCCACTCCACCTCCACCTCCCCCACACACATATATGGCCGGATATATGAAGATAACTACTTTCATAGGTATTGGAAATGAAGATACTGAAAATTTTTGGTTTGTGACTAGTGTTGTATGGAGAGAACAACAGGTTAATAATAATGATGTTGAGAAAGCACAATTGGCCACTACTTTCCAAGATCGCGCATTAGACTGGTATATCAAATATGTACAAGAAAACCCTAATGGCAATCTAGATGAATTGAAATATGCCCTAAAAGAACAATTCAAAAAGCCTAAGTCATATGCGCAGTGTGTTACATAATTGAAAGAAATTCACTAGGAGATAAATGAATATGTGTGGGAGGGAGATCATAGACTGAAGCACACTATCAGATATGGTGGATTCACTATCGATGATACCAAACATAAGGAGTGGTTTATTGCTATGCAAATCCAACATCTTTGCCAGCCATTGGGTCAACAAAATATTTTCATGCGGGCTGAGGCTATGGAGACTGCGATGAAATTAGAAGCTGCAGCAATACCTGTTGCGCTTGGAACTCAGTAGATTAAGAGTTAGTTAGAAGTAATGCATTTGGAAATTCAAAATCTGCGCAAAGATAAGGGCAAGGAGGTGTGCACAGAAGTCTTGTGCATATGATGTAAAGCTACTGGGCATTATAAGGATCGATATCATGCCTTCAGTGATTATCTGAACACTAGAGGACCAAGCCCATTAAAGAGCGTGATAAGGAAGGACGTGATACCTCCAGTATGGTTCATGATATGTAAGTTCATGGGTTTGCATGCAACAAATTTCTGTCCAGGGGTCGGAAAATATATGCCTGAGCTGAAGTAGATGTTTTGTAGATTTTGTTCCTTGCTGGGACATGATGAACAACACTGTCGAAATTTTGACATATTGTTTAACAAAGCTGAACTATATAGAGTGCAGGTTGAACCTACCTCACCAACATCCCCATTTGGGCACAGTGGATTTCAAAATAGGGGAAGAGGAAGAGGAGGTGGATTAGCTGGTCGAGGAAGTGGGAATGTTATTTACTACAACTATAGAGATGTTGGTCACTATGCACACGACTATCCAAATCCAGTGTGACAATCACATAGGTACTGTCGACAGTTTAAACATGTAATAGAAGATTGTCCTGTTTTAATTGCTAAGAAGCAGGAGAAAAAGTATCAGACTCTAACGCAAAATCTTCAGATGGTTAGGGTGGAAACACACGAGGAAGATCCTACCGTAAATGTCGTCACTAGGAGTGGTGTAGCCACTAATGAGGATAAGGGAGAAAAGTTATATACTAACCTTTGTATTTGTAAGGCACCTAAGAATAAGGATGGATTTGATTTGCAGCATGCAAAATAGATTTTTTTTTACGTGCGAAAGGGGTTTGCAGACGGAAGTGTATCAACATCAGGTAGACCAATAAAGGAGGCAGGTGTAGATGATGAAATCAAACCATTTTTACAAGCTTACATTAAGTTATTTCACCACAAAAATGTGGTAGAGAACCTTCAAGCATTGATAGATAACTATGAAAAAAATGAACAAGCTCCAATAGAATAGAAACTTGTCAAAAAATGTATATAAGAATTAAAAGAGAATGAGGCCAGATATGTGTATGACCGCTAAGATCAGTGCTTATGAGATGGATTAAGTTACTCTAGATTTGGGGTCCAATGCAAGTGTCTTACCTAAGAAAACTTGGCAACGCATGGGATAACCCAAGCTGGAATGTTCTACCATTAAACTACGCATGGAAAATCAATATAAAATCATTCCATTAGGAAGGTTGTCGCAAGTTGTAGTCAATATTGAAGGTTTTAAGGTACTTGAAGATTTCAAAGTTATACAAATTGTGGATGATACTGATCCTTATCGTGTGCTATTGGGATTGGATTGGGCTACTGATATGGTTGGTATCATAAACCTGAAGAGGAGAATAGCGAAGCTTGAAAACAATGGAACCAAAGTCATAATTCCCCTAGATCCTGCAAAAGGAAAAAGATACATAGAGCTTGTGTATGCTGATTATGATATTGACCATATCTATAAGCTAACTTTGAGTGACGAAGATTGGATCAACCCAACAAGTAACGGAAGGCTTAATTAGGAAAAGGAGAACTCTTGCTTCTCATATTCTGATAAATAATTGGAGAATTGGCATAACTGATTACATGAAGTATCTGTGCTCCACTGAAATCGAGTGACCAAATATCTTTGATGCATAGCATCATAGGTACACGAATTAATGCATTACGATGGTTTAACTGATGTAAATATTTTTTTAGGAGAACTTTGTAATATACCAAAAGGGATAATGTAGTAATACAAAAACACAATAGATGAAACTGCATGAATGTAAACAAATAATCTAAATAAACCATAAAATAGAAATAATAGCTAAGCCTTTTCATTAATATTGAGGTGTGTAAACCAGTACCAAAATGCTCAAATATGAGACACTCAAGCCAAAGAAGTGGCCTAGAATGACCCTGAAGTTCTCCCACAAGAGGGATTGCGTAAATTTTAAACTGTTGGAAGGAATACTGCACTATCCCTGCTGCAAATGTTGAGACTGAAACTACTAGAAAAATATAAAAGTGTAGATATGGTAATTTTGGAGCTCAGATGATGAATACCCAAGATAACCCAGAAAGGATTTCCAGATCTGACAATCTTGGAAAATCACCTTCTTAGGCCCTATAACTATATGACTGTTGGGTATGAAGATCTACTGCATGAGCTAAAGATATGATGGCTCCAATAAGGCACAAACAACTCAATTCGTAGAGGGTTGATCCCTCCTTCAGAACCTTAAGCTAGAAGATCAAGATCTGTCTCCTCCAACCACCTCCAATAGATGCAGTTGTTGAATACACAACAGCTGAGTAAAACTGCGTTTTCAGGGAAGGAGGATCAATATCATGATGCTAGATTCTACAATGAAGCTCAATAATGATGGAAATAATGTGCCCAAGGTTAGGAGGTGGTCCCTCATAGGATTTCCAGCTGAAATACTGGAAACTTCCTTCCTCCTTCAAATCTGCAAGACTGGACTGCAAAATCCCTTGAGGACTTTCTGCTACATGGAGGTGTGAAATGTTGGCCTGAATGCTAGATATGAATATACAACTCCTCGAATAATGATCTTGAAGAACATGGTGAAAGGATGAATCCTCCACTGGTTTCCTAGCTTAAATGCTAGAAACAACCTCCACCTCTCAATCCCTCAAACAAGAATGCGTAATTCTTGAGACTGAAAGTGCATATGAGAGTCATTGAATGTGGAAATAATGCCTGATGATGTATGACACCTCAAAGAAACCTTCCTAGAGTAGGCATTTGAAGTACATCGTGGGTAAGGGTGGGATTTCTGCTTGGAAACACCCATGTGCTAAACAACACTGCGGAATTAGCTAAATAGTTGAAGCATGCATAGAAATGTCAAAAGAAAATTCTAGATCTAAAAAGATATAAATAATAATCTAAATCTGTTGTGTAACTAGCTCCAATAATAGAAGAAAAGAGATATCAACGCCTTAGAAATAAGCCACTTCAAGGGGGCAACCTCCAATACATTACATAAATGAACAATTCTTGGATGATAAAAATGAACAAAACCTCCTTCTATATATAGGAGTCCATGGGGCTACAATATAATCCTAGTGGGCCACAATGTAATCCTAGCCGACCTAACATTAATAATTTAAGGGCACAATAATAATAAAATGGGGTTTACAAGGGTACAATAATAACAATAAGGGGGTTACACTAACAACAATAAGGACTATACTAGTAATATAGGGACCTAACATGCCCTCTCCTTCAAAAAAGTGTTGTCCTCAACACTTGAGTAGCCTGGCAAGCTTCGTATAAAATTCTCATCCTCCCATGTAGGCTCCTCCACTCTGATGAGATACTCAGTCTGACTGATTCCAGCCACGAGTTCTTGTTTCCATGACCGCTTCTGGTTCCAATATGATTTTTCCTTCCTCATCAAGTTCTGGCAATATTGTTTGAACTGGAAGATTTTCACCTATAACCTTCTTTAAGCATGAAACATGGAAAACTGGATGTACTCGCGAAGAATCAGGAAGCTCCAATTTGTATGCCATAGTACCAATATTTTGCAACACCTTGTAAGGACCATAGTACTTTGGCGATAATTTATTATCCTTCTTAGCTTGCTTGAGGGACATTTGTTTGTATGGTTGTAGCCGTAAAATACCCAATCTCCTACATCAAAAATTCTCTTGCTGCGATGTTGATCTGCCTGTTGTTTCATTCGATTTTGTGCCAAATTCAGGTTATCCTTTAAGAGTTGGAGAACTTCTTGCTGATGCTCGATGTGATCTTCCACTGCTTGAACCTTCGAATTTTCCCTTAAAGATGATGTGATGGATGGTGGATGATATCCATAAATGCCATAAATGGGGTCATTTTTGCTGCAGTATGGAAGGAAGTGTTATACCACCATTCAGCAAGAGGTAACCACTTGACCCATTGTGTTTGTTTATCAGATACAAAACAACGAAGATGTCCTTCCAAACATTTATTTACTATCTCAGTTTGACCATCAGATTGAGGATGATAAGATGAGCTATGAGCTAATTGAGTACCCAAACAAGAAAATAACTCCGTCCAAAATTTCCAGTAAAAATGGGATCTCTGTCACTCACAATAACCCTTGGGCTTCCATGTAGCTTTTGAATTCTATCCATAAATGTAGTAGCAACTGTACTTGCTTTAAATGGATAAGATAATGCACAAAAGTGTGCATACTTGGTAAGTCTATCAACTACCACCATGATGACACTCTTTCCTTCGAACTTAGGTAAACCTGTGATAAAATCCACTGAAATCTCCTCCCAACGTTGACTTGGAATGGATAAAGGTTGTAGAAGTCCTGGGGTCTTAATTGTCTCCACTTTATTCTGCTGGCAAACCAAACATTCTGCCACAAACTTTTGAATATCAGATTTAAGGCCATCCCAAAAAAATTCTCTCTTCACCCTGTGGTAAGTTTTTAAAAATCCTGAGTGTCCTCCTAAAGGAGAAGTGTGCAATTCTAGAAGAATCTTTTGTTTTAGTTGGGAATTCTTACAAAGATATAAGCGATCTTTGTACCATAAGGAATCATTTTTCCAAATAAATGTATGAGATGTACTAGGATCTTGCTGCAAATTTTGAATGAGTTTCCATACATATTGGTCCTTCTTCCATTCATCCCTTGCTTCGGTTATCCAATCTGGTTGGATAATAGAAATGGCACAAAGCAATGCTTCCACCTCTTCATTCTTTCTTGAGAGTGCATCTGCAACCACATTAAGCTTTCCTTTTTTGTAGATTATTTCAAAGTCATAACCTAACATCTTTGTGACCCATTTTTGCTGCTCTTCTGATGATAGTATTTGTTCCAAAAAGTGTTTAAGACTATCATGATCAGTTTTTACCTTGAAGTGTCTTCCAATTAGGTAAGTTCGCCATTTCTTTAGTGCATGCAGTATTGCTAACATTTCCTTCTCATAAATAGGTTTCTGTAAATACTTTCCTTTGATTGGACGACTTTCAAAAGCAATGGGTCTTCCTTCCCGCATTAAAACCGCACCAATTCCATTTCCCAAGGCATCACATTCCACAATAAAGGTTTTTGTGAAGTCTGGCGTAGCTAAGACCGGTGCTAGGCACATTGCCTCTTTAAGTCGTTCAAAGGCCTTAGTTGCTTCAGGAGTCCATGAAAATGCATCTTTCTTCAATAATGTTGTTAGAGGTGCTGCTATTCTCCCATAATTCTTAACAAACTTGCGATAATACCCTGTTAACCCGAGAAATCCTCGCAAATTCTTTATGGTCGTGGGGACTTTCCATTCCTTAATGGCTTTAATTTTGTTAGGGTCTACTTTAACACCCTCGTGAGATATAATATGACCCAGATATTCCACCTCTTGTACTCCAAAGAAACATTTGGATTTTTTTGCATATAATTTTTTCTCCTGCAATAGTTTGAGCACCTCGTCAACATGTTCAACATGATCCTTCCAAGACCTGCTGTAGATTAGTATATCATCAAAAAATACTAGCACAAATTTTCTAAGGAAGGGTTTGAAAATGGAATTCATCAACCCTTGAAATGTAGAAGGTGCATCGGTAAGGCCAAAAGGCATGACCAAAAATTCATAATGACCCTCATGAGTTCGAAATGCTGTTTTTGGAATATCTTCAGTCTTCATTCTAATTTGATGACATCCTGAACGAAGATCCAACTTGGTAAAATAAATTGCTCCATGTAATTCATCCAATAATTCATCAATCACAGGAATGGGAAATTTGTCTTTAATGGTGAGTTTATTGAGCTCCCTATAATCTGGACACATTCGCCATGATCCATCCTTCCTGTGTACCAATACTACAGGAGCAGAGAAAGAACTTTGACTGGGTTGAATTATACCCGCCTCTAACATTTCTGCAATCATACGTTCAATTTCGCTCTTTGGAAGTAAGGATATCTATAAGGCCTGATGTTTGGAGGAACACTTCCTGGAATCAAATGAATAGCATGATCATGATCACGAATAGGTGGGAGTCCTTTGGAAGTTTCAAACACCTTGGAATGATTGTCCAAGACTTGTTGGAGATATGCAGAAATAGATGATTTTGATGTTGGAACTTCTAGTGAGCATAATTGTGCAATTATGCCTCGTTGTTCTTTCTTTAGAAGCTTTGTCATGACATTAGAGCTTATTATCCTTCCCAACTTCCCTTCAATACCCCGTAATTTGACTTCCTTTCCTTCTGAAAAAAATTTCAAGAAAAGTTCTTGAAAATTAAAAGCTACCGTCCCCAAAGATTGTAACCATTGTACTCCTAGTACAACATCAGCACCTCCCATAGGAATGGCAAGCATTGGACTAGTCAATAAATATTCCCCCATGGTTAGCTTGATATTATGGAATTTTCCAGAGAAATTTATAGTTCCTCCATTTGCAACCATCACTTGACATTCTGGTGCTGGGTATAGGAAACAATTTAATTCTTTGGCTACCTTACAATGAATAAAATTATGGGTGCTACCTGAATCAATCAACACTATTACCTTTCTCTTCTTGATTTGTCCTTTTATCTTGAGAGTTTGAGGAGTGGTAATTCCTGCCAGTGCATTACACGATATGGTTGGATTCATTTCTTCCTCTTCTGGGGTTGGTTCCCGGTGTATATCCTCTTCTTGTTCATTTTCTTCTTCCTCTTCACAATCTATGTAAAATAATTTCTTCTCAGCACACTTATGACCTTTAGTGTATTTTCTATCACAACTGTAGCAAAGCCCTTTTGCTCTTTTTCTTCCAATTTTTGTGGTGTCAACCTTGTAGGTTGTGGAAATCTAGGCGTAGCAACACTTCCTTCTTTATAGAATTGAGTGGTAGGCTTCCTTGTCGCCATAATTTTACATTCAAATTTTCTTGCCAACCTGAATGCCTTCTCCAATGAATCAGGCTCCAAAACACGAACTTCATGTTGGATGCTATCCTTTAGAGTGCCTATGAAGAGATCAATCCTGTGTTCGTCTGGAATATGAGTTACCCTTATATTCAATTTTTGGAAGTCCTCAATGTGCTGCCCCACTAAACCCTTTTGTTTGAGATTTATCAATTGGCTAAAGAAGGTGTTGCTCTTTGTATCCTCATAATGTGCTATCATTTCCTCCGTAAAAATTGACTAAGTGACAATTTTTTTACGGGAGAAAAGCCATCGATACCATACAAATGTATTTTGTTCTAAATGTAAAGTTGCAATGCGTACCTTTTGTGTGTTTTTCACATTATGGAGATCAAAATATTGCTCCATCCGTAGTATCCATGTTACAGGATCATTTCCATCAAACTTCCTCATATCCATTTTTGGAATATGGTGGTTCTTCCCGCCAACATTAGAGTTTATGAAATCACGATTAACATTTATTTTGTTCTCATCATGAGGTTATTCTACTATCTTTTCACCATTAGGAAACATTTCTTGTATCAACTTTGTCAAACCTTCGATGTCTGTTTTTAGATCATTCTTCATGTTTTCCATGTTTTATTTCATGTCATCCATCTTAGCTTCCATGACATCCATCTTAGCTTCCACGCCATCCATCTTAGCTTGCACGCCATCCATCTTAGCTTCCACGCGTTTCTTCAAAACTTCCATTTCATTTTTTGTTGCTCTTTGCGAGAGTGAAATTTGTTGCACTTGCTCTTGTAATTTTGATAGATCATGTTGCAATTCTTCGTCTTCATGAGTCATAGTAGAGCTTTCCAAAGGCTTGATGGGTGTTGAATTATTTTTTGGGGCCATTTTATAATCCAATACTGATATCTATTCTACAATATTCCCTTGCAATCAATTCAACTTGATTCTTCAAACAAGACTTATGCAATTCAGAAAAAAAATACACACCTTTTACTTGCTTTTGAGGAGCTCGATATTGAAATTGTATTATCTTTGTGATTGCGGCTCTTCTATATCTGAAATTCATCATTGAAGTAGCCCTCTGAATTATATTTTGAATTCCACAGGTCTGACCTGATTTGGATTCTCCAAGACAAAGTTGTGTCCAAAATCTCACAATGACCTAATTATGGACTGGTTCAGTAGAGCGAACTTGTACGACTTGCCACGTGTCGCTGTTTTGTCCTTTGTCTCTAAAATTTCTATCCAAGAAACTATATTCTGTGTAATTGCGACCACCTTTTACGGCACTCCAATATGATGCCCAGAGAAAGAGTTATTGAACTTTTCCCACGATCACCTCTTTGAGATGAAATTCAGGAGCCTGAAAAAGCACTACCTTCCACAGATCATATCTCCAAAAATATTGCGAACCAAGATCTGAAAATTTTTCACGACTTTCCTCAGGATTTCAGCTCCGCACCATATGAATTTCAGATTCTGAAACTTTGTATAAAAAACTTTATAGCGCAAATGCCACGATGACCTGTTTAGGAGCCTGAAAAAAGACCTAACTTCCACAGATCATATCTCCGAAAATATTGCGAACCAAGCTCTGAAATTTTTAGAAAATATTCCTCAGGATTTCAGCTTCGCACCCTAAAAATTTCAGCTTCTGAAACTTCGTAGAAAAAAAGTTATAGCGAAAATTCCACGATGACCTGTTTGGAGCAGCGAAACCCTAGAATCCCAAGCCTCTGATACCAAATGTTGTGTAACCAGCTCCAATAATAGAAGAAAAGAGATATCCACGCCTTAGAAATAAGCCACTTCGAGGGGGCAACCTCCAATACATTACATAAATGAACAATTCTTGGATGATACAAATGAACAAAACCTCCTTCTATATATAGGAGTCCATGGGGCCACAATATAATCTTAGTGGGCCACAATGTAATCCTAGCCGACCTAACATTAATAATTTAAGGGCACAATAATAATAAAATGGGGTTTACAAGGGTACAATAATAACAATAAGGGGGTTACACTAACAACAATAAGGGACTATACTAGTAATATAGGGACCTAAAAAAATCCTACCTTCTATTTCTGCCTTCATCTTCCTTATATGGTTTGTGAGCCTTCCATAGTCTTGGCTCACCTCATAACTGCGCTGCACATGTGGCCACTAGCTTCCATGAAGACTATGTTGTCTCTCCATTTTCTCCACCATCTCTACATTTAATTCCTACTCTCTCCATAATGTGTGCATTATATGCACTACTTGCTCCACTGTATCATCATTAGTGCTCTATGATCTTACTTTTAATGCGTCATGACCTCATTTGACTTCCTCCATGATCTCCATGATCTTATATTTAATAATGCATGATCTCGACTCCTTCTTCATTAATGAGTTGCTCCACTACTCCATAATGAAAATATGTCTCTAAATTACCCACATACACACATCCAAAGTGGATTTTATTCATATATGTGGTTTATGGGTCCCTCCACTCTCTTGTTTACTTACTTAATTAAGAAAAGTAAGAACTCCAATATTCCAATTATCTGATGGAAAATTGGGAATATTACAGTCCTCCACGCCAAAATGATGCTTGTCCTCAACAAATTGAAAAAGTGGATGCTATAGAAATCTATCTCCCTCTAAATGGAATCCTCATATCGAAGGCCTCCCCATCTGCTGCAATGTGTAATGCATGCCTAACTCCAATGTTGCCTCTCTAGAATGTGTAGAATTGCCTCCAACTGAAAATTTAGATGCCTCTCCTCATCAATTAGTCTCCAAGTGGCAACCATATGCTATCCAAGATCCTCCTCTATGCATGAGATACATAAAGTGAAGTGGCCTCTTCCCAAAGTGGAAAGTCCCCCATCATAAACCATCTCTCCATCTCATGCTACATGAAGTAGATTGTATCTCTCCATGCTTCCATCCTTATCCCTTTTGGCCTTGTTGGATCCAAGCATCATCCCAACAATGTGAAAAATAAGAATAGAGACATATGTATGAACATGCACAATGTCAAACCATACTCTCCCAATAACAAACACTGCAACAAATCCTTCTACTGCCATGCCAAATCACCGTTACACCAAATGTAGTGGCCATATTCTCTTAAGAGAAGCCACCGCATAAATGCCTCTTGCTGCCCCATCACATCATCATCATACCAAGTACAATGAGCATAATCTCCCAAGAGAAGCCAACGTAGTAAGGCCTCTTGTTTCCGTCCTTCATTAACGTCATGCAATGTATGGGGAGAAATCAACCCATACTCTCCCAAGAGTAACCAAATAAGAAATGATTATTTTTTTCCTCTTACATCATCATGATGAAAGTCATGGAGGAACAACATACGGATTTACATGTGGAATGTCACTTAAGAACAATACAAACAAGCTCCCTGCTACCACATCATGTGAGATTTATGCCATGTCCCACACCAAATTACATACATGAAAATAATTTATATCCCAAACAAAAGTACATTTATGGACATGAGACATATCCCAAACAAAAGTAAATACATGGACATAAGATATATCATGTGATGGCCAAACTCTCTCAGCAATAACCAACACAACCATGCCTCCTGATGTTGCATAACATTAGTGACATCTATGGCATGTAGCACAAAAATGTGAGATGCTGGGTAGTAACCATACTCACCCAAAATTAACTAGTGCAACCATGCTTCTTGCTTCCCTGTATCATAGAGTTGCAAGAAGGTTGGAAACCCCTTGCTCCTCATCCAGATCCATTCATCCCAATGTGGATGATGAATCATACCAAGCTCAATCTTGGTATCCACCCAAGGTAGAATACCATCCTACTCCAACTGATAAGCTTTGCACTCCATGAAATTTTGAAGTGCACCTCCTTTGAGATCTCTCCATGAGATCCTCTCATCAATGGCCCAATAGAAACCATAAAGCTCCATACATGCTGTAGGTAGAAATTCCTCTTTGAGTTGTGAGGCGCTCATCAAGGAAACTCCATCTTGATAATGGGGATTGCTCCCCATCATAAGATAACTACCATTTATCATCTGTACTTCCAGTGCTTCATGAGCGAAACTGCCTTCATAATGCTCCAAGAATAATGGGGCCCTCATCTCATCATTGCTTCTCAGTGATAGCACTGCTAATCTCCATGATGGTACATTTGTTGTCTCATGGCCACACATAATGCTGAACTCATAGTCTGACACTATACTAAATAAGACTGTGCTCCTCCCATCTTCTGAAACTCCACAGTTCAACACAAAGTGTTGGGTGTAGCTCAACCATGATAAAATGGGATAACTATACATCTCTTCCTTGATCAAATCAAGGACCCTCTGTGCAGTGATAATTTGCTGCTCTAGATCAGCAAGGTGCTCTAATCCTTGGTTATGCAATTTACCTGATGGCATGGTCTCACAAATCTCAATATGAGGTACTGAAATAATATGAGATGAAAGTGTTTGCAAACCTTGGATAAGCTGAATATCAAGAACATCTTGCACATCTACAAGATTTCCTCCAACTACTGCAATGACCTCTCCAACTACTGGTAATGCTGATGCCTACATCTCTACTACTGTACCAGTGCTTCTATCTACATCCTCCTTCTCATGAATCTCCTGAATCATTCATGGGGCTCCCAATGTCAAGATATCAACACCATCTTGCAAAGATGAAATTGTTCCTCCTTGTAATTCAAGTACTTATGCAGCTGTTGGTGGTGGTAGGGGCTCCTCCTCCAGAGTGATAATGAGGACATATTACTTGGGATCTTCATGTACTCTCTCATCAATGATTGGAGGTGTCTTTGTGGGAAGTGTATCCAGTTTATTTCTACCAAACTTCTTCTTTAGTCTTTGAAATAAATATGCATAAGAAATCACTTTGGTATGTGACAAATGGCTAAACCACTAATCCTTGGCTTCACCCTCAAGGTGCAGCACTAAAATATAAACAACATTGCTTTCTGGTATTGGGTATAGCTAAAAGAATGTAGCTAACTCTTCCCTCCAAGCCATCAATGTGCTTGTGGATAATCCATCAAATGCAAGCAAGAATAATCTATGCCTCTTTCTTCTGTTGCTAATGCGGGATCTACGTTCTTCTTTGAGTTGCAAAAATTGTTGGAGAGATAGATTCTCCTTGAGTGCTCTATGTTATTCTTTGTACTCAAAAAGATATTTACATAGGGTCTCATACCCCAAGTCTCCTTCATGTTCACACCATTCACCTTCCTTGTCAAAGACAGTGGATCTAGTAGAATGTTGTGGAGATCTATGCATTGTAGGTCTTTTTTGTTGCTGATAGGAAGTGCTTAGACCTTCCTCCTTCCAAAATATTCTTGGATACTCCTTTTTCCTTTCTCTCTTCATTTGTTTGACCTCCTTGGAGAGATCTTGCATAGATATAAAGAGAAGAGTGGCAAAACTAAAACCCTCCGTCATAGTAGATCTCTACTATCTTCTTCTTCTTTTGATGTTGGAGATGAAGTTCCCACAAGCAGAGCCAAAGATAATTCTCTGATACCACTGTAATATCCCAAAAGGGAGAATGCAGTAATACAAAAACAAAATAGATGAAACTACAACAATGTAAGAATATAATCTAAATACACCATAAAATAGACAAAATAGTTGAGCCTTTTAATTAATATGGAGGTGGATAAATCAGTACAAAAATGCTCGAAATATGAGACACTCAAGCCAAAGAAGTGGGATAGAATGACCCTGAAGTGCTCCCACAAGAGGGACTACGTAATTGTTGGACTGTTGGAAGGAATACTGCGTTGTCCATGCTACAAATGTTGGGACTACAACTATTGGAAAAATATAAAAGTGTATATCTGGCAGTTTTGGAGCTCAGGTGATGCCAGGATTTCAGATCAGGGCTCTATGATGAATACCCAAGATAACCTAGAAAGGATTTCCTGATCTAAAAATCTTGGGAAATCACCTTCTTAGGCCCTACAACTATATGATTGTTGGGTATGAAGATCTACTGCATGAGATGAATATTTAATGGCTGAAATAAGGCACAACCAACTCAATACATAGAGGGTTGATCCCTCCTTCATAACCTTAAGCTAGAAGCTCAAGATTTTTCTCCTCCAGCCTCCTCTAATAGATGCACTTGTTGAATACATAAAAGCTGAGTAAAAATGCATTGTGAGGGATGGGGGCTCAATAGACTGATGCTAGATGATGCAATGAAGTTCAATAATGATGGAAATAATGTACCCAAGGTGAGGAGATGGTCCCTCATAGGATTTATAGTTGAAATATTGGAAACTTTCTTCCTCCTTCAGATCTGCAAGATTGGACTGCGCAATCCCTTGGGAATTGCTGCTGCATGGAGGTGTGAAATGTTGGATTAAATGCTGAATATTAATATATAACTCCTGGAAGACTGATCTTGAAGATCAAGGTGAAAGGATGAATCCCCCATTGGTTTCCTAGCTGAAATTCTAGAAACAACCTCTACCTCTCAAACCGTCAAGCAGGAATGTGTTTTTCCGGAGACTGAATGTGCATATGAGAGTGGCTGAATGTGGCACCAATTCTTGATGATGTATGGCAGCTCAAAGAAACCTTGCCGTAGTAGGCACTCGTCCCCCATGGGTAAGGGTGGGATTTCTACTTGGAAACACCCGTGTGTTTCGGGAAATAACTCCCTAGAGGTCGTTGGGTCAAAACCTCCACATATCAGGGCATGCTATTCAAGAAGGATTCACACAACCACACTTGTACGATAAAAACTAGATAACATCGATTGTAGAACTCACCCATAGATCCTACGTTTGATGTAGATCCCGCGGGGTCTAAGCCCCTAACAACCCTTCTTCCTCCTTAACCTAAAAACCAAGAAGAAACGTGCACGGAAATCTAGTTGTACAGGATATATCTATCCTAAATTTCAGTGAAATCCATGTGAAACATCATATAAACAATAATAAATGCTTAAATAAAAAATTGTTCACATATGCAAGCAGATATTAACACATGAATTCGGGAACAAGATGGTTCTTCTTCATTACGAACAGCATGTACAGTAATAGAAAGGTGGAGAGATCACCTGAATCCTTCAACGATCTTCGAACAGACCGTCGTCCGGATCTGTCACACCCTTGCCTCGCTAAGATACTTTCAAGACTTGTGCACACGAGATGACATATAAACTGATGAACATCTCCAGGAAATAAGAGTTTCCTATAATAATCTGGGAAGTGCAGGAGGCACGGGAAATCAGACTTGAATTGGGGCTCCAACAGAGTATAATATCTATAATTTCTCTCTCTCCCTTAGGCCATGCACATGAGGGGCTTTTATACTCCCTCAAAGTAGTTTCAATCAGTTGGAAACAGTTGGCCACAGGCTGGGGTGGTTTAATTACTAGAATAACCATCAACCCAGCCTCGAAAATAGGGAATTTTATATATTTTTTAATGATTTTAATTGCATACGTGGGAAAGTATCTCTGGACTCGCGTATACACGCAGAAAAGTCTGGGCATACCCGCGTATGGGATTTGAAACATTGTTTTTTATGAACTTTTATCCAAGTCTGTGGGAATGGGTGCCCAAGGCCAAAAAGACAATCATGAATCACATGAGGGTGAAAAATGATGCTATAACAGATGCCCCCTAATATATGAGGTCAGAAGGGGTACATGATGGCCGAAATATATTATGCACATAGAAAGAACTTTGCAAGGACAAGAGAGGACTTCACTAGATTTTAGCCTGCCAAAAACCAATGAAAGAAAACAGAGAGTCAGCTCATGTCTGAGGCGGGCATACCCATGCTCAGTCAAAAATATATCCATATAGAAAGTATAGAATAGATCCAGAATGTATACAAGTATAGCTGAACTGAAAGTACACAATTTATCATCTGAGCACAGCCCAGAAGTATAAGTCAGAATTAATGTCCAAGTATCACATATATCAAACTGATCAATAATGCTGAAAATGGATGTCTGATCACAAAAGTAACTGAATCTCCAGGTACCAAATCATAAGGGGTGGAACAGATGGCACAATCACGCAACTCGGGAGCCAACATATAGGATGCTGCTGTACTGACACTGCAACATATAAGGGTGGACGACATCACTGGAAGAAACTGAATGGACTGTCAAAAGTGAACCAAAAAATGTTGATGCAACCCGAGGTCTTCACCGATCTCGATGGCACAATTATACACAATGGGAATAAATGAGCTGAAGTCGACCATGTGAGAAATCATTGGATTACCAGTCAATAATGTATACCGTTAACCAACGCGAGACAACCCACCAATAATGAAAATGAGTGTCAAGGTGCCCCAGTACAATCTAACAAGTGTGAATAAATGAGTTGAACTCGAACACTTGAAAGAATCTACCAATCAGGAGGCAATGATGAATCCCCACTGTCGATAGCGAAGAGTCTGCCACTGATGACTGCAAACCCTAAGGTACTGACAAAAAGACTCTAGACCTTATTCCCAGAGCAATGAGTCGGAGTCGATGGGAAAAGATCCGCTGGAAGGAAGGCATTAAGGCATCCCACATCAGTCCAGCGCGAGTGTAACCCGCAGGCCAAGATTTGGAAGGAATCGGACGAAGTAGAGTGACGGAACCAAAATCGAAGTACGTTTCCGACATGCACAAGATGAAGCTAGCGCACGGAAGAAACCCTCTGAACCAACCAATAATGAAAGCTGACACAGAGGCGAGAAATCCACCGATGGGGTCAAATGGAAATCAAGGTACTGCACGAATCCCAAGTGTGATAATGTATGCTGACGTCGAACACAGGGGAAACCACTCAGTCAAAGACCCATAATGATGATCAAATGCTGAGCACAAGGTCACCTATCAATGATGAAAATAGGGCCAGGGTGCGGCTCTAGGTTTGCTCTCAGAGCAATGTGTCGTAGTCGATAAGATACAAACCCGCCAGCAAGAAGTCAATGGAGACCTTCTCAAACCAACATGAGCAAAGGACCAAAACATCTGATGTGATAGAACAAGATACTGACAAGACCGGGAAGGCCGACTGAATAATGAGTCAAGAGACACCGCAGAATGGCCGACTCTGGTTAGACTTCCCTTGAACAAAAGCACCACTCGTGATGACCATGGCAGTAAAAAGTGACACTGTATAAGTCTGTTATGCAGGAGGCAGAACAAACTCTCCATATGATTGGAAGAGATAACCAACCGGAGGAGGACTGACAAGTGAAACATGGTAAAGGCTGAACCTAGGTCAAAAACTAAAACCATCCCAAATGAAGGAAATATATAAGTATATGTGCTTTGTTCAAGGGCGACAAACTGACTCTGTACTGCCATCAAAACAACGAAGATACATCCCATTCCCGCTCTTTTTGTTATATTTGATTTTTTTGTCTTTTTCATATAATAAGCCTAAAAAAGAATAAAAGAATGCTATGGTACAATGGATAGAACGAGTATCAAGAAACAGATGCACTAGTTCCTGGGATAGGAACGATCCTATGCTCAATGCAAGGTGGTGGAAACTGGTAAGCGATACTCAAAGGAATGTTCCATCCATGGGTAAAAAGGGTGTCAAGTCGCGATAGCTAAGTGCATGCAATGGTTAACTTGTACAGACAGTCAAGGTCAAAAGATGGCTTAAACATCGAGTCCAAATGAAGCCGACTAAAGGCCAGGATAAACAAGTAGCCAATATGCAATGCAGTAATACAACTCAACAACACCAGGGAGCATCTAGGGTAATAGCCAGAATAATGATAGTGAAGAAGAAGAAGAATGAAGCTTCAACACGTAAGTCATGGCGGGACTAAAGAGGACTCCCAAGCCTACATAAAACGCAGCATGGGCAACAAGTGATAGCGAGGAACTAACTAGGAAGCCCATGTAAAGGAAGGCTCTACCACCAAGTCATGATTAAAAAATTGGCGAGTGAAATGGGTTAAATGCTCATGACCTGATGGGATCGACCCTATGGCAAGTGATCAGAATGGAGGCTAGTATGCAAAATGCAATGGAAAAGTGGATTCCCTACCCTATATGCTAGTGAAGATCATATACCTGCCATGACGGGTCAGCAGTCATGGATCAAAAACCAGAAAAAATCTCAACTTCATCAAAATGGACCTGAAAATATACCAATCTGGGCACTGACAAGCATCTGGGTTATGCAGCTTAAGATAGATTGAAAAAATAAGCATAACAATTTTTTGCAAAAAATTTCAATTTTTTGGGCATAAAGACACATGTTACCTCATATTTGGTTCATTGTTACTTGTTGATTTGGAAAAAAGAGCTCTGGAGAAAAAAATTCTTTCGTCAACACTGGAGCAATCGACCGTCAAACTTCACCAAACTAGTCAGGTAAGCTATTAATCCATATTTGTTATCAATTTTTTCCATTTATAGGGTAAAAATTCAGAAATTTCACTGTAGAAATATTTGTTTTAAATTGTGGCTCTGTGTTGAGCCTCAAGATTGTGCTTTTTTTCATCTTACTTTACCTCATTTTCCTTTGTCCATTGTTATCCTAGACCCAATTGATCAATGAATTTAGTTAAAATTACTTTTTAGAATGATTAACATGATTGACTTGCTAAGTTTTGTGATTTTTGTCATTATAATGCATTTTGACCGGAACTAGCTGCAGAATGCAGACATTCTATAGCTAACCGGCAATTCTGCAGCTGTCTTCACGTTTGGGTATGTTCCAGGTGGCCTCTCAAGAAAAACCGCATATGGGTATATTCCACGTCATGTCTACATTGTTCGTTGCTCATCATGAAGGAAGAAACAAATTCTGGATATGGTTTTGGTACGTGGGAACACATTTAAGAAGGCAGACTTCTAGTAGGACTGTCTTAGTCCAGATGTCCTTTTCCTTTTTACGCAGCCACTTCAAGAGTCCTAATGTGATTTTGATAAGGAAAGACAATGATCCTGGAATTGTTGCAAGTCTTGTTATGTACATTTGTTATATAAACACTTGGGAAACCGAGAGCTAGGCTAGATTTTGTTCTAGATTTTGCTTAGATTCTGTGCTACATTTCTGAAGACGTAGATTGCTCTGTTCAAGTTATTTCTCCTTTAATGAGGCAGACAGTATTGTTTTAAAAGCGTTGATTTGATTTGGAGTTAGATTCTGTCTGGTGGTAGAGGGCCCCTGCCTCCTGCACGGTTTTATTTTCATAATTTAGATAATTATTCTAGCTGCGTTTACGTTTTTGCAGTTGAATTCGTAGTTGTTTTCATTACCTACTATAGTTATACTTGTTCTAAAAGCTCTTCCAAAAGAAGAAGCTCTTCCAAAAGATTATGATCATGAATGGGAAATGGCTATAGTATTGTAGGATTTAATTGAAATCTCTTTTGTTCACCATCATAGTTATACTTATGCTAAGTACTCTTCCGAAAGAAGAAACTCTTCCAAAAAATCCTTATAATGTCTTAAGCATGATTGTGATCTTGAACGTTTCAGTTGTGTGTTTGCACTAAGTACCATAGCTATTCTTTCTCTTAAAATGCTCTTCCAAAATATCATAATGATGGGTAGGAGATAGCTATGATATCTTAGTTTTTCATTGCTTTCAGTCTTTATGTTTGCATTTGCACTGAATTGTACAGTTAGGATTGTTCTAAGAAACTCTTCAAAAATACCAATCATGATGGACAAACAGACTGTATGATTCCATAGAATAATGCATGATAGCTTAGTTAGGATACTCCGGAGTCTAATTGCATTTAACTCATGCTCAGTTATTTTGTTTTAAGTTTGATAATGACTTGGTAGTTCAACACTGTTTTAGATTAGTGACATCTTAAGTTCAGTTTTAGCTTAACTCATTGCATTTGCACTCCACATTCAGTTGTCATTCACTGCATATTAGATTACTTCAGTTGTTAAACTTAACAAAACAACCTTCATTATTTACAAACCTCTTCCTGTTCTAAAATCTATAATTGATTCATAACCATATGAACAGAAGACAATATCATTTTAAGGCCTAAAGTACTTCTGCAACTTCCTTATCATCTCACAAACAAACATTTCCTCAAAAGACTATTTTAAAAATCTATAACCTTTGAGTGAAGTGTAGTGTTATCAAACTAAGTTACAGAATAGAGTTAGGAACTAGTTTTAAAGTAGAGATCTTATGATGGTATCAATGTTTTACTCCAAATATGCTTCAACAAATCTCTAATCATGGATAACATGTTGCATCATTATAAGTTAGTTGTTTAACTGTTTAGTTAGAAGAATTTGCATGCTTAGCTGACCATGTCTCAAGCTCTCTCTCAAAACACCTTTGATGAAAGAATTTGGCAAGTTGAGTTTATGTTTTGAATCATTTGCTTAAAAGTCATTATCAAGCTTTGTTTTTGCTCAGTCATAGTTTGGATTTGATTCTGTTTCAATATCTGCAATTGCATTTGTCATTTTTCATCAACCAATTAGGCTTTACTCTGTTTTTAATCATTAGCTTCTTTCCATTAGCTTTCTAGTCATTTTCCTTGTGAACATAAAACCACCAAAAGATAAAAAACATCATAAATCATCACAAAAGACCAAAAACATCACAAAACACTACACACAACGCATTAAGAAACAAACACCTAGGTACATACAATACACTTCACTTCAGCAGTTTACCAACCCTGGTTGACAATTAAATGAGCTCAATTTAGGAGACTAGATTGAGACCAAACATTTTGGCGCCGTTGCCGGGGAAGTGAAAACTAGGTAACCTTTGTTTCTTAGTATCCAAAAATAATTATATGCGTAGGGAGAGAGATTCAAGGGGAAGATTCATAAGCAGCAGAGGCATAAGTTTGATTTCTAGAACACCACTTGTTTCATCTAGATCCAGAGCTAGTACACCTTCAACTCATACCCATATTCCATCCTCTCCTGATCCTGGACTTCTAGAAGATCTAAGGTCAACTATTCCATTAGAGAAACCTTCCACTTCATCCATTGAACCTACCATAGAAGAAGATCTAAAAACTCCTGTTAGGGACACAAACCTTTCCACTTCCACAGGAGAGTCAACTATGGTAGAAGAAGGAGGAGGAGGAATCTTCAATGGAGAACACACACTATTTGGAGGTAGAGGTAGAGGTAGAGGAGAAGGAGTTAGAGGTGCAGATGGAGGAAGAGGTAGAATAGGAAGCTCTTTTGGGTTCCCTATAATTGATGAAGAAACCAATACAACCATGAAAAACATTTCACCCTCTGTCCTTCCAAACTTCTATGGACTTAAAAATGAAGATCCTGAAACTTTCTTATTCGAATTTGAAGTGCTGTGTAGAACTTATGAGTACCTACAAGATGCTCAAAAACTGAAATTATTTCCTTCAACTTTGAAGGGAGCAGCATTGAAGTGGTTTATGAGTCCAATCAGTAGTTCTATTAGAACATGGGAAGACATGAAACAAGCATTTCTAGAGAGATATTTGGATTATTGTATGCCGGTTAATCATAAGGAAGAAGTGTTAAAGATGTTACAAAAAGAAGATGAAAATTTGGAAGATTTGTTGGAGAGATTTAATTACAACATCAAAAGGGAAAAAATGGAAAACCTAGATCAAGACACCTTAAAAGCTCTTTTGTTGAAAACAATTAGGGATGAATGGTTGGATATCCTTAACATGATGGGAAAGGGGGATATATCACAGCTCACATTACCTGAAATATCTGAGTTATGTATCAACCTTTCAAGAGGGAAATCTAAAACTATCAAAGGTCCAAGAGATCCCGCTCTTGCAAGGGCAAGTAAGTCTACTTCTGGGACAGTAAGTAGATCAGAAATAGGACACATGCTTGATGATTTTAAATCTGACATCTTAGGGAGTATTAGTGAACAAATAGACACCCTTAAGATACAAAACAAGCAAAAGGCTGAATCTGATGCCTTGGCAATCTTTTGTCCCAAATGTAGAAAGAAACATGCCTTGAGAGAGTGTCCTTTGGATGTAAAAGTTGTAGAAACCCGTGTCATTTGTTCTGAAAAACATGAAACCAAGAATTTTTTTCTCTTCCTGGTCTCAAGGCTGTTTTTCAGGAGGAAACTCCTACAGATTCCACAGAGTCTCTCAATTTTGTATCTAGAAGGCCTTGGCAGGGACC
This sequence comes from Pinus albicaulis, assembly GCA_034641835.2. Classification (NCBI taxonomy): domain Eukaryota; kingdom Viridiplantae; phylum Streptophyta; class Pinopsida; order Pinales; family Pinaceae; genus Pinus; species Pinus albicaulis. The sequence goes on from CM076582.1 coordinate 1,617,227,341, forward strand.
TCAAATACAAGGATTCCATGATCAAATGTATAATCAACCTCCACCTTGGAATTCTTGGCAGCAACCTTGGCCCCAATTTCAAAATCAATCTCAATCTTGGGCACAAGGAACATAAAGTCCCTATGGAAGATACTCTCCATACTATCAGTATCCACCATCCTATCCACCATATCCACATTTTTATCCTCAAAATCCTCAACAAAATTTTCCTCAAAATCTTCAACAAAATTTTCAACAAAGTCCTCAACAACATCATCAGAACCAACCACATCAAAATCAACCACTCCCATTACCATTTCCTCAAAAATCAAATCAATTGCCTACTCAACCCATACCAAACCCCAATAATAAAAATCCTCAGAACACATACATGATAGAAGGCCAATAGTTTCCAACTTATTTAATTACTCCTCTAGACCTTAGTGAAGTTCAACTTAGGTCTGGAAGAATACTTGAAAATAGGAAGCTTTTTGTGATCATACAAGAACAAGATAATTCTGAGGAAGAATCTCTACGGGTGAATAAAAGTCTTGAGGAAGACACATCCTTTCAAGACCCAAACACTGAAAAATTAAAGCAAAAAGATCCAATAAATTCAACTCCTGTATTAGAGCAACCATCTACATCTACTTCTATACCTCCCTTTCTGGAAAGATTACAAATTGATAGAGGTGTAGAAAAACAAATCATGGTGCCTAATTATGATTTCCTATATGAGCTGAGAAATGTTTGCATTAAAATTCCATTATTACAAGCCATCAAGGAAATTCCAATTTTAGCCAAAACAATAAAGGAGTTGAGTATGAAGAAAACAAGAAAAAGAATAAGAGAAACAAAGAAAATTCAACTGGCAGGAAAAATAGCAGACATTATGATGGGCAAGATTGCTATTCCAAAGTATCTTGACCCAGGAAATCCAATTGTCAAAATTCACATCAATGGAATTGAAATCCAAAACACACTCATTGATTTAGGAGCAGCAATCAATATCATGAGTAGACAAATCATGGATAAACTGAAACTTCCTAATCTTCTCTTTACACCCACACTATTACAATTAGCAGACAGATCCGTGATCAAACCAGATGGGGTAATAGAAGACATTCCAGTGTCCCTAGATTCTTGGGAGTACCCTGTGGATTTCATGATCCTAACTCCTAAGAATAATCTAGGAGGCCATCCTGTTATATTAGGAAGACCTTGGTTGGCTACAGCTGATGCTTTTATTAGTTTTAGATCCGGTGATATGTACATCTCTGATGGTAGTTCAACTAAGAATTTCACTTTATGTCCTCCAGCTAGGACAATTACAAATCTAGATGACACTCAATGGATAGAGGATGAGGAAGATTTACAACCTCTCTTCACAATTTCCGAAATTAGTGAAGATAATCAAATTCTGAATACTCTAGAAAACTTTGAATCCTCTCTAGAACACAAACATGAATCATTTCAAGAGGGATCCAATATTGAGTTTTTGTCATCAAGACAGATGTCTCTTCATTCTATGGACAAATTTGGTAGCTCTACAAGAGAGATTTTTCCATGTAAAACTTTGAACATAAACAAGAACCTAGAAAAATCTCAACAAGAAGAGTTAGTCAAAGTATTACAGAGACATTCTTCTGCATATGCATGGGAATACACTAACATGAAAGGGATAAGCCCCAAGACTTGCACTCATCACATCTATATAGAGGAAAATTGCAAACCAATCAGACAACCTCAAAGACGGATGAATCCAAATCTTAGGGAAATTGTTAAAGAAGAATTGCAAAAATTGTTAAATGTTAATTTCATTTATCCTATTTCAGATAGTCAGTGGGTTTCTCCTTTGGTAATTGTGCCAAAGAAAAATGGAAAATGGAGGGTATGTGTTGACTACCGAGAACTAAATAAAGCTACTCTTAAAGACCATTTTCCCTTACCTTTCATAGATCAAGTATTAGATACATTAGCTGACAAAAAGTACTTTTCATTCTTAGATGGGTTTAGTGGTTACAATCAAATTCAAGTAGCACTTGAAGATCAAGACAAAACCACATTTACCTGTCCTTGGGGTACCTATGCTTACCGAGTATTGCCATTTGGATTATGCAATGCACCTGCAACATTCCAAAGGGAAGTATTAGGAATTTTCTCAGATCTAATACATGATTGTGTAGAGGTGTACATGGATGATTTCACAGTTTATGGAAACTCATTTGAAGAAGCTTTAGACAACTTGGAAAAAGTTTTAAAAAGATGTCAAGAAGAAAACCTTTCACTTAGTCATGAAAAATGTTTTATGATGTTTACTGAAGGTATTGTTTTAGGGCACCACATTTCAGGGGATGGGATTAGAGTTGATGAGTCTAAAGTTGAAGTCATATCTAACTTATCCGTTCCTAGTTGTCAAAGAGATGTTAGAAGTTTTCTAGGATTTACAGGATATTATCGGAGATTTATAGAAAACTTCACCAAAATAGCATCTCCACTCTTCAAATTACTCACCAAATATTGTGAATTCAAATGGACTTCTGATTGCCAGTTAGCTTTTGAAACCCTGAAAACCAAAATTTCTGAAGCACCTATATTAAGGGGACCTAACTGGAAGTTACCTTTTCATATCTCCACAGATGCCTCCGATACAGCTCTAGGAGCAGTATTGGGGCAGAAAGACTTGATTCCTTATGCCATCTATTATACCAGTAAAAATTTGACTCCTGCAGAGTTAAACTATATTGTAACTGAAAAAGAGTTTTTAGCTGTTGTTCATGCCATAAAAAAATTTAGACACTATATAACAGGCTATGAAACTTTTGTTCACACTGATCATTCTGCAATTAGATATTTAATGAAAAAATCAATCACTAATGGCAGAGTTATAAGATGGTTATTGCTCTTACAATAATTCAACATCACCATTCTAGATAGGCCTGGAAAACAAAACACAGTAGCTGATTTCCTATCTAGACTCCAAAATATCAAATATGACACTCCAGTTGAAGATCAATTTCCTGATGAATATCTTTTTGCAATCTCTACTCAAACTCCATGGTTTGCTGATATTGCTAATTATTTAGTTTCAGGAAAATTTCCTTCAATTATGAATGTAAGGGATAAAAGAAAAATCATTTGTGATAGTGAAAAATATTCATGGGTTGCTAATGAGTTGTACAAGACAGGTCCATATTTGATCATTAGAAGGTGTGTTCGTGAAGATGAGATGCCTGAGATTCTCAAGGCATGTCATGATGAACCTTGTGGCGGACACTTTGCAGATAAGAGAACAGCCTATAAGATCCTTAATTTAGGATATTATTGGCCATCCTTGTTTAAATATGCTAAAGAGTATGTCAAAAGGTGTGACAGTTGCCAAAGAGTAGGGAAACCTTCTCCTTCAGGTGAAATGCCATTACAACCTCAGGTACATATTGAACCTTTTGAAAAATGGGCTTTGGATTTTGTAGGACCTATTAGTCCTCCATCAAGACAGAAAAGGTATATATTAGTTTGCACCGATTATGTTACTAAATGGGTAGAAGCCAAGCCATTACTTGTTGATAATGAATCATCTGTAGTTACTTTTATTTTTGAGGATATTTTTACTCGTTTTGGTGTCCCAAGGGAAATTGTTACAGATCAAGGAGCTCAATTTACATCAAGGCTAGTGGAGCAAATGATGGAGAGGTACAAAATCAGGCATAGAAAATCTACTCCTTATCATCCACAAGCAAATGGTCAAGTGAAATCTACTAATAAGGTCATTGAAGGAATCCTAACAAAGACTGTTCATTTACATAGAAGAGATTGGGTAGATAGGCTTCCTAAAGCCTTGTGGGCCTATAGAACTACATGGAGAAACACAACAGGCCATACTCCTTATGAAATTGTTTATGGAAAGCAAGTTTTGTTTCCCATAGAGTTCCAGATTCAAACTTTCAAAATGGCAGTACAGCTAGGACTTGATTTAACGGAGGCACAAAAGCATAGATTGGAGCAAATCAATGAATTGGATGAGATCAGACAAGATGCAGTTCAGAAAACAAGTTTAGTCCAACAGCAAAGGGCTAGATGGCATGACAAATACATCAAAGAGAAGAAATTCAAAGAAGGTGACTGGGCTCTCTTGTTTGATTCAAAATTCAAGGATTTTCAAGGTAAATTTCAGACACATTGGCTTGGGCCATATGAAATTGTTGAAATTTTTGAAAATGGGGCAGTAAAAATCAGAACTATAGATGAAGAAGAGGTCACTTTTCTTGTGAATGGTCATAGATTGAAGTTGTATCACAAACTACTCTCAAGAGAAGAATTTGTCCAGAAGTTCCAAGAAAGCAGTGATGTGAAGTTAATGAAGAAGAATCTTTCTTCTTCATCAACTTTATTGAATTTTCTGAAGTATTTCTTTTTGAAAAAAATAAAAATAAATAAAAAATAAATAAATAAAAAATAAAAATAAAAAAAAATAAAAAATAAAAAATAAAATAAAAGTATAAACATGAAAACCAATCACTGATTGGCATGTTTATACAAAAAAGATAGGGTGAAAATCAGAGTCTCTCTGACACTCTAACTTTTCCATTTTGTTTTTACAAGCAGCTGTTACAAAATCATAAGTTCAGATCCATAGTGCTTATGATCCATCTCATTTCATTTCACTCCATTCACTTATCCATCCATATTCCATTTCATTCATTCATTCATACTCTACTTCATTCCATGTTTCATTCATCCCATTCCATACTCCATTCACCTCATTTTCATGTCAAAATTTAAAGTCTGATGTCTTACTGCAAATGAATAATACATGTCATGGATTGCAGGGCAGTTCTTATGTTCTTCCACTCCATTTCATAAACTGAATCCATTCCATTTCATCGTGCATTTCATACATATCATGTCGCATCATTCATCTTCATTCATGCCATATAACATCTCACTTATATCCCAAACCACTCCATTCCATGATTAAAATTCTCTACAGGTACATTCTGCAGCTTAACAGACATTCTGCAGCTGATCAGACTTTCCGCAGCCAGCCAGTCATTCCGCAGCTACAAATCCTGAAGGCACTGATCAGCAGAAATTTGAATTGGAACAAAAAGATCCAGTGTATCCATAAATAAGAAGAATCAAGAAGGATTATGAAGACTCTTCCAAAGGAGAACAAAGAAGACAAAGACTACAAAGATCAAATGAAAAGCAGAGGTAACAAGTTTAGATTATAATGGCATTTCATAAAGTTTAGCATAGTTTTAGTTATGAATTGTTCGAAAAGGTTGTTTTAATTATTTTTATTGATCATGACGAATAAACCCTCCACAAACTTTGGATTAAAATCTTTCATTTCAAATTCCATACCCGACGTCATTTAAGCGGTTAAGGTTGAAGTGTTTGAATTCTTCACGTCACCCAACCAAATCATTCAATGATGATTCTCTTTTCCGTTGTAAAAATCTCTGCCGTCTTTTCAATCATTAATTCATTTCCTCCACCTCACTCCATTTACTCATTCCGTAACTACTTCCATCACTCCATTCTGTAGCCAGCACTTCATTCCGCAAACAGAGATATTCTTATCACCGTGAGCAGAGCAAAAGGGTATATCAGTTTGAATATCAAAGCACTATCACCGTGGGCAGAGAGTGAGCATTATCACTGTAAACGCAGAGGTATAGCAGTGTAGAATTTGAAGTCATTTGTCACCGGGAGACAGAGGTATAACAGTGAAGAATTTGAAGCCATTTGCCACTGAGAGACAGAGGTATAGCAGTGTGGGAATTTGAAGCCATTTGCCACCGAGAGACAGAGGTATATCAGAATAGAATTTGAAGCTGTTGTCACTGTCAACCAGAGGCATATCAGTCCAAAATTTCATTGTCAACCAAAGGCATATCAGTCCGAAGTTTGAAGCCATTGTCATTATAACACAGAGGTATATCAGTCCGAAGTTTGAAGCCATTTCAATTCGAAGGTGAAAGTTATTGTTTCAGTGGGTAGAAAGAGTATTAATCTGAACATTGAAGAAGCAATTATGGGTTTCATTGTAAGAACAGAACCAGTGGGTACAAAATACCTAGAAGGCTACCCTCAATGTAAAGAAATGTTGCAACAGATAAGATGGCTACAATTTCTTGAGAAGTTTAATGGCTTCCACAAAGAAGTCACTAAAACATTTGCAAGGTCATTTCAAGGAGCTGAGGTTGAAGTGGGGGATGTTAAATTCACTGTCACTGAAGTTTTCATTGCAGAAGCTACAGGATTGCTTAGAAATGGAGAGAGATGGTTCAAAAATAGAGAATTCCATAATGAATCCTGGAAGCAAATTCTAAAATCACCAGGTATGGATATCACTGTGTTTAAGAAAGGAATTCCAAGTTCTGCCTTGAAAAATAAATGGAGAAACATACTGCTTATTCTGCAAAAATTTATTACATGTGAGGGTAGATATGGCACATTTTATGTTTACCACATTAGACTGATAATGCATTTTTTGGGGGAAGACTTAAACCTACCCTATTTCTTGCTTCAAAGTTTGAAAAAGATGGCTTCCTGTGTTCAAAGAAGGTTCAATTTTTAGAGACAACTCTATATCATCATGGCTTGGTTAAAATTTTGATTGAACACCATTTAGCCAAAACAAATGATACTTGGGACAATTTCTTGATAAGAAATCATTTTGAAGAGCCAAAAGAGCCCTCACCTGAACAACAGCCTATAAGGAGAAGCAGGAAATGGAGAGCTTCAAAAATTGAAATTGACAAAACAGTCCAGGAAATTAGTGAGGAAATCATTTTAGAGAAGTTGACTCAAATCAAGAGACAACTTAAGAAAGAGAAGGTAATCAGGAAATTTGCCACAGAAGAAGGATCTTCTCAGCCAAGAAGAAGCCATAGACTAAAGGGGAAACTAAGGAAAACTCAAATTAAACAAACAGGGGTGATAAATATAGAAGATGAGGAAAAATCTATTGAAGAAGATGTTGAAGAGGATTTTAATGAAGGAACCCCTGAAATTGACCCTGCTCAGCAAGAAGTTTATGACTATGTTGAAACTTTGGAAAGGAAAGCTTCAGAGAGTAGAGATAGAACCCCTAGTCCTCCACTTTCCGAAATAGATGTGTTAAGAAGGGATAGGTATGAGCTGGAAATACTTAATAGACACATCAAAAATGAGAATGATATTCTGAAGGAACAAGTCAAACTCAAAACCGATATGAACTCAACCTTATCTCTACATATGGACAAAGTGGAACAGGCTAATGAAAAGTTGAAAAAGAGGAACAAGAAGCTAATCAGGGCACTTACCAACTTAAGGTTCAAACTTGTCATCAGAAAACCCAGAAGATCTTTAGCTTCCAGGAAAAGGAGAAGGAGAGGATTAGATGTTCTTGCAGAAGCCTCTGAGTTTATAGGATAAGTTGCATGAGGACATGTAAGAAGTCAGCAGTGGGGGTATGTTGAGCCTCAAGATTGTGCTTTCTTTCATCTTACGTTACCTCATTTTCCTTTGTCCATTGTTATCCTAGACCCAATTGATCAATGAATTTAGTTAAAATTACTTTTAGAATGATTAACATGACTGAGTTGCTAAGTTTTGTGATTTTTGTCATTATAATGCATTTTGACCGGAACTAGCTGCAGAATGTAGACATTCCGTAGCTAACCGGAAATTCTGCAGCTGTCTTCACGTTTGGGTATGTTCCAGGTGGCCTCTCAAGAAAAACCGCATATGGGTATATTCCACGTCATGTCTACATTGTTCGTTGCTCACCATGAAGGAAGAAATGAATTCTGGATATGGTTTTGGTACGTGGGAACACATTTAAGAAGGCAGACTTCTAGTAGGACTGTGTTAGTCCAGATGTCCTTTTCCTTTTTACGCAGCCACTTCAAGAGTCCTAATGTGATTTCGATAAGGAAAGACAATGATCTTGGAATTGTTGCAAGTCTTGTTACGTACATTTGTTATATAAAAAATTGGGAAACCGAGAGCTAGGCTAGATTTTGTTTTCCAGATTTTGCTTAGATTCTGTGCTACATTTCTGAAGACGCAGATTGCTCTGTTCAAGTTATTTCTCCTTTAATGAAGCAGACAATATTGTTTTGAAAGCGTTGATTTGATTTGGAGTTAGATTCCATCTGGTGGTAGAGGGCGCCTGCCTCCTGCATGGATTTATTTGCGCAATTTAGATAAGTATCTTAGCTACCTTTACGTTTTTGAAGTTGAATTCGTAGTTGTTTTCATTAGCTACTATAGTTATACTCGTTCTAAAAACTCTTCCAAAAGAAGAAGCTCTTCCAAAAGATTATGATCATGAATGGGAAATGGCTATAGTATTGTAGGATTTAATTCTAATCTCTTTTGTTCACCATCACAGTTATACTTATGTTAAGCACTCTTCCAAAAAATCCTTATAATTTCTTAAGCATGATTGTGATCTTGAACGTTTCAGTTGTGTGTTTTCACTAAGTATCATAGTTGTTCTTGCTCTTAAAATGCTTTTCCAAAATATCATAATGATGGGTAGGAGATAGCTATGATATCTTAGTTTTTCATTGCTTTCAGTCTTTATGTTTGCATTCGCACTGAATTGTATAGTTAGGATTGTTCTAAGAAACTCTTCCAAAATACCAATCATGATGGACAAATAGACTATATAATTCCATAGAATAATGCATGGTAGCCTAGTTAGGATACTCCGGAGTTTAATTGCACATAATTCATGCTCAATTATTTTGTTTTAAGTTTGATAATGACTTGGTAGTTCAGCACTGTTTTAGATTAGTGACATCTTAAGTTCAGTTTTAGCTTAACTCATTGCATTTGCACTCCACATTCAGTTGTCATTCACTGCATATTAGATTACTTCAGTTGTTAAACTTAACAAAACAACCTTCATTATTTACAAACCTCTTCTTGTTCTAAAATCTATAATTAATTCATAACCATATGAACATAAGACAATATCATTTTAAGGCTTGAAGTACTTCTGCAACTTCATTATCATCTCTCAGACAAACATTTCCTCATAAGACTATTTTAAAAATCTATAACCTTTGAGTGAAGTGTAGTGTTATCAAACTAAGTTGCAGAATAGAGTTAGGAACTAGTCTTAAAGTAGAGATCTTATGATGGTATCAATGTTTTACTCTAAATATGCTTCAACAAAACTCTAATCATGGATAAAATGTTGCATCATTATAAGCTAGTTGTTTAATTGTTTATATTAGAGAGTTTGCATACTTAGTTGACCATTTCTCAAGCTCTCTCTCAAAATACCTTTGATGAAAGAATTTGACAAGTTGAGTTTAAATTTTGAATCATTTGCTTAAAAGTCATTATCAAGCTTTGTTTTTTCTCAGTCATAGTTTGGATTTGATTCTGTTTCAATATCTGCAATTGCATTTGTCATTTTTCATCAACCAATTAGGCTTTACTCTGTTCTTAATCATTAGCTTCTTTCCATTAGCTTTCTAGTCATTTTCCTTGTGAACATAAAACCACCAAAAGATCAAAAACATCATAAATCATCACAAAAGACCAAAAAAATCACAAAACACTACACACAACGCATTAAGAAACAAGCACCTAGGTACATACAGTACACTTCACTTCAGCAGTTTACCAACCCTGGTTGACAATTAAATGAGCTCAATTTAGGAGACTAGATTGAGACCAAACACTCTGCGCATACGCAGGTTTATACATACCAAGTCGCATATATATGCGACTGTGTACAGAGTAAGTCGCGTATGCGCGACCCGAAATGAAAAAAATGTGTTTCTAATGGAAAAGTTAATGATTTTTCTCAGGATGACTATATATTGGAGGGAACGTGAGCACAATGCTATTGACAATGAAGTTATGCAAGACCAATAGTCACTCAATGTCCTCCAAAATTATGGATTGCTCAAATTTTTCAAAATGCCAAACATGAAGAGTAATGTCTGGTCGCTCGAAATGCTAGTAAATTATTGGGAACCGGAAGAGGATTGCTTCATAATAGATCAAATGCCCATACATATAGAGGTAGAAGACATCTATTTCATTACTGGAATCTCTCGGAGGGGGGACCCGGTAGATTTGCATGGTAAGCCTTTGGGAGGGCTCACAGTGGATGACTATGTCCACGTCTACTGTATAGAGGGGTCCAAGAAATTAGGGACCCAAATTGCGATAAAAGACTTAAGAGAGCTGCACATGAAAATTCTTCTTTTTACCATTGGCAGGGTAGCAGGATCTGCTTCCTTTCATTAGGCATCCAGGACACAGATGAGCATAGCATTATAATGCTTAGTTCACCTATATGATTGGTGCACAACTCTGCTAGTGAATATGAAGCAACAAATGACTTCCATCCGCAAAGAAAAAACAAAAAATTTCGGATATGGTACGATATTGATGACATTCTTCTTTGAGAAGATTCTTGGTCTTCAACCCAAAGTGATCTCCTCAATCAACAGCCCAAGAGACCCAAGAATTGCTCGATGGGCAGATTTGATGAAGAGACTAGGGGGAAGTGAAGTTCCCCGAACCACTTGGGATGACGAGTTCTTCCAATGGTGGGCGGAACAAGTCATAGCAGTGGAAGACTACCCTTATGCCAGGATGGACTTCCGCGGTGATCCAGACCTTGTCCTTCCACCTGGCGCGGCATGGGGCACAATTGGTAAAATTGCAATTTTTTGACTTATGTGATTTTTTTGGATTTTTTCAATATATATGAAAAAATGTGAAAACATGTTTTTTGATTGGATTCCAAAATGACTTATAATATTATAATGACCATGATACAGATTTTAGACCAGTCCGTCCTGAGGGTTACCCACAACATAAGCGCCGCAGAGGCGACGCGGATATAGTAGACCCAGACAGGACCCTCCACACTGTACAGAGGAACTTCGAGGGGTTAACCCGCCACGTGCCTATGGCTGTAGTGGAAGATCTACCTGAGGCCATCTAGAGATGGGTGGTGGGAGTACCACGTGACTGGGTGCGGTTATTCCACCGAGTCGCTACTGCAGTCGTGTTCTATAGGAACACAAATTTTGGGCAGGGCCCACAGGAGTAGATAGATATGATTACCGGATGTCTGTATATTTTTTTATACTGAACATGATCGGGCATAAGCCCTAATTTTTGTATGACTTATGGATCCAAATTTTGTATAGTTTTTTGAACACTCTAATGATATATATATACAGTGATTTTTGATGTGATGTGACGAATGTATAAAAAATGCATGATTTTTTTGATGATTAATTTAATGTATGGAATGATTAAGATGCCAATCAATTGCTTGATTAGCTAACGAGTCTGCCATCCAATTTTCAGCTCGAGGAATATGAATGAATGTTAAAAATTGGAATGATCTTTGTAACAAACATACCCTCAAAAACAACCAGAGTAAAAACGGATCTCGAACCCGATAAGTATTTTTCAACTATGACACCACCAGCTGGGAGTCCAAGAAAACTACTAACGAATCAACACCCAAAGATATTTCCTCTGAGAGTAGATAGATAACTACAGTGTATTCTACTATATTATTGGAAGCAGGACCAATGCAGACTCCTCTTGACACTAACAGCTGACTGGATGGACGATGAAGCACCCAAGCCGCGGAAGCCAAGTTCCAGGTGTGTCTACTAGCACCATCGGCGAACCCATAATGACTCATGACATTCGACACAACCTGCCAAAGCAAATCAAAAACATCACCATCACATCAAAGACCAAAAAAATAGATATTTACAAAACAAAACTACTATACACAAAAGAAAAATGCTAGACCGAAGCCTAGGCATAATATTTTTCAAATAGAGCCCATTTCTAGGCTCCGACAACTCATTTCCTTCCAAATAAACCAGGGTATATGCTCCTTTTTTAAGTATTTTTTTAACGATGAAAGGACCATACCACATAGACTTAAACTTTCCTGCCCCCAGGGCATCCTTCTCCTGGGCATAGACCAAAACAAGTTCGCCTTCCGAGAAAAACCTAGGTTTGACCACCTTATCGTACTGAACTTTGACTCGTTTCTTATGTGCCTCATTCATCGTGGCGGCATCTCGGCACTGCTCATCAAGATGTTCCAAATGAAGGAGGTGTTCTTCAAGACTAGAAGTGCTAAGAAGAAGCTCAACGGCTAACTTAAGAGAAGGAATCTCACATTCAATGGGAAATATGGATTCCAGCCCGTAAACTAGTTGAAACGGAGTAAAGCCAGTTGCAGTTTTCACTGACGTCCTGTATGCCCAAAGTGCAGGATATAACATGATATGCCAGTTGGATAGAGCTTTATTAACCGTCCTTTGAAGAATTGTCTTCAAGGATTTATTCACGGATTCCACTTGCCCATTGGCCTGAGGATAATACGGAGTTGAATGCTCCTGCCGGAAATCTAATTTTAGAGCCAACTCAGCCATCATGCTATTCTGAAAATGACTGCCATGATCAGTGACAATATCTCTAGGAATACCAAAACGAGCAATAACCTGGTTGAAAAGAAAAAGAGCTGTTGTCTCACCATCATTCCCAAAAGTAGGCATAGCCTCGACCCACTTCGTAAAGTAGTCTACTGCTATAATAATGTACTTGTGACCTTTAGCCAAGGGTGGGTTACAAGTAGTATAATCAATACCCCACTTTGTAAAGGGACCGATAGTAATGACTGGAAAAGGCGGAGTTGGATGAGCGTGCATTTTTCGAGTATAAACCTGACACGGATGACACTTTTTGACCGACTCCATACAATCTTTGAAAATCGAAGGCCAAAAGTATCCATCACGCAAGATTTTCTGGGCTGTAGCAAGCCCAGATAAATGACCACCACAAGCTCCACTGTGGCAATCATTCAGCACAGCCTTAGCTTCTTTGAGAGTTAAGCAACGTCTCAGGATTGAATCAACCCCTCGATGGTATAAAGCATCACCAATAATCAAGTAATTTTTAGCCAAGTGACGCAACTTACGACGCTCATATTTCGAAAAAGTAGAGGGAAACTTCGCAATCTGAAGATACACAATGATATCTACATACCAAGGATCCTGTGGAGAGATAAGAAACAAATATTCATCCGGGAAGGATTCATCATAGACTATCTCTTCTCCACAAGGCAACTCAGAGATTAATTCCGCGAAAACTAATGATTTCTTTGACTTGGTAGACATAAACTCAAGATCAAATTCCTACAAAATCACAATCCATCTATTGTATTTGCCCCCAATCACTCACCTATTGAGAACAAATTGAAATGGATTGGTTGCTGCCAAAACATAAGTTTTTTGTAGAAGAATGTAATGTCTGAGTTGCTGCACAGCATGAATAGTTGCTAAAGCCAGTTTCTCTATCGGAGTATATCGAAGTTCAGGTCCTACCAAGCGTCAATTAATATAGTATATAACATGCTCTACTAGAGCATTGTCCTCCTGAACCAGAACCATACCAATGGTAGACTCTGCTGCTGCAAGATACAAAAGTAAATCCCTGCTATAATCAGGTGGACTCAATAAAGGAGCAGAGGTCAATGCTTTTTTGAAAGCATCGAATGAGCGTTGAGCGAAGTCATCCCAAAAGAATGGAACTCCCTTCTTCAACAATCTCATAAATCCTTTGGTAACTTCAGCATAATTTACGATAAATCTCCAAAGAAAATTAGCTTTTCCTTGTAGACTTTGAATTTGACAAATAGACGATGGGGGAGGCAACGGAAGTATTGCCTCAACCTTGAAGGGATCTACCCTAATCCCTTCCGACGACACAATGAATCCCAATAATCAACCAGATGTAACTGCGAAAACACACTTGTTTATATTAAACCTAATCTTGTAGAAAAAACATCGTTCAAATACTTGACAGAGGTGAGCAGGATGATCAATTCTCTTTCGAGAACGAGCATCTAAATCATCCAAATACTCCTCGATAATATGTTTGATGTTGTGGAAGGCATATGACGTGGCCCGCTGAAATGTAGCCCTAGCATTTTTAAGACGAAAAGGCATCTTATTGTAAGCAAAAGTACCCTAGGGACAAATAAAGGCAGTCTTATGCTTATCTTCAGGACGGATAGTAATTTGATTATATCCGGAGAAACCGTCCATGAAGGAGAAAATCTCGTTACCAGCACACTCATCGATAATCTGATCTATAAATGGTGTGGGGTAATTATCTTTCGGACATGCTTTATTAAGGTCTCTGAAATCAATGCAAACTCGAATTTTTCCTTGTTTCTTATCGACGGGAATAGGATTCGAAACCCACTCAGTCAAAGGAACAGGGAAAATAAATCCTGCCTTAAGCATCTTCTCCACCTCGGCTTTGATAGCTGCAGCCTTACTAGGATTGACTGGACGAAGTTTTTGCCTTACAGGCTTAGCATTTTCATAAGTCTTGATCTCATGCTGGACAATAGATGGATCTATACCAGGCATTTCCTCATAAGACCAAGCGAATACATCCCTAAACTCTTTAAAGAGATCCATGTAAATCTGAATTTCTTTAGGGGAACATTCAACTCCGATGAAGACATTTTCTATAACATTGGGATCCCTGGAAATGTTCACCGGGATAGTTGGAGAAATCACAGCCATGTTCCCTTAATATACCTGTGTTAGTGCTAAATGGTTTAGGACTGGGCGAACAGGACCAGGAGACAAAGGAATTGGAAAACTTGATTCAAATTTGCTCAAATCAGGTAAAAAGTAAGACCGATGATGCAAATCATCCCACAGTCTATCTATACCAGTCATAGCTTCTAGGATGGCCTCTTCAGATGGAAGAGTGGTATCAAGGCAATCTTGGGCAGAAGAAGAACTAAGTGTCCAAGCTGGAGCCACATCGCCATCCAACTCATCCAAAGAAAGAGGAGCTAGAACGGACTCTGCAGAGTCAACAATAGATTGATAAGCAATCTCAGCTGCAAACATCGGAAATGCCATTCCACCCACTTGACCTTCCGCTAATGTGGAGGTAGGGGAAGGCAAGGTCCAAGGATCTGAAAAATAATGAGTTATGAATAACTCTCTTCGAATAGGAGCCCTGGAGGATGAAATTGCATTTATCTGAACGGTAGGAGGTGGAATATCAAAAGTACCCATCAAAGAAGAATACATTCCAACCCCTAAATTCTCAACAGGTGACTTGGTATTATCCAACTTTGGAATAGTTGAGTCAGTAGATGCATTCGGGTCTACAGGAGAACAATCCAGCTGATCCACTGTAACAATCCTCCCTTCGTGAGGGAAAAAAATAATCCGAAATAATGAGGATGCAATGACATCCATCTCATAAATCCAGTTTTGCCCCAACAGAAGGTTGTAGTCCAAGCTTGCATCAACTATCTCAACCTCTATATTCACAGTTTTTCCCCCAACACAGATGGGCAAAGCTGGGACAATACCATGCGGTCTGTGAGAATGACCATTAAACACAGTTAGAAGAGTAGCAGATGGAACAGCTGCGGGAGATCCAATTCCCTTCCAACATGTGAGAGACGTCGAGCATGTGGAAGCACCCTCATCAACGACCGTTTTAAAAATATTGAATTTCCGAAACGACGATTTAATATGAAAAGCCATATGATGGGGGAGTCTCTTTTTAAAATTAGACATATCGAATTTATTCATAAGAGAGTTCTTTGGATCTACAGCCCCAATAGCAGTGAGCAGAGCATTGCGCTGAGCAGGACAAGACTGGAGCACCTCTAGAGATGACATGGCACAAGGACTCTGCACCAGATCTTCCACAATATAGTAGTTCTGGGCAGCCCTGGCATTTGGATTAATTGTCGTATGCTTAGTATATTCTTTTGGCATCCAAGGTATAGGCTCAACAGTAGGCCTCGTAATGTGAAGCGGCTCAGTACCATCGGGAGCACCCTTGGCTTTCGAAGACTCATCTTTGCCATAATCACGGGATCTCATGGCGATATCCATGTGAGCACTCATCATGTGTATGTTTGACGGAGTTTCCCCTTCCTGGGTGCCCCCAGAGGAAGCCCCAGTATTTTGATTCGCGCCAACAACTAGTTGTTGCCCTTGGGGAAAAGGGTTTGTCAACACAACCTGGGAACTAGAAGAACCCTGCTGAGCTAACAAGCGCTACGCATCCTGAATTTTAGGGCAAAGGTGAGTAAGATGGTCTCCATCACATAACTTGCATGGAAACTTCACTTTATTTTTATCCTTTGGACCCTCACCAACATGCTCGTTGGATTTATTTTCATTACCCTTCCCATTCTTGCCCTTTTTCTTATTATTATTCCATCCCTTCTTCTTCCCTTCAGATTATTGATTTCCTTTGGGGTCGAAAGTTTGAACGACATTTATTGACAACGATTGAGAAGGCGATGACTTAGCAGGCATAACCTGACCAGAAGGAGCAGATTGTATATACAACTGCTGCAATTGACTAAGCAGGTTAGCTGCACCACTATTGATCGACCCAATAAATCCAACACCGTTAGGTGGACCGGGAAAGCTCTCCTCCAGAGAGTCAAGCGCGAGGGGAAGTGAAGGCTGAGAAGAGAGATACCCCCTCTCTAATTTGCTGGATCTTGCCTCAAGACCGTTCCGCCCAGCTGCTGACACGGATTGGTGCCCTTAGTTTCCATTCCTAGGTTCCACACAGGTGACTGTGGGGGGGAATACCCGTGGTACCTGAGGCAGACATCGTATCACTTTCAGTAGTACTTCTGGAGGGTGCCCCGGCGAAGCTTGGGTACTTGCACCGGTAAAGGCTATTGTTAGGAGGTCGGCGTAACTATTTCTGTTACCTTCGCTAGTAGGCCTGGGCCGTAATTATCCCAGACTACTTTCGGGAGGTCCTATTTTTTTCTTTCTCGTATTTTGGTGTCCGGTCCTAATCACCCAAAGCGGAAATACCTAAAAGCTACTTGTTTGGGTTGTATCTTAGGGATTTTTTGTAGTGAGTGCTCGTTGCTCCTATTTTTCCTAGCTTTATACTTTTTTGAGTCTAATTAAATCTATTAAAGTGGCTGATCAAGCGCCTTGTCGATCGAGGAGAGTTCGAGGGTTATCTCCCGAAACTGTTGAGCCTTCTTCAAGAAGGCGTAGGAGTAACATAGTAGGTGAATATCACCCTGTGATATCTGACGCAGTGGAGAGAGATCCTCCACAAGGGCTTGAAGTTTTTGTAGTTGGTTTTGTTATAGCATCATTTTTCACCCTCATGTGATTCATGATTGTCTTTTTGGCCTTGGGCACCCATTCCCACAGACTTGGATAAAAGTTCATAAAAAACTGTGTTTCAAATCCCATACATGGGTATGCCCAGAATTTTCCGCGTGTATATGCGAGTCCAGAGATACTTTCCTGCGTATGCAATTAAAATCATTAAAAAATATATAAAATTCCATATTTTCGAGGCTGGGTTGATGGTTATTCTAGTAATTAAACCCCAGCCCGTGGCCAAATTTTTCGAACTAATTGAAACTACTTTGAGGGAGTATAAAAGCCCCTCATGTGCATGGCCTAAGGGAGAGAGAGAAATTATATATATTATACTCTGTTGGAGCCCCAATTCAAGTCTAATTTCCCGTGCCTCCTGCACTTCCCAGATTATTACAGGAAACTCTTGTTTCCTGGAGATGTTCATTAGTTTATATGTCATCTCGTGTGCACAAGTCTTGAAAGTATCTTAGTGAGGCAAGGGCGGGACGGATCTGGATGATGGTCTGTTCGAAGATCATGGAAGCATTCAGGTGATCTCTCAACCTTTCTATTACTGTACATGCTGTTTGTAATGAAGAAGAACCATATTTTTCCCGAATTCATGTGTTAATATCTGCTTGCATATGTGAGCAGATTGTTATTTAAGCATTTATTATTGTTTATATGACGTTTCACATGGATTTCAATGACATTTAAGATATATATATGCTGTACAACTACATTTCCGTGCACGTTTCTTCTTGGTTTTCAGGTTAAAGAGGAAGAAGGGTTGCTGGGGGTTTGGACCCCGCGGGATCTACATCAAATGTAGGATCTACGGGTCAGTTCTACAATCGATTTTATCTAGTTTTTAGCGTACAAGTGTGGTTGTGTGAGTCCTTCTTGAATAGCATGCCCTGATCTGTAGAGGTTTTGACCCAAAGACCTCTAGGGAGTTATTTCCCGAAACACCGTGTGATAAACAACACTGCATACTTAGCTAAATAGCTGAAGCTTGCATAGAAATGTCAAAAGACAAATCCAGATCTAAAAGGATAAAAAATAATAATCTAAACCCTGCCTTCTATTGTTGCCTTCATCTTCCTTATATGGTTTGTAAGCCTTCCACTAATCCAGATTTATGCAGGAATGCAACATAATATAGATATAACCATAAACACAGAGATGCAACAAAAATAATGCTTCATTTTATTAATAAAAAAATGACTGAAATATGCTTACAGACATAATGGAAATAAGAATAGCTAGGGTGCTGGTAGCATATCTCTGAGAAGAGATGTGGTGGCTACAGACCTCTGAACTGTGTTATAATGAGGCTCGAGGGCCTATTTATTATTGAGAAACAATGGAGAACTCTAAATGTCCAAAAAGCTAACCCTAGGAGATGAAGCACCAAAACTATGGGCCGTGTCTGGGTAAATTGTTGTTTCAACTTCCCGGGGACGTAACTTTGGCATACGATCTTCGTTTGATGCGTATCATACCTCATTAGAAAGATCTATCCGAGGAGTAAAATTTTTGGCGTGAACAATATTGGTCCATGACCAAATGTTGCTCTCAGTTTTCCCAAAAAAATGTCGTTTAGGGCCTCAAAACGGCTCCGAAAATACAGGACTCGAAAAAATGCTAAAAATAGTAAGTTGTGTTGCAACTTAAAAACTGAAAGAACTAATGGTGGGGCTTCAAATGGAATAGGTTGGTGGCCACCAATATCCACATGGATCATTAAGGCCGCAAAACGACTCCGAGAGTCTAGGACCTGAAAACTTGCTAAAAATAGTAAGTTGTGTTGAATGTGAAAAGTTGCAAGAATTGATGGTGTGGGTCCAAATGGAATAGGTGGGTGGCCACTGATATCTACCTAGATCATTCCTCCCTCCTTATGAAGCAATGGTCCCCATTGCATTGAGATCCTCCCTAAGATGAGGCAAATTCTATTGAACTGGGTATTAGATTTGTTAAAGATGTCATGGACCTACGGGTGGACATGCTGGAAGCGTTTAGTAAATTTTATTTCTTTATCAGCCTCAGAAAGTACATGTGTGGATTCTGTATGTGTATTTTCAGGAAGTATGTCAACATTAGGCGGCAGAGCGTTGGGGGTCAGATCAATGCAGTGCTTGTCCTGACAGTGTAGAGGAACCTCTATGGTTGAGGAGAAAATTCCTCCATGAATTTGTCCATCTACTGCAGCCATGCAGGGGAGCCCTGTTTCAAGGTTGTGGCAACAATATTATTCTTTCCCTGTGAGCGATTTGTAAGGAAAATAAATTTCCTGGTTTGGGAAACAATCTTATTGCATTTTTTTTGCAGTATTCAAAGAGATGATAGTAGGCGGTACTACCTCCGGTATCCTGTACAAGTTATCTCCCAAAGTAATAATAACAGCACGAGGCCTAGACTCATACAAGACAAGTCACGTCCAAAAGTATGGTTGGCCCAATAATACATCAGCTACATCAAGAGGAGAAACATCACACAAGACCTCATTTGTGAATGGCTTGATGCTATATGGAAGGCGGAACTGTTGGCGGATGCGGATATCTCTCTCTGGGCAAATCCACCCAATGGTGTATGGTTGCAGGTGTGCCATGGTCAGTAGACCGAGCCACTTCACGACCTCTACTGAAATGAGGTTCTTTTGGCTTCAGTTATCGACAAGGAATTGCAATGGAGAAACCTTCACCTACATCTTCAAATGGAAGAGGGGCTCCCCCTCCTTTGGATCCTCGGGATCCTCCCTCTGGATCTTGGTGGTGGTAAAGATGGCACTGGAATCCAAATAAATGATTTTATTCCCTTTGTCATTGCCTTTTTCTGGTTCTGACTTAGGATTAGAAAATGCATCTGATTCAGGTGCCTTTAGTTCAACCACCAACGACTGTTTGGCCCGACACTCGTTTGTGCTATGAGTGGGGCTATTATGAAATTCACACCACTTCCTCGTGTTCTTCTTTGGATTCATGGTGTTTTTCTGAGTCACTCCGCTTTGGCCTTTCCCTTTGTTCTGTAGTTTGGGGCACATTTCCCTAGCTTCGAATTCGTAGATCCAAAGTCTTGCTTCTTCTACTTAAATGTCTGCTTGATCTTGGTGGCATAGCGAACAAATTCGTCAGTTCATTCACATCATGATCCCTTTGTTGTTGTAGTGTGGTCCATTGGATGTATTTGTCCTCATAGCTCCCCGGGGTAATATTGTTCCTTGATGTCATCTCGAAAAAAATTCCAAGTGGGTGTGGCTGAGAACAGAGAGGGTTCCCCCTCATCCTCTTGCTCACAGTAGGTTTCCCACCAGTCTTTGACATGCGAAGCGGCTTTGAGGAGTGAAAAAATAATATTTTCTCAGTCGAAGAAATCATGGACCGAAAAATACCCTTCCAGCAAATTTAACCATCTGTCTACGGCATCTGCATCTATCTGGCCTTAAAATACAGGAATTTAAAATTTTACCTGTACCTTGAAGGGAGTTGTGCCTCCAGATTAGCTGTTGGATGCAGATGCACCGTAGGTGGGCAGTCGTTGAAGGATCTGAGCAAAGTTATCCATCATCGCGTTCCTTTGTTTATCGAGGACCTCCTCAAGCAATATTTTGATAGGATCTCCTGCTCCCTCGTCTTTCTTTTCTTCCACTATGGGAGGTCACCGAGGTTTGCGAGGCTGATCTTGCAAGGGTTCAACCAGATCGAGCCCTAACTCCTTATACGTTGACTGCGTTGGGGACATGCAAAGAAAAATAGAGAAAGAGCAGACTGCTTTGATACCACTAATTTGGATTTATGCAGGAACGCAACAGAATACAGATATAACCATAAACACAGAGATGAAGCATAAATAATGCTTCATTTTATTAATAAAAGAATGGCTGAAATATGCTTACATAATGGAAATAAAATAGCTAGGGTGCTGGTAGCATATCTTTGAGAAGATATGTGGCGACTACAAACCTTTGAACTATTTTAAAATGAGGCTCGAGGGCCTATTTATTATTGAGAAACAATGGATAACTCTAAACGTCCAAAAACCTAACCCTAGGAGATGAAGCGTCAAAACTATGGGCCCCGTTTGGGTAAATTGGTGTTTCAACTTCCTAGGCACGTAACTTCGGCATACGATTTCTATTTGATGTGTATCATACCTCATTAGAAAGATCTATCCAAGGAGTACAACTTTCAATGTGAACACCATCAATCCATATGCCCATGTTGCTCTCGGTTTTCCCAAAAAATGTTGTTTAGGGCCTCAAAACAGCTCTGGAAGTTTAAGACCCGAAAAAATCCTAAAAATTGTAAGTTGTGCTGCAACTTAAAAAATAAAAGAACTGATGGTGGGGGTTCAAAAGGAATAGGTGGGTGGCCACCAATATCCACCTGGATCATTAAGGCCCCAAAACGACTCCGAGAGTGCAGGACCCGAAAACCTACTAAAAATAGTAAGTTGTGCTAAATGTGAAAAGCTGCAAGAATTTTTGGTGCGGGTCCAAATGAAATAGGTGGATGGCCACTGATATTCACCTTGATCATCCATAGTCCTAGCCCACCTCATAACTGCGCTACACATGTGGCCACTAGCCTCCATGAAGACTGCATTGTCTCTCCATGTTCTCCACCATCTTTGCATTTAATTCCCATTCTCTCCATCATGTGTGCATTAGATGCACCACTTCCTGCACTATCTCATCATTAGTGCTCTACGATCTTAATTTTTATGCACCATGACCTCATTTGACTTCCTCCATGATCTCCATGATCTTGTCTTTACTAATGCATGATCTTGACTCACTCTCCATTAATAAGCTGCTCCACTACTCCATAATGCAGATATATCTCTAAAGTATCGACATACACACATAAAAAGTGGATTTTATTCATCTATGGGGTTTATGGGTTCCTCCACCCTCTTATTTAATTAATTAATTAAGAAACTTAAGAACTCTAATATTCCAATTATCTAATGGAAAATTGGGAGTATTACAAACTTGAAATCATTGTTCCAGAAGGAAAAATATTCCATGCCCTGGATCTTAGACTGCGCGCTACTCCAACACGATGGTGGGAGACTGATAACGAAAACATGGGCAACTGGGATGAATGCACATGAATGATGAGATTACACTTTGAATGTCCAACTATCAAAATGGAAGAACTGTACTCTGGAAAGGATGATTCATGCAAAAATTTGGCTAAATGGAGTGAAGCATGGGACGTGGAACCGAGACCTGAGTGAGTACACATGTTTATTCATACACTGGAAAAGATACCTACTGATTGGTATCTGGAGACAGAGTTGCACTGAGGTACAAGTTAATGGTCTGCGTTGACGAAGAGTTTCATTCTAACCTTCAGCTTTGAGAATGGGTTTGTCAAGATTGGTAAAGTATTGCATGATATTCAAGAAGTTATCTTTGACACAAAAAAGCCAACAGTAGAGTGCTCTTTGTCAGCCTAGGATGCGGAGATGAAGGATATTGTTAATTGAAGAAATATGACGGTTGAATAAAGTGAATAAGATACAAGTAATATTATCATTTCAGAATCCGAGGGATACCACGCAGTTGATGGGCCCTCAATCACTTCACTAGATGTCACAAAACCTTTAAATATTTGACATGTAAATATTGGATCTGAAGATCAATCGAAGTTGGTGAAGATTGGAGATTATTGGGATGATGACATAGTTAGAAAGGTTGTTGATATTTTGACAGAGTATTAGGACTTATTCCATACAAAGTTCTCACAGTTGAAAGGGATAATTGGAGAGCTTGGAGTCATGAAGATCACTTGAAACCTGATGCGCGCCTAGTGAAGCAACACCCATACAGATTGAATCCAAAATATAAGCAGAAGGTAAAGGAATAGTTGCATAAAATTGTTTCTGCATGCATCATAAAGCCAATGGAAGAGTCTCATTGGGTGAGTCTCATGGTAGTACAAGATAAGAAGAAAAAAGAAGAAATAAGGATTTGTGTATACCTGCACAAGTTGAATGCGGCATGTGTAGATGACCCGTTCCAAAATCCATTCTCTGATGAGATCCTTGACAATGTCGGAGGAAAAGAAGCTTATTCATTCATAGATGGTTTCTAAGGGTATCATCAAATTAGGATTGCACCAGAGGATCACAGTAAGACCACCTTTGAACCAGAATGGGGATCTTTCCAGTATACAATCATGCCCTTTGGCTTGAAGGATGCACCTGCCATCTTCTCGTGCGTAGTAGTAGCTGCATTTAAGGAGTATATCCATAAGTTCCTGGAAGTATACTTTGATGATTGGATTATTTTTGGGCTATTGAAAAACTATGTCTCAAATCCACGCTTAATTTTGGATACCTATAGATAGTATAAGATCTCACTGAACTTGAGGAAATGTAGATTTTGTGTGCCATTCGGGATATTTCTAGGACACATTGTCTGCCAACAATTTTTTATGGTAAAACCCGTGAATATCACAGTGATTATTAATCTGGAGATACCTGCGAATGTCAAACAACTACGTTTAATATTGGGGAATATTGGGTATTATTGAAAGTTGATTTCAGGTTATGCGCTAATAACTACGTCCATGGAGAAATTTCTCAATAAGGATGCAACATTCTGATGGGATGAGGAATGTTAGAAGAGTTTTGAATTGTTGAAGGAAAAGATGGTCATGGTGCCCATATTTATCTTTCCAAATTGGTCAAAGGTGTTTCATGTGCATGCTGATGCCTCCTGCATCACGATCAGAGCTATTTTAGTGCAGCCAGGAGTTGGAGAGATTGATCACCCTATTTCCTATTCCAGTCAGAAGCTTTCAAGCACAAAACAGAATTACTCAACCACAGAAAGAGAAGCATTGGTGATGGTCTATGCGCTACATAAATTCTGCCACTTCCTATCAGCAGGACATTTCAAGATATTTATTGATCACTCTGCTTTAAAGTACCTGGTCAATAACCCTATGTTGGGGGGGAAGATATGCAGGTGGTTGTTACTATCCCAGGAGTATGACTTTGAGATCATTGTGAAACTAGGGAGACTGAACTCTGGGCTAGACCATCTGTCATGCATTGAGACTGACGACGAACCCGCTAGCTTAGATGATGGATTACCATATGTGTAGTTTTTTACGATCAAGACAATTGAAAACCATTTTAATGACATTATTCAGTTCCTAACTATTGGATGTGCCCTTGAGGAATATACAGTGTAGTAGAAGAAAGAGTTTGTGGCATGCATAATGAACTTTACTATTATTGCTAGCCAATTGTACAAGATGGGTGTAGACGAAGTCCTGCGAAGATATGTTTTGGAGCGTGAAATGTGTGACTTCTTAGATGAAGCTCATGGAGGGGTTGTCGGTGCTCACTATGTAGGGAAGGAAACCGTGGAAAACATTTTGTGAGTTTGGTTATGGTTTCCCACAATGAAAAATGATGCCTATGTGCATTGTTTCCCATGTGATGTCTTCCAGAGGATTGGGAATCCATCGCGCAAAGATGAGATTCCCCTGCATCCAGAGGTGGCACTGCAAGCTTTTGAGAAATGGGCCATAGACTTTGTCAGACCTATTAACCCTCCAGGTAAGAAGAGAGGTGCATGTTACATAATCACTGTGACTGACTATGTAATCAGATGGGTAGAAGCTAAGACCGTGAAGGATTGTACTACAGATACAGATGCACACTTCATCTTCAAGAATATTGTGAATTTCTTTGGATGCACTAATATTATAATAAGTGATCAAGGTATGAACTTTGTGAATGAAACCATTAAACCATTTGTTGGCTCCCTATAATTTGCAATATTGGCAAGAACAAATAGCAGGGAAGCACATCAAACCACTTCAGATTCTAGGACCTAGCCTTCCTGAGCTCAGAGAGGGCTCTCTTTGTGTTTATGATTAAATGATTTAGCTTTATGATTATATTATTCTTATTTTAGTCTAGTTATGAAGATTAGGATTGTTTGGTTTGATTGATTTTTTGGTTGGACAGATAGAGTGTGGGAAGCTTAACCCATTGGGACATGGAGTCATAAAAGGGTTAAATTGTACATCAATTTTTCAAGGGTTTTCATAGGGAAAGCTAACTATATCAAATGGATATCTGTGGCAAGATGAATATGAGATGATAAGGAGTTCAATAAAGCTAAAGAGAAGACAGTCTTTGAATTCTTTAGCTATACCTTCAACATAAAAGCAGAGCAAACATTCTCTAGGTTTTGAATTCAGGTCTTTAGAGGAAAACATTGAAGATAACAGTTCAGTAGAGGTAAAGAGCAGTTAATAATTCTTTAACTCAACATCATAAGAAATACCTTAAGGTAACAGCTTCAGAGAAACTAAAGAGAAGTTAAGAATTCTTTAGTTAAACTTTAAAACAAAACCTTAAGATAACAACTAGGTAAAACTAAAGAGCACCTAAGAATTCTTTAATTATACTTTGCAGAGAAAAACATTGAGATAACAATCAAAGACAGAATTAAGGTGCTCATGTAGCATATATTAATCTAAGATTTATGTTCTACTATCAGGGAGATTGATGCACAATATGGAAAAACAAAGGAGAAACATTGACAAAATAAGTATAACATCACCATTAACATAGCTCAAGGATCTTGTGAAAGTGCTCATATTACTGATATCCAGCTCGTAACAGTTGCAGTGCTCCAAAAAAAAAAATCTTTGCAACTAAAAGTATAAGCAAAATCCAACCCAGCAACCAACAATGATAATGAAGAATACATGCAGTATTTAACTACAACTGAGGAGGTTTCCCTAATATAGGGTGATAGACTTGCATTTACTACAGGGTAAATGTAGTTTTGATAATTGAGACCATGCAAGGCCCAAGCCAAAATATCACTAACAGACATACTATAACTGTTACAAGTCAAATAACCTCATCAACAACTCAGAGGAGAAGATAACTATGGAAGGAATAAATAAGCCTAGACTAAACCTAATTCTGCCAAGGTAATGCACCCCTATAACAGCGAAAGTGCATTATAACACACCTAATCCATGAAAAGGTCGCGTTAGTGGCTAGGGCAATGCTCTGTTTAGCTTAGAGGGTAGCGTTACTCGTGTTTTGAGTTTGAAACAGGAAAACCCGCAGAGAATGATTTGAAACTCCAGCTTTTTCTCATAAAGATTCGGTGCAAAATAGAAGCTGCAAGACACTAATCTCTTATTAGGTCTTGCCAAAAACAAATAAACTCTCAAGAAAGGCAAAAGCTTGAAAAGTTGAGGAAACATCTTGGTTTTTCTATTTACAACTGGTGGAAGGAGAAAGGAAAGTTTTGCCCTCTCCATCTCCTATAAAATGGAGCTGTAGGCTCTTGGTCCAAGGTCAAAGGTTTTTTGAATACATGTGAAGCAAAGCATTTTTTGTTGTAGTGTGAAGGTCAAATATCAAAAAGGTTCATTGAGAACTTGTTGATTAAGACATCACCATATTCAGAGAAAGAGAGAGAGAGATTGGAAGATTGAGGAGGGCTTGGTTCAACCAATGGTTGTAATCCTCCCTTTTATAAATCAATAGAACTGTATCTGTTTTGTCCATTCAATGCGTCAATATTGTTATTTTTTCTCAATTACTTATATAGAATGAGATGAATGGCTTAGATGTGCATTTCTTAATATTTATCATATATTAACTTAATTGATAGGAAATATATATTGTGGTAGAGATTACATGGGTGCTTTGATTGATCACAGGGTCGAGATTTGGAGCTGGTGAAGGAGGATCCCTGCTTTGCTGCTTAGTGCTCTCCAAAGACTTCAAGATTTGAAAATAGGTAATCTTCCATCTTATTCCATCAAGTTGTTTAAGTTGATATGAACATATATGCATCTTCTTCGTGAACTATACAACTAATCTTATTGTCTTCCTCGGGCACCAGAAATCCCTGAGAGGGATATTCGATAACCAAAAACCCAAGAATTTTACCCTATAGCAAAATTAGCGACTCTGGTGGGGAGTTTGACCCCATTTTCCGGATGATTTCTTTCATTCCTCCTTCTTTCCTCTGTTTACATATCCTTCTGACCAGCTTTTATGCCCAGTAGAAATTTCAAAATCTCACAAAGTTCAGTCTTGTCCCTTTTTGGCCATCTGAAGAACTTTACCCTAGCTAATGTTGTCTTTGTTAGTATTCCAGAGCGTTAGAACGTGGCCTAGCTTTGATTACAGTGCGTCAGTATCTGCATTAACGTGGTCTTTGCTCAGAACCAATGCGTTACTCAGCCAAAAATTTGATATTCACCCCTTTGTTGTGTTCCTTTTGGTTGCAAAGTTTTTGGCCATCAGAACCACTCGACTAAATCCCTGTGCTTGTTTACCAGCTGGCAGTGCTATTTTTTTGTTCTTGTTTGAAAATTTAGTGTTGAATACATTTTCTTTTTATAAGATTTTTTTTTAGTTTTCCTACATCTAGCTGGATTAATTCTGAAAATTTCACTTAAAAGACTATTAGGATGAGATAAATAGATGTATGAATCTTTAAGGTTGAAATTTGCTATTTGAATGTTGGTGCATGGATGTTGAAAGGAAACCTCTCGTTGTAGAAATATTCTTCATCAAATGGAATATTTAGAGCATATTTTTGCATGGTTTTTTGAGTTAGAGTCTCATTACATTTCATATGTCCACTCTGTTAGAGTCGGTATCTTCATCCCTTCGTTAGAGATCAAATTTCTCTTGTTGCATTTCATTTTAGGTGTCTCACTCAGTTCAGTCAGCTGCATTTCATTAGGAGCATGGATCATCTAATGGTAGGGTCTTGTCACTCATATCCCTCATGTCATGTACCTGCTTGTCTAGTTTTGTTCATCAAAATCATTTACAGTCATTTTTGGTCTCCTAGTTGGCAAAGTGTCATTTTTGGGTTTTTAGTCTCATTAGGTCTAGGGTTTAGTTGATTAGGTCTTAACATGCCTAATAATGGTCAGCAGGCACATGAAGAAGCTTCAAATAAGGTTTTAGTGCAAAAATTTCATCATCATAATGCTTGATAATGATTTTTCCTCAAAACTCTGTTTTGAAGAAAAATTGTCTATTTTATCTTTTTGTAACAAATGCAATGATGCTCCATCCGTAGCCCTGGTCGCCTTTTCCAAAGTTCCATGCCATCCATTCCCTGCAGAACAGAGAGAAAGGACATCATTCAGTTGCAAAAGAAAAAATGAAGCAAAACAAACTTTCTTGAAAAGTGTCAAAGTTTGCAACATTACAAAAGTGAGTTTTATGAAATGAAAATTAAAATTTTTCTGTATATAAGTCATTGGTCATGTTCAAACAAAGCTTATTTTCCCTCAAAAGAGAAAGATTGAAACAAGAGAAAGTCATGTTGAAGGAAAAGAGCAAGTTTGAATAAAAACTGGGAAAAGTTGGGTGCGCGGCGCATAGGCTGGGTGTCGTGACGCACTGGGCAGGCGCGACGCATTGGGCCTGCCTCCGCAGTGTAAAAAATACACTGGCGCGGTGCATTGGAGGGGCGCAGCGCATTGGGTTACTTGCGCGATGCATTGGGTCGAAACATCAAAATTTTTCCATTCTTCTCCAAACATCAAATTTTCTCGGTTGCTCCATGCTCAAGCAATTCAAAGCCACTCCTCTATTGCTCATAACTCGTGCTTGGTGTTGATTATGAGATTGGTTATGAAAATTTGAGTACAAAACTAAACCCTATTTCTCAAGTGCTTCCTCAGGGTTTTAAACTTGTTTTGGTGTCAATAATTCTATTCCCATCACCTTGTTTTTTTCTCCCCTCACTATCATCTTATCACTACAGTCATTCCTAAGCCTATATCCCTATCCCTAAAGTCATTTCATTTCCTATCATTTCCCATTTCCCATTTCACTTGATTATAGCCCATCACTTTCATTACCCCATTCCTCCATATTCCCTCCCATTTGACATATATTTGGAAATCAAATCGAAACACCAAAATTCTCATTTTAATCCAAGACAACATAGACTTTTCATAGACCTTGGACATCATGGAGACAGATACCGATACATCATATGACCGAGACAGTGACTCTACAACTGAATTGCATGCACCAAGAAGGCATTAAGGTGGCGTAAAAAGTATGAAAAACTCCAAATTTTGGCTAAAGCTTCCTTGGCCCAGCATAGTGCATGATGGTGGACATTCAGCCCAAATTTCAAGAAACTTGGGAAACTTTTTGTCAATTTTGAGTTTTTTGGCCTTAACACAGATTTTTCTGCCCGACGCGTAGCGCCACTTGGCGCGCGCTTATAATTGATAGCACCTCTTGAGGAAAAATTTTTATTTCTAGATTTTTCATCAAAATTTATGCATGCCTACTGATTACCTAAGTATTTTGACAAGTTTTGGGTCACTTGAAGGGTCAAAACACCTTAAAAATGGCCTTTCTGCCACTTTTTGGATACACAGGAAGCAGTGTTGGGAGATTTGATTTTTGGAGGGGAAAATGGCAACCAAATTAAGAAATATCGCTTGGGTTGGAAGTTAGATAGGAATAGATTTCCAACAAGCTATCCTGTGCTCAATTTGGACTCCGATAAAGCCCTCAAAATCAGCCTCAAAGTGGCGCAATGCATAGAGATTTCAGGCGCGACGCATTTGGAATGTTGGCTCCTTTTTCACTCAGCAACTCAGATTTTCACCTAGTTTTGGCCAGTTTGACTTTTTCATCTCCAAATGTGAAAATCTTGATGTAACTTGATGTAATTTCATGGCTTTGATGTAATTTTGGCACATTTTTACT
The DNA here is from genome assembly GCA_034641835.2 of Pinus albicaulis. Lineage (NCBI taxonomy): Eukaryota > Viridiplantae > Streptophyta > Pinopsida > Pinales > Pinaceae > Pinus > Pinus albicaulis. The sequence goes on from CM076582.1 coordinate 1,617,257,259, forward strand.
CATGTAAGTAGATTCATTCACCAAAAAGTGAAAAGTAACTAAATGCATCAGTTTCCTATCTTATAGAGGCAAGCTGTTTCATTGCCTATTTTCCAGTTCTTAGTTTAGATATTGTTGAAATAGCTCCTAAAATAGTGAGCTCGACCCCTAGAGGCATGGGAATGAGTTAGGCTTGTCTATATCTTGTATTTTCTCAGTCATTTTCAGAGGTTGGACACTTGGGATTGCTTGGCACTTCATTGTACATTTCATCCCTGCAATGTTGGGTGTGGAGCCTGATTATCTTGTTTACTTTGTATCACAGCATTGGACCTCTGTACCTTAAAAGGGGCGGCAACACTGCCTGTAATTAATTGCTGCCGTGGGGGGTCCAGGGGGGCGACAGCGCTTTTCGGAGCCCCCCTTGGCAGGGGTTCGGGGGCAGTGCCCCCGAAGCTAAAAATAGATGTAAAATTGCCTTGTAAAAGTATAGTAATTTCTAGTCAATCTGGGCCGTTCATTAGGCAAATGATCTGACGGTAGAAGTTATGTTTAGATTAGGGTTTTTTTCCCTAGAAGGCAACCCCTCGTTTTTATGAGGGCATTGTATTGCGGCTGTGTATTATGTGGGCATTCTCGAAGCGAGAAACAGAGAGGGAGACTGTGAGAGAGAATAGAGGATATTACATCGGATCTGCTGTAGGTTTTGTCTCTTCATTTTTGCTGGATAATAGAAAGGAAGGACTGGCTGTTCGTGGTGGACGTAGCCCAAACTGGGTGAACCACGTATATCTGTGTCTCTCTGGTTTAATGTGTTTTGTGTGCTTGTATTTTCCACATATTTTATGTGTTTCATTGCTCCATAATATATAATTTTCTAACATGCAATTTTGGCAAAGGAATAGACCAGAGTTTGTAGCACTCTTTGGGATCCATGTGGGTCTATGTTTTGATGGTGTGTTGTTGGCCGGATAAATCGTTCTTGCGGACAAGACCGATCTCCCTAGTGTCAGAAGACAATCTAGCAACAAACGAACAACTAAGTTTGTCTTTCTCTAGATATATTTGTTTTACAAATAAATGTTATGAAGGTGTCGATCCTACCTTAGATCCAAATGCTTATTTGTGGTCGCAGTGCTTCCATTGCATCAATAATCCTTCGTTGCAACAAGGGCCCTTTTTTCACAAGAAAGTATCATCTTTCGTTGATCTGCAATCACAAACAAGAAAATATCAATAGCACCTGTATAACAAATAATCATAAAACATACCTATCATAGTGATCAAGGAATCTATGAAATAAATGATCAAACGATAGCTTATTGAAATAAACAATCGAATGACAATTTATTGAGAAAAACAGAACTTGATTGTATTAATCTTAAAATATACAGAAGAACCTTACAACCTTAGCCTTGATGTTCGAAAGGTCTTCCCGGGGTCCGAAGCAGGAATCTCCTCTACTTTGATAAGTCTTGCACTCTTCCTCCAGAAGCATAAAAAGGTATGTGATCTTTCCTCTCAAAAGCTCAGCAGAAGGAAATATAAATCTCAACAGCACTTCAGCTCAAAAATATTCTCCAAAAAACTTCACCAATCTTCTTGAACTTAACCCAAAAGGCTACCCAATGCCTCCTTTTATAGAGCAGATGAGGAGGTTAGGATTCCACCTTTAAAGGGATAGAATCCTCCTTCAAAGGGATAGGCTCCTCACATCAAGGGATTAGTTCCTTAAGGTGTGGGATACATGCACCTTATCAAAGCGTACTCATCCCCAAAAAATCTCATCCAGAACCTTCTAGAATTGACCAAAATTCAACTTTTTAATCTTTTCTTTCGCGCTTTTTGACTTTACAGGGGTACCGCACCTATAACACAGAGAAAGTGCGTTCTAGAACGCAGTTTATCTTCACATTACATGCGTACCCAAGCTAAAAACGCAGGTAAGCCTCATATTAACTGCGTACCCAAGGTTTTTTGAGCTTTTTATGGTTTTTCCTTCAGTTTCAGGGCATGGAATGAGGAACAAAGGTTGTAAGACTTGCAGAGGAGGCATGTATGAGTGTTACTGAGCTCATACAGTCAGTAAAATGTCAAGGTGACAGTTTTCAGTGTAACATGTGTTTCTCTCTATGATTGTAAGTTTACTGATGTTTCATGTGTATAATTTTCCTTCTCCTTTCTTCTCAAATTATAAAAATGAGTGATAAAGGTGGAATTCATTAGATTGCTTTGCTCTGCCTTTACTTTTGTTTAATTTTCCATGTTTTCATCTGTTTGAAGAGGATTATTGAAAGCTTCTTTCCCTCTTTAGCTCCTCACCAGTCTGAACTATCCATTCATTCAACCCAAATTATCAAAACAATTTCCTTCCTTTCCCCTGCTATAGGGTAAACTGCTTGGGTGGTTGGTTTTCGAATATCCCTCTCAGGGCTTTCCGGTGCCCGAGGCAGACAGTAAGATTAGCTATGCTGTTCACAAAGATGGCATGAGCATGTTCATATTAGCTTCAAATAAATTGAAAGAATACAATAGAGAATTACCTCTTTGACAGTCTTGGAATCCCTTGGAGAGCGCTGCGCAGCAAAGAAAGAGTCCTTCTTCGCCAGCTCCAAATCCGAGTCCTGCAATCAGTCAAAGCACCCGCGTAATTTCTAATATAACAAGTATCCTATCAATTAAATCAATATACAATAAACATCTAGATTATACACATCTGAGCCATTCATATCATACTAGATAAATGTTCAAACAATAATGACAATATTAAGCATTGAATGGACAAAACAAACACAGTTCTATTGATTTTGAAAGGAGGAGGATTACAACCATCGGTTGTACCAAGCCCTCCTCAGTCTCCCAATCTCTCTTCTCTCTCTAGTGAAGAAGTCCAAGTCAACAAGCTCTCTAGGAACCTCTTTGACTCTTGGCCTTCGCAATGTCACACTATTCTCTATTCCACAAGTATACAAGAACCTTGAGAAATCCTTCGACCTTCAATTAAGAGCTTTCAGCTCCTTCTTATAGGAGAGGGAGAAGGCCATTGTTGCCCTTCTCTTTCCACTAGTTTGGAATGGAAAAGGCTTAGATGTTTCCTTGATCTCCATGCTTTTTCCTCTCTTGGAGTTCAGTCTTCCATGGCAATGACCAATAATGAACTGGTGCTTCTGCAGTTTCCTTTGTGAGGGAAAGTCGGAGATTCAAATCTTTGTCCGCGCTCTTTTCCCAATTCAAACTTAAAACACGGGTAACGCATCCCTCCAGTGTAAACAGAGCGTTGCCCTAGCCACTAACGCGGCCAATGTATTGCCTGCCTGCGTTATAACACTCTTGTTATGTTCTATATATGCGTTATCCTAGCAGAAATAGGTTTAATTTAGGTCTTTGTACTTCTTCCATATTTGTCTTCCCCTCTGAGCTGATGAGGAGGTATTTTGACCTGTAACAGATGCCCCCTAAAGTGTGAGGTCAGAGACGAAGACGATGGCCGAAATAATTTATAATTTGTAGAGATAGAGAGAGATTGAAAGACTGAGGAAAACCTGAAACAACAACATATGTCAGAAAATATAGTATTTGCCTAGAGTCGGGCATGTCCCATGCTCAGTAGCTTTAAACAACATGATTTCTCTAGAACAGAGATATGAAGAATCTCTGCCCACCAATATACAATAGAAGTGTCTCATAACAGATCGTAGCCGGCGAAGTCGCTCTCCATAAACAATATCTAGCCTTGGGGAAGGGAACACAACTTTGCTGCAGTCTTTTTGGCCTGCTGAATTCACATTCACTAAACCGATACATCAACATGTGAATAGAAGGAGTTGTCGTCGAACATGTGAGAAATCATCTGATTACCAGTCGATAATGAAAACTGTTAACAGACGCGAAGGTGGCCACCGATAATGATGATGGTACCTAAGATGCCCAGTACAATCTAGCGAGTGTGAATAAAAGGAGTTGAAGTCGAACACTCGTAGAATCATTCGACCAAGAGCCAATGATGAAGACCCTTGATCAAACACAAGACTACTTGCCACTGATGTCTGCAAGTATCCGGGTACTGATGGGTTTCTGGATCAACTTCCTAGATAATATGTTGAAGTCGATAGGAAGTGATCTGTTGAAAGGTAGGCACTGAGTCATCCTACATCAGTCAACACGAAACGGAAACCAACTGATTTTGTTTATGATTTGATATAAGGAAGAGTAAATGGGAACGTCAGACGACAAATAATTTCTGGCATAATGAATGGTTTGGTTGATAACAGGAGTAGTAGATAGCGAGATCTGCTTGAACAATAGAAGGCACTCTAGCAGGGTACTAGGCAGCTGAAGTGTGTTTGAACACCAAAGAGTGTGTTAGGATTTTACCGATGCAGGGAAACTGGGATTTGAAGGCTAATACTCATAGATGGTAGGGTTCGGCTAACTGCGAAAGAGTTTTCTGGGAAGTGCCATGTTCAATAATTTTGCTGCCAAATCGACCTTTTTTGGAAATGTAACAAAGGTAGTATCCATTTTGTCCAAATTTTTCCCCGTCTGATTAAGTTTAACGAGTCCAGACGAGTAAAATCGGTGAATTTTTCATGTTTAGAGAGTCTGAAAAATGTCAGGAAAGACAACTCTGTGCCCCATCTGATTAGATTTAATGAGTCCAGATGAGCAAACTCGGTGAATTTTTCATGTTTAGAGAGTCTGAAAAATGTCATAAAAGACAACTCCATGTCTTGTCTGATTAGGTTTAACGAGTCCAGACGAGTAAAATCGGTGAATTTTTCATGTTTAGAGAGTCTGAAAAATGTCGTAAAAGACGACTCCATTGGGGTACCTTTGTCATGTCTTGATAACCGAGCACGGCAAAGGGATAATAGTAAACCCGAAACAGTTCATTTTCCGTAAGTTAGTCCATCGAATCCGGAAAAGTGAGAAATCTATGTTCAATGGACGTCTACCTCATTTTGTTATGAGTACGAGGAGACGAAGTAAACTCAATATTCTTTGTGAAATTTTAACGAGTCCAACAAAGAAAAACTCGGTACCTCCGTGAAATTTTAACGAGTCACACAGAGAAAACTCGATGTACTTTTTCTGTTTTAAAGAGCTTTGAAAAAGAGGAAAAGAATGGCTCTTTGTTCTCTATCTCAATACTTTAACGAGCCTGACAAAGGTGACTCGGGATTTTTTCGGTTTTATGAGCGAGAAAAAGATTCCTAAAAAGAATGCTCAATACTTCTCCATAGTTTTAACGAGTCTGAAGAAGAAAACTCTAGGTTTTTCGGATTAACGAGCAAGAAAAGACCAAAAAAAAAGAACGCTCGATGCCAACTTCGTATAAGTTTAACGAGTCCGAAGAAGAGAACTCGAGGTTTTTCGGATTAACGAGCAAGAAAAATACCGTAAAAAGAATGCTCGATAAAACATGAGTATGTCTGCTCATAAATCTTGATCCCTAATTAAAACATCAGTACCAAATCTCGAAAGTTGTGACATGTGTACAGCGAGAAATCACGACTTTGCCAACTGACTTAAGAGAGTCATGCCCCAGAATTTGCTATAAGAAGGTCAGAAGACTTTCATTTTCACTGTTTTGAGTGCTGTGAAGAAGCTCTGGAGTGGAAAAGGGGTGAAAATTTCAGCTGACGATTACGGTCAATCCGGGCAACAGTTTTCTATTCCGCGAGATCCAGGTAAGAGCTAAAACCTCCTGTTATCATTTAATTGTTGATCTGTTAGTTTTTGCTGGTTCAATTTTAGGAAATTTTGAGGCCCTAGAAAAATATTTGCGCCTAACGCAGGTAAGGAGTATGACAGCCGCGTTAAACTCATAACCCATGAGGGGCTTGCACGTTAGAACGCTCTATTTTGTACTAGTGCCCGCGTTAGGCGCACCATGATTTCTAACAACTCAATTTTTTCATTTTTGAAGTGGTCCAGGCAAGTTTTAATCGATGGAAAATGTTGCATTTGCAGGTGTTCAGCTGTTAATCATGAGTATCTGGCGAGAGAGAGAGCATGAGCGGGAAGAACGAGAGATGGTGATGGATGCAGCGAGCTTAATGGCTCTCCGGAGGTGCGGATTGCTCAAGTATGCCCGTTTAGAACTGATGAGGGGTCAAGAGGACCTCCTGAGGTGGCTGATCTAGCAGTGGGACGAACGGCATCATGCCTTTCGGATTGGTGGCAATGAGCTCGCCATCGAAAAGGATGATGTTTACTTTTTTACCGGCTTGTCATGTCATGGGGCGAGGCCCAATTTGACGGGGTACAGAGCTGACCCTCGTTCCACTACTGATTTGATCCGTGCGCACTGCATACGTGGCACCCAGGTTGTGAGTAACCGGATACCTATTGCACAGGTGACTCTGAGACCCCTGCGGGCTATATTATGGATGATTGTTCGCTTGGCAGGTGCCAAGATTCAGCATGTGGCGACCAAGGCTCAGATGCTCCTAGCCTTGGATTGTACGCAGCCTTAGGTTTTCGACTGGTGTGACGGTGTGGTCCGTCGGGTCCGAGTAGAGCTTACTATATGCAAGACCCATACTCAACGGGAGTTTGGGTACGGTACGCTGATTGTTTCTTTCATACTAGAGCGGATACCACTGATGAGGCCCAGGATCCCTACAGCACCACTGGGTCCACGTGAGCCGAGGCAGGATCGGTGGGCCACTTTGCTTCCACGGACTGGAGAGGGTCCTGTCCGTCACTGTTTTGATGAGGGGTTTTTTGATTGGCTGGACTCTCAGATCATCATGATTGAGGATTATCCATATGCAGGGATGAACTTCACAGGCGATCCCGAGTTAGTCCTGCCCCCTGGCACTCAGTGGGGGCTCGATGGTAAGAAAAAATTATCAGTGTTTTTTCAAAGAAGTTTTTTGTGTTTTTAGCTTTTGAATTTTTATGTAAAAATTTTTGTTTAGAAAGGGGTGAAAATTTAGTTTTGACATGAAGATTTTGCTTGCTTGACACAGATGTGGCACTTGTTCGCCCAGTTGGGGCCCCTCGCTATGCACGGCGAGGATTGCAGCTACCCGGGGCTGGCGCATCAGTAGAGGATGCGGAAGCCGGTGACGATGATGATACCCAAATTTTACATGAACTCTCCAGGAACCTGGAGGGTCTGAGTATGGGTATACCACCGCTTCCTATGCGGGAGGTTCCAGTTCATCTGCAGCGGCATACTGTGGGTGTGCCGGAGAGATACTTAGTCCCTCTGAGGAGGATAGCTAGAGCAGTTGTATGCCATCATGAGAATCAGGCCTAGCTGGTGGAGTAGATGTATTAGTGTCAGAGCATGGCTTAGTGTAGCCAAATTTTGTAAAACACCCCAAGTTTTGGGAGATTTTTCTTTTTGATGTTTTCTATGTACTGGACATGACATATATATATATATATATATATATATATATATATATATATATTTGGTGATTTGTGTTTTTAAATTTTTACGTATTTTTGATGTGATAAAAATATATGTACTCATGAGTAAATCTTTTACAATAAATGCGATAAATGCCAATCTAACACGTAATTTGCCAAAGAATCAGCTAATGCATTAAATTCTCTAGGAACGTGTTCAAATGTGATTGTTTGAAATTGACGTTCTAAAAGTCGCACTCGTAAAAAATAACGTAGCAATACAGGGTGGCGGACATGGTAATAATTGTTTAACTGCATAATGATGAGTTGGGAATCTAACCTGACCACTAAATCGGAGATGTCACGAGATGCCGCTTCCATGAGGAGTTGGATCACTGACATGTACTCGGCAACATTATTGGTGGCGTTACCCAGAAAAATTCCCCCGGAACCAAGAAGGTCCGACTCAGGAGTATAGAGAACCCAAGCAGCTGAAGCAATGTGTCTAGTGTGACGACTAGCACCGTCTGCATATCCGACGTATGATAATGAATGCGATGACATATGTGCGAAAGAAAAATATTACATGAGAAAAACACCTTAAACAAGAAAACAAAAATCCAGAAATCAAAATAAAATAGGCAAAACTTATATACATAAAATTAAAAAGCATATGCCTAGTGCGAAACTAGGCAAAATACTTCTTCAGATAGAGCCCGCTGCGGGGCTTCTCGAGTGGAATTCCATTACAGTCCTGTAATTCGTAAGCTCATTTTGAGAGGGCTTTAGTAACGATGTAAGGACCGAGCCATAACGGTTGGAGTGTTCCTGTCCCCAAGAGGTCGTGCTTTTGATCATATAATAGAACGAGATCGCCCTCTTGGAAAGAACGAGGCTTGACAGATTTGTCGTATTGAGCTTTAACTCGGCGTTGGTGAGCTTCAAGTGCTAGTGTAGCATCTCGACGAGTTTCTTCCAAATGATCGAGCGAGGGCAAGCGCTCTTCTGTGGCGATAGTGCCAGGCAGGAGTTCAACGGCAAGTTTGAGTGATGGGATTTCGCACTCGATCGGAAGTACTGCCTCCAGGCCGAAAGCAAGTTGGAAAGGTGTGATATTTGAAAAGCAATATGGAATATTTTCCATGATACCTGTCTTGACCGAGATATCAATGAGCACTGTCTTGGAAATATTACCCATGTTCCCTTCTGAATCGATAGTGTAAACGGTCGTATAAGAGAAGGGAACTATCTCGGATTGGTCAGAAGACGGGATTTCGATTTTTATCACCTCCGAATCAATCGTCGAAGTGCGATGGTGAAAATCTCCCCAAGGTCGTTCTTCTAATGACATGATCTCTCGAATAGCTTCGTCTGTAGGCCAGACTTGATTGAGGAGATCCTTAGAGAGAACGGTTATGGGAGAGAGGCTTGTACCTGCGGTCGAAACCATATTAGTGGAGGGTTCAGATGTGCTTTGGATGGCTTGATAAGCCAACTCAACCGGTGAAAGCGACATCTAAACTCCATAAGATTCGATATCTAAAGGTGCCGGGATGATCCATGGGTCGATAGAGCCATCTGAAAAGGTGGATATCATTGCAACCGTGTTTTGGATCTGTGGCGGCGGTAGAGGAAAACAACCCAGTAGGGAAGATGTCTTCAGAAGACCGGTGCCGATACTAACGTAAGAGTCAGGGACACCTCCTATTAGGGGTACAAAGCTACTTGGTAAAGTGGCATAATCAGGGGTGCAGAAGGATAGCTGATCGACCGTGACTATTTTCCCATCCAATGGAAATAGGATGAGTCGGAAGACCGAAGACACGATGGCGGTCATAGCATAAGACCAACTGCGACCGAATAATAGATATTAGTCGAGATGACGCTCTACGACTTCAACATCCACGTTTACCGTTTTCCCACTCAGAGTGATGGGAAAGCTAGCAAGGTATCCTTTTGGTAGGAAAGTGTGGCCATCGAAAGCTTTGAGGGAATTCGATGGCGGGGTTAGAGTAGGAGAACCTAAATGGAGCCAGCAATCTTGTGACATAACGCAGGTCGAAGCACCTTCGTCTATGACAGTACGATTGATTGGTCTCCCTTTCGACACAACCTGCACCTGGAATGCGAGTTGATGTGAGAGGCGAGGTTTAGCCTTTTCCATATCAAAGATTGCTAGCATGGAATCTTGGGGATCTATTCCACCAATGGCCGAAAGCAAGGCTTTCCTTTGTGTTCGACAGGTTTGTAATACTTCAAGAGCAGACATGGCTGACGGTGCCTGCGCCAAATCTTCTACAATATTGTATTTTTGGGCTGCACGTGTAGAGGTATTATGAGTCGTGCGTCAAAGTGTCCCTTTGGGGGGACGAATTATAGGTTCAACGGTAGGCCTTTCGATATGTAAATCGTTGGGCGGCGGCGGATTGGAACTAGTTCCAGATTCTTGAACATCTATGGTAGGATTTCCATAAAGCTTGGCACGAGTTTGAAGGTCAACACTCTCGATGCCATAAATGGCAGATGGTCCTTCTCCGGAAGGATACGAACCACCGTTGCCCCATTGATGGGGTTGTGGCGGATTGTCAACCATGTGTTGATGTTGCTGCGGTTGATTGGGGAAAGGATTGTGAAGAACGGCAGGTGTTCGCCCAGAATCCTTGTTAGCAATAAAATCGGTGCATTCCTACAGCCGAGGACATTTGTATGTCAAGTGATCCTCCGCACAGATTTTGCAAGGAAATTTCATGGGTTTATCCTTTCCTCTGTCATTTCTGGCAGCATTTTTCTGATTAGGGTTGTTCTGATTATCCGACTGCTCTTCCGAAGAAGATGTTTTCTTCTTTTTCTTCTTATTTTTTCCGCTAGGTTTTTGCGAGATTTTCATCGAATTTATCTCAGCGGGAGGAAGAGGAGTCGTTTGATGGGGGGCGGTGGCAGCGGAGGATGGCTGGGAGGTTTTCCCCCAAGACTGATTGGTGGCTACACCAAAGATCGCGCCAACGAGACCATCGGCATGAGCTCCAGTTTTCTGAGTAGCCGGAGGGTTTGGGTTACCAGGGGCATGGGGGAATAGATCGTAAAGCGTGCCGGATTGTGAATAGATTAAATCCAGGTGCTGGGCACGACGAATACATTGATCTTCTGTCACCGCACCAGAAAGGCCAATGTCTATAGAGATGTGGGGTAAAAGAGACTTGCAAAACCAATTGGCCAAGAGATGGTTCGGTATTGGCGCTTTGACGAGCCTCCTCCTACGTCTCCATTCATGAATATGGTCGGAGATGTGGGTGGCGGTGTCTTGTCGCAACGATGTTAATAATTCTGTTCCGGTTTCTACTCTAATTGGTAGTTGGAAGTTCTTTAAGAACTCCGTCGCTAAAGCGCCAAACGTATTGATGGTGGTGCGTGGTAATTCAATGTACCACTTAGCGGCATTGCCTGTAAGGGTGCGGGGAAACAGTCGAAGTCGGACACTATCATCTACCATAGAATTGGATATGGACCATAAATGGAAGGTAGTGATGTGTGCGGCCGGGTCGTCCCCATGTTTCCCGTCGAACTTCGGGATATCAGAAGGAATCTTATGCGGTATTGGAGGCCAAAGCGGGTTGTGGTTGATGGGGTTGTTCGTCAGCTTATGGATGTCGGGTATGTCCAAAGCTGCCAAGAATGGCAATTGTGGATTTTCCCCCGAGTCTAACCAAGGCAGTATGGGCTGACTATTTGGACCATAGGGTCCCCCCATCCATGTGTTACCAGAAGGGTAAGTGGGACTTTGATAAAAACCTTCCATAGGTGGAGGAGTAGGAACATACAGTTGTTGTCCATAGGGCATAGTGTATTGAGGGGAAAATGGTTGGTTGCCCCCAGCGTAAAAGTGCCCTCCCACTCCAGATGGAGGTTGGGGTTGGTTAGTCCAAATGGATGCAATAGAGTTTCCAGGAGGCATACTAGTACTTGCATAATTTGGCAACGGTATAGATCCTACACCTATGTTTGAACCACTTAAGGGGATAGTATTTACAATGGGTTGTCCCATTTGTCCTAAGGATTGCATAGGAAGAGAAATATTCCCTGCTACCTGTGTACTGATAACACTTCCCCCTGGTATAGTGGCCAGGGGGTTTGAACTCAACATAGGGTTCCAACCGAAAGGGTTGCTAAAGGGCACCGAAGTAGTCATGCTCGTGGGAGGAGCTACCGTGGTCCCCAACGTGGTTACGGTAGGAGTAGATGCCGAAGGGTTCGGTAAAATACTGACAGTTGTGTTAACCATAGGATTGGGGGTAGGTGTATGTTGACTACTGGGGTTACCCAGTAACGGCATAGAACTGACCACCGGCGGGGAGGATGGTGGCGAACCAGGAATGGTTGCCATTGGTATCGACCCTGTGGATGCCGGTGGAGAAATAGATGTTGGTGTTGCCGCAGACATATCTCGGCGTGGTGTAATTTGGATTATCACAGGCCCTAACGGATCAGTGAGCGGAGGATTGTAATTAGGTACAACGCCTTCAGTGAAAGGGTCCTCCGGGAGTTCCGGATGATAAGGGTCTATGTGATAATCAAGATTAGTCAGAGGAGACTGCCCTTCCGTAGAAGGCCCGGGTTCACCAAGGTTCAGTTCTTCCTCAAGGTTGAGAGGAGGTAGACCTTGCTGTCGTCGAGACAGACGACGTGGGTCAGGGGACGCCACGGTGACCGGTTTAATTTTAACAAATTTTATTAAATTGTGATCTATTATGAAGTCTCAAATGACAGTAACCACACACTTAACAAAAAGAAAAAGGACTTTCTAAAATCAATCAGCAAGTAGCCAGAATAGGGTGCCCTGTCTGAGTACTACCGTTCACTGGTGATGAAATCCAGTCTCGCAATAGTATACAGAGAGGGTTGGTCGAAAGTACAGTTACGGTCACTCTAGATCTTCGCTCGAACCTCAGACGATAGGTGTAAGCACTCTCGTGAAGACGAGTACCCTCCTAAAGACCGAAGACAGAGTGGGTCCGTCTGTTTCAGGTACCAGGACAGCCCGTCCCAGTCACCTTGTGTAAGTCCCAAAAAGTATGGCCACTAAGGATACCTCAAATCACAGACATCATCAGGGGGGTCCACGGTCAAGGACAGTGTGCTATATGGGTAGAATACCTAGATCCCCGATCTAGTTTCGACATCCCCGAAGGGAACCCCAATATATAACACACCCACAGGATGCAGTCGAAGGCGGGCTACCTTCTAGTGCACCCAAGTGTTGTCTCGTGCTGAGCTCCGGTAAAGGAACGGTCCCAATAATGTGAGTGCAGCAGGATTTCACTCGTTAATGACTCTAGTTTTCAAGTTTTGAGATCTTGGGTAGTTTTCTCACTTTCCTAACCCAAGATCCTAGCCTGAACTACTGTTTGTGTGAGCTCAAAAAAGAGTTATTAGATTGATTTTAGTGTCGCTTTATTTTTAGTGTACTTTGTTATTATTCTTGCGGAGGGGGAATGGATGTATGAAGTATAGTGAGACTCTGACTCAAGAAACCATGCAAAACATGCTCTGAATATTAAATTCAATGAAGAGTGTTTCTACAGGGAGAGGTTTCTTTTTCAATCATCCATGCACCAACATGTAAATAACATAGCTCAACTTTTGAAGATTCAGACTTCTATCTACCTCTTTTAACAGTCTGTGAACTAAAATTTTCAGGACAAACTCAGCTAAATGCAGAAAAATAATAATAAAAAAAATTATCTTTTAAAAAGTAAATGTTTTGCACACTAACTAAATAAGAGAAACATATAACAATGCCAGTTTAGCAAACAAGCACAGGGATTCAATCGCTGAAAGGTACTGATGGCCAAAAAACTCTACAGCTAAAACACAGTCACAACAGTGAACAGCAAGGTTTTTGGCCGAGTAACGCTCTGTCTGTGAGAAAATACAACGTTATAATGCACTGTATTTAAGCCTAGACCGCGTTATAATGCATTGGATAGCCTGCATAGGTCGCGAAAAGCTCTTCAGTTGGCCAGATAGGAACAGGATTGAACTCTGCAAGCGTTTGGTATGTCTACTGGGCATCAAAAATGGTCGAAAGGATCTTTGAACAGAGAAGAAGAGAAGAAAGGAAGGAATAAATAGTCCGGAAACTATGGGGGAAAACTCCCCAGTGGAGTCGCCAATTCTGCTATAGGGTAAACTGCTTGGGTTGTTTCTTTTCGAATATCCCTCTCAGGGCTTTCCGGTGCCCGAGGCAGACAGTAAGATTAGCTATGCTATTCACAAAGATGGCATGAGCATGTTCATATTAGCTTGAAATAACTTGAAAGAATACAATAGAGAATTACCTCTTTGACAGTCTTCGAATCCCTTGGAGAGCGCTGTGCAGCAAAGCAAGAGTCCTTCTTCGCCGGCTCCAAATCCGAGTCCTGCTATCAGTCAAAGCACCCGCGTAATTTCTAATATAACAAGTATCCTATCAATTAAATCAATATACAATAAACATCTAGATTCTACACATCTGAGCCATTCATATCATACTAGATAAATGTTCAAACAATAATGACAATATTAAGCATTGAATGGACAAAATGAACATAGTTCTATTGATTTTGAAAGAAGGAGGATTACAACCATCGGTTGTACCAAGCCCTCCTCAGTCTCCCAATCTCTCTTCTCTCTCAAGTGAAGAAGTCCAAGTCAACAAGCTCTCTAGGAGCCTCTTTGACTCTTGGCCTTCACAATGTCACACTATTCTCTATTTCACAAGTATACAAGAACCTTGAGCAATCCTTCGACCTTCAATTAAGAGCCTTCAGCTCCTTCTTATAGGAGAGGGAGAAGGCCATTGTTGCCCTTCTCTTTCCACTAGTTTGGAATGGAAAAGGCTTAGATGTTTCCTTGATCTCCATGCTTTTGCCTCTCTTGGAGTTCAGTCTTCTATGGAAATGACCAATAATGAGCTGGTGCTTCTGCAGTTTCCTTTATGAACTGACTCCTTTGTGAGGGAAAGTCAGAGATTCAAATCTTTCTCCGCGCTCTTTTCCCAATTCAAACTTAAAACACGGGTAACGCGTCCCTCCAGTGTAAACAGAGCGTTTCCCTAGCCACTAAAGCGGCCAATGTATTGCTTGCCTGCGTTATAACGCTCTTGTTCTGTTCTATATATGTGTTACCCTGTCAGAAATAGGTTTAATTTAGGTCTTTGTACACAGACCCAGGTTGTCTTCCCTGCGGTGATGAAGAGGTATTTTGACTTTATGTGACCCATTGAACTCTGCAAAAACTAGGCCTAATCCCCGCACCCAAAACTGCCTTTCCCTTTGATCCAAAAAAAACCCCCAAAATCAAAATCAAACTCTTTTACTTATATACCTAGCCTAAAATTAGCCTTTATTTCAATTCATCTCAAGCCCTATTGATTATTTTTGCTGAGATTGACCCGGAGAGAGCCCTCTCCTGTTCTGGTAGGGCTAGCTACCAGACTGAGCGTGGTTTGATGTTACCCTGAACTCTGCCTTCCTTCAGCCTGAGGTAGATTTAGGCAATAACACACTCCTCCTCGCGCAGTATAATAATAAAATGCCACTAAAATCAGATGTAAATACATCAAACATAAAATTTTTGAGCTCACACAAACAGTAGTTCAGGCTAGGATCTTGGGTTAGAAAAGTGAGAAAAATACCCAAGATCTCAAAACTTGAAAACTAGAGTCATTAACGAGTGAAATCCTGCTGCACTCACATTATTGGGACCGTTCCTTTACCGGAGCTCAGCGCGAGACAACACTTGGGTGCACTAGAAGGTAGCCCGCCTTCGACTGCATCCTGTGGGTGTGTTATATATTGGGGTTCCCTTCGGGGATGTCGAAACTAGATCGAGGATCTAGGTATTCTGCCCATATAGCACATTGTCCTTGACCGTGGACCCCCCTGATGATGTCTGTGATTTGAGGTATCCTTAGTGGCCATAATTTTAGGGACTTACACAAGGTGACTGGGACGGGCTGTCCTGGTACCTGAAACAGACGGACCCACTCTGTCTTCGGTCTTTAGGAGGGTACTCATCTTCACGAGAGTGCTTACACCTATCGTCTGAGGTTCGGGCGAAGCTCTAGGTAATGTTGTAGCTATAATTATAACTAACCCTTTCTAGTTCTTGTTGTGATGCGGGTTTCATCTCAAGCAAATGGTAGTACTCGAACGGAGACACCCTATTTTGGCTAGCAACCGATTGATGTTTTAAACCAGTCCTTTTTTTCTTTTTTTTTTAGGTGTGTGGTTACTGTCCTTGAGACTTTATAATACATCACAATTTATTAAAATTTGTTAAAAAATAAACAGTTCACCATGGTGTCATCAGATCCACGCCGTCTGTCTCGACAACAGCAAGGTCTACCTTCTTTGACTCCTAGGAAGAATTGAACCTTGGTGAACCCGTGCCTTCTGCGGAAGAGTAGTCTCCATTGATAAACACTGATTTTCACATAGCCTCATATCACACGGAATTTTTAGAGGAACCTTTTATAGAAGGCTTTGTACCTCATTACGATCCTCCACTCACTAATATGTTGACACCTGTGATAGTTCAGATTACACTGCAAGAAATGTCTTCAGCCAAACCAACGTCCATTTCACAACTAGCGCTTATGGGGTCAGTACCAATGGCAGCCAACCCTAGTTCGCCACCACCCTCCCCGCCAGTATTAAGTTCTATAAGTTCTATGCCAACAATTGGTAGCTTGATGAGTCAACCTCACCTGTTGTATTAACCTAGTCCCAACCCTAAAGTCATCACAACTATCGGTGGATCCTCGGGGTCCTTTGGGATCTACTCTACGATGTTCTGAACGGGACTGTTGGGGTTCCCATGTTTTGGCCGGATTGGAAATACCAAAAGATGAGACAACATCAAACCACTTTCAGACCTCAGGATCTAGCCCTCCTGGGTCCAGAGAGGGATCTCTCTATGATTGTCAAAGATATGTGACTTTGAAGCTCAGTGTTAAAATGTTAGGCTAGTTATAAGGCTCAGGATTTGTTTGTTTGATTGTTTGTTTGGTTGCTAGTTATCAGGAAAGAAGGGTTCAATGTAAGACAAGATGAGAAAATAGTATCAAGGCAGAGGTGAAGTATTCCAGGGAGCATTCAAGACCATTGGGAAATGGAGTCAGGAAAGGATTTGCTTGCTAATCAATAGGCAGGCTTTCAATTGGGCTAGTCATCCAAAACATTGGATCTTAAAGATGATTTTGTGATATGGAATGGTAGGGGAGGAGGAGACAACACAGATTTAGGGCACAAATTTAAAGACCAGCTGGTCGCACAAGGATCCTAGTGGACAGGGCTAACTCTAATCCCCAGTGTTCCCAGATCTTCCAGCTAAATCCCAACCAAAACATATAAGAATAGATTCATTCAATTCATACATTAGAGAGCAGGCAATAACATCCACCACACTGGTTAAATTAACTTACATCAATTCTTAGATAACACATTGAGAAGAAAAACATCAACGGCAAGGTAGAAACATAGGGTACCTAAAAAGGGTAAATCCTATGCCATATTTCTAATGCGTACCCAGAATAAATGAAATAAATGAACTATAAGGTAAAACCAAGATAAAGATAAGGAAACATCACCGCTGCTTTAAATCAAGATCCAAAGAAATGTTCTTGTCATATTAAAGAGCAACACCAGTCATGTACAACATTTCCAACAACTTGGTATTCAGTCTGAAAACATCTTCCTCAACCTATCTTACAACTTTACACAGAGAACATGTGTCAAGAGAAACAGCTTGCAGTTTACAGATATCCAATCAACAACCTTTAAAATGAGTTTCTTCATGAATTTTATAGCTGAAAGAGAGGTAGAGGAGGTAGATGAAATACTAAATGAACATTAAAAATAGAGTAGAATAAGTGGGTCGAAACCCATTCTATTTTAATGTCTGAGCATTAATCTTCAGTAGTCTTTGGATGAAAGAGTGGTCTTTGACAGGTTGCAATTTACTCCAGGTATGTCTACGATGTACTTTGGCCGCTTGATCTTCTGTGTAGTACTTCTAGTAAATGACAAAGTGAAATAAATGGTGCTAGGATGCCATACATCTTGCTTCTGTGAATGTGATAGTATGGAGGCTACTTCCATGAGGGGGGAAAAATTTCTTGGACACAATGCATACTGAAACCGTTATGTGAACAGTGTCCGTGCTCAGGAAGAAACGTTCTGCTAATTCGAAACCCTGATTACATTGTTTTCTGCGCACTGGACCTCCTGTGTGATCCTCAGGATTTTCAATCTAGTACTCTGCCTTTAGAAATCTGGATTAAGGCCTAAAATCCTCAATACTGAACATTGAAATCCTTGATCATTAGTTGGTATTTCTGAGCCACTTCATAAATGTCATAATCTTCAAAATGTGGGCTTTAATGGTGCCGGATAGGTTTTCGTGGAGATTGAACTGTCCTTTGATAATATTTACGCTGCTGCCATCTTTTCAGACTTTTCCTTGTAGTGCCAGCTTCCAAATCTAACTCTCTCTCTGCAACGCGCCATTACAATGATACATATGAACCATGGCGATTTTCCGCCTCTCTGCAACCCTGCAAATATGGCTTGGTTAAGAAAACCATATATGGGGGCTCGAATGATGCGGACGACTGCGAGGATGATAGTGGGACTGCGGAGAAATGGCGAAAAAATGCAAAGGCATGGTGGAGATATGCTTTGGTGGAGGTTGGCAGAATGCAAAGAAATTTAAATGTGAATCTTGACATTTAACCTTATAACGAGATACATATGGATGGACGGGTGAATATACGATGGGAAAAGGTGGGAGGATGACATGGCGGGATGGGGTTACGGCGGGACTGAGAATAAATCTAGGTCGTCCGATCTCGGGAGGAGATCGACGGTGGAAAATACGTCGGAGGGAGATGGATGGTGGGCCAGGGGTACAGATGACTCTGATTAACCCATGCGCAGCTTTCTGGAGCGACAAATGTTTGATGGCACAGCGATATCGCTCCGCGTCCATGGACGAACTTTAATGCGCGATGGGAGGGTGGTTTTCCAGCCGTACGGATGCCACACGTCGGATGCTGTATGGAATCACTCTGAAAATGAAAATACCGCCCACCTCCGAAAAATGGTGCGATGAAAACCAGCGGATTTTGTACAGTGAGAAGGTGAGGGGACCACAGGCGGACGAGGGAACATGGACCTTCGGATTTGAGGTTCTAAATGGACGGCTGATATTCGATCGGGCGGTGAACAGGTGAACAACGAGCATGATGGATGGGGCGAGGGCGGCGATCGCCATCCATTCTGTTTAGATCAACAACTATAAACACGCCCGATGAATCATATGAGATAAGCGCTTTTAGGCTAGCACTCGTTTCTAGCAACCAGGTCATGTGGAGGAAAAGGCTGAGGGGGGCTAGGCCGAAAGGGGCTGAGACCCAGACTATGTGGGAAACAAGGATTTTGGCCCATTTTTAGAGCAAATCAAGGCTAGGGGAAGGTAACGATAGATGGGAAAAGGGGCATTAGACCAAACAGGGTTTGCATGGAGGGTTTAGAGGGGATTATAGGGGAAAACATGGGTTACAATGGGGTAATTTGCAAGGGTACAAGGGGCAATGAAGACTTTTTTGAGCACCATTTTTTCCAATTTAGAGAGGCTTATGGTGGAGATCAGCAGAGGGGAGATCAATAGGTAGAGGGCATAAAGAGGTTTCAGGGATGATGTGTTTTCAGGGGAAATGCATTCCTTGAAAGCTCAGAAAATAACTTAGCCCCCTGTTTGCTTGTCAAAAAATTCATAGGGGGCTAACAGTGGCTCCACATGGGGATGGCTTCTTCTTGAAGGAGTCAAGAATTCAAAAAATAATCTTTGGTGTAGGCAAGATGCCTGCTGCTGGAGCCACCTTTCTTCTTTGATTTTCAGCTGCCACAAATATGATAGATCAGCAGAAACACTTCCACACAATCTACCTACCCATCCTACAATCCTAGAATTTTTTCTTCTAGGGTGCATTTGAACAAGTAGACCCTTTACATCATTTATTTTTATAACAGAAAATAAACCTATTCTAAATCTACCCTTATTACTCCATGAAACCAGATTAGACTGTTGGTCTCATATGTTTCTCTACCTAATCTAATATCTGTTGGGATTAAACTATCCAGCATATTTCTTCTCTATATTCTACAAAAAAAATTTAAAAACAGTCAAACTAGGATTAGACAGTCTAGTTTGCTGTGGGTCCAAGGCATAAAGACAGTTGCACATGAACAGAAACTTGCAGAAAACTGAAAACAAAACTGTGAAGGCTTGAAATCTGATGCTTGAAGTACCCTTCTCTCTTTGTGGCTCAATTTTTGAGCTTGTTAGAGTTACTTTCTTTCTTCATTAATCAGCTCTGGTTTGGGGCTTGTTAGAGCTAATTCTTCTTTCTTCTCTGCTGGTCCAGGTTTTGGGCATGTTTGGCCCAGCTACCTTTATTTTTCTTGGCTCAGGTTTTGATCATATTGGAGCCAATCTTTGCACTGCAGAGGTTCATGTTTTGAGCATGTCTGAACCTCTCCCCCCCCCCCTGTTTTTTTTTTTTTAAACAAACACTGTAATGGTATGTACAATGGAAATGGAAACTGGAAATTGGAAATCAGCTGAAGTAGTGCTTGAGCATCCTTCCATTGACAGGACCCCCAAACAGCTTTGTACCATCTAATTCCTGTAGAAAAAAGGTATTTGGACCCATGGTGGCCTTGATGATGTAGGGACCTTGCCACAAACTGTCAAACTTGCCATGTTTTCCTTTGTCCTCTCTCCTTGCGTCCCACTTCAGAACTTTATCTCCGTTTTTGTAATCAGAGTCCTTAGTTCTTTTGTCAAATAACTTCTTTATATTTTCCTGAACCTTGATAGCTCTATTATAGACCTCTTCCCTTGTTTGCTGGAGATGAATTGTCTGGTTTATCCTTCTCACCATACTGTCTTCTTCTGTTTGAATCTCTTGGACCAGCTTGATCACTGGTACTCCAAGGCTGGTAAGAATCACTGCTTCTATTCCATAGAAAAGCTGGTATGGCGACATGCCAATGGATTTCTTTTTTGTAAGCCTGTCGGCCCACAGGGCATGCACTAACTTGTTATGCCATGAATTTTTGTTTTCTTCCAGCATATTTTTAATGATGGTCACCAGGCTTTTGTTTGATGATTCAGCTAATCCATTACCCTGAGGGTAGTAGGCAGTTGAATGACCAAGTGCTATTTGATACCTGTGACAAAAATCAACCATTTTCTTGGATCCAAAGGCAGCAGCATTGTCAGTGATTATTTTCCTTGGAAAACCAAACCGAGAGAGGATATGACCTTCTAGGAAACTAATGATGACTGAATCTGTGGCATTCCTCGTAGGTATGGCCTCTATCCACTCAGTGAAATAGTCTGTGGCTATTAGGATCCATTTGTGTTGTGCATAAGAAGTAGGGTGAATTTATCCTATGAAATCTAGGCCCCATTACCTAAAGGGACCTTCGACAGTGATGGGTTGTAGAGGTAAGGGAAGGAGTTTTCTTTTGCCTTCGAAAATCTAGCATTTGTGGCATGCAATTATCATCTTATGGATATCATTGAAGAGTGTAGGCCAATAGTATCCAGCTCTAAGTATATTGTTTGCAGTGGCTTTCCAGTTCAGGTGACCTCCACACTCTCCTGCATGGAATTCTTGTTTAATCCTTTCTACTTCAGACTCAAGCAAACATTTAAGCAATAGGCCATTTGGACTTTTCTAGTATAAGCCTTCATTCATTATGCAATAGCTTCTGGCTTTTATCTTTAAGAATCTGGCCTTGGTCCTGATGTGTAAGCACATACAGAATGTCAGAATACCAAGGAGAGCTCTGAAACTTTTCCTCAACAGTGGGAGCAGGCAATCCCAGCTGCTCATCCAAGGTATTAACCATGTTAATGTCTAGGGCTTGTAGATTTGTGCTAAGCCCTGACCTTTAATTAATTTGGTGGGTTTTATCTCAAGGTCGTATTATAGGACCACAACAATCCATTTGCCCCTTTTCCCATCTGGGTCTTGGGACAATATGTCTTTAACCACTATATTTGGCACATAGGCTATGGTGTGGGAATGTAGTATGTACACCCTAAAATCTTTCAAGGCCTTCATCAGAGCATAGGCCTGTTTTTCCATTATGTTGTATTTCAAGGGTGCATCCCTGAGTGCTTTGCTGAAGAAAGAAATGGGTTGTTCCATTCCCTCTGGATTCTTCTGCAGTAGAACCGCAACTATCGTATGCTTAGAGGCAAATGAAAAAATCAGGAAATATTTTGAGAAATCTAGGCTGATTAGGATAGGAGCCTGGGTGAGTGCAAGTTTTACTGATTCAAAATATTTCTTAGCTTCAACAGTCCACTTAACTCCTACACCTTTCTTTAGCATGTTAGTCATATTTCTAAGGTGTTCAGCTAAGTTGGGAATAAACCTCCTTAGGAAGTTGATTTTCCCAATGAAGGACTGTAACTCTTTGATGTTTCTTGGGTGTTGTTGGGTCATGAATATGACCACTTTTTAACACTTATTTCATTCATTTTTACTCTTCTTTATCATATAATTTATTATAATTTATCATATAAATCCATTTTATAATGATTTATGCTCTTATGGATGAATATTATTTCTTCTCCTTTATTTTTAATAAATTGATGATTATTATGCATAATTTTATCAATGATGGTTTATTAATATATTTTGTAATATCACTTACTATTTTAGCCTCCAAGATATTTGCCAGATTGAAGATTTGATCTCCAAATCATCATCAAATATTCCAACTCAGAAATTCGCTGGAATAATAAGTGACAGTTTTGCGGTTAAGATTCTGGGCAAATGAAGAAGAATCTGGAACATCTAGAACATGGGTTTTGTCTAGAACAGACCCAATTAACTTTTTCAAAGAACGGTTTGCTCAAATTCAGCTTGTATTGAGAGAAACATAGGGTTCTTTGAGCACTATTTTCTCAGATTTGTTGTTGAGGCCGTCCTCCAAATCTCAGCTGCAAATCCAAATTCGCCTTGCTCTTGTTCAAAGATTGTTGGAAATATATTTTCTGGTTGATCATATTGTTATGGGAGATTATATTTGCTATTTAATTTCTCCTCCTTCTGATTATAAAAGGAGAACATGTATTATGTATTGGGGAGGATGGAGAACAATGGATGATTATTGAATTTCCTTTGTAACATTATAATTCCTTGAATTCTGTGAGCAAAGAGCAATTGATGTAAAAGCTATTCATGTTTTATTAATACAAAGAGGTGTTCTTGTTCTATTTCTCAAGCTCTGCAGTAGCCCAGCGGCACTTTCACCGGCGGTTGAGGGCCCGACCCTAGTGGAGCGAGCCGTTGTTTGTATTTCTATTTCTTTATTTTCTGTTGTGTGAAGTTTGTTTACTGCTTATTTCGATTACAGATTTAATTGATTGCTTTGAATACAAATCCATTAACGAATTACATTGCTATCTACTTCGTTGTTCATTTATTTTGCTATCATTACGAAAGCCTTGTTGTTTTGTATTCAACTCTAAGTTATTATTCTTTGTGATTGATTGATTTACAGTATTGGTCGGCGATAGACTAAAGTATTGAGATTAGTGAAGTTCACAATTGTTGTTCAAATCATCTTGCTGTTCCATTTCTAGTTACTTCTTATTTCTGATTCATAGCTTTAGCAGTTTGGTTACAGTTGTTGTGTATGCATAGGAGTTACAAGTTGCTGTTCCTTTTAAAGTCTTTACGGTTCCTTTCAGTTACTTTCACCAGCATGAAGATTGAGTTTTCTTTCATTTCGATTGCTTTAATATCACCAACTGTAGAGGATAGAGGTTATTGCTTCCAAGTCCACAGATTGGTTATCTTGCATCGATTTATAAGGGAAAGAGTTATTGCTACTGCATCCCTGATCGATGTTTTGCAGTTTGATTTAATTCAAGTTTTAGAGCATTTCCATTTATGTTACTGTAATTATATCTCTTTACAAGCATCCATTTACTCTTGTATTTCAAACATTGTACTACATATTGCAAGGAACTACTCTTGGATAAATTGCTGCCTCAGATTGAGTACACTCTTGAAATAAAAAGTCGCTCCCGGATTGATAATTAATGTGAGATAAATAGGTGTTCAAAAGATACCTTTTATGCCTCGACATTTTGGCACCGTTGCCGGGGAGAGTGTATGCCATTCAGAAAGAGTGATGCATATTTAATTTTTTCTGCTTGAGAAGAATTGGGTATTAAAGATGGAAGGTAAGAACCTGCGCACCAAGCAAGAAACACACTTGTTCACTGGCTTTCTTCACAGCAGAATTGAGTGAAAGCCTAAGGTAGGAATGAATGCTTGTGTTTTTCTTGAATTTTAGAGGTAGAATTTTTGAAAAAAAATCTTGTAATTCCTCTCGAGTGGTGATGTAAGCACCACCCATTTCACTAACCAATTGACATGATCATTGGAAGGAGGATCCTTAGAGAAACACCTGAAGAAAATCTTCTATTATGGTAAGAAATGCCTCACATTGCAACTTTTGAATTCCCTATCAAACATCTAGGAGGAGTAACACAAATGCACATAATTCCCCCATTGTCTCTACCAAATTTCCATGGTTTGACAAATGAAGATCCAGATACATTCTTATTTGAGTTTGAAATACTTTGTAGAGGATATGATTATTGTACTAATGATCAAAGGTTGAAAGTGTTTCCTCTTACTTTAAAAGGAGTAGCTCTCCGATGGTTCATGAGCCTAGGTGGGAATTGCATCAAAACATGGGAGGACATGAAGAACATATTCTTGAAGAAATACCAAGACTATTGCAAATCCAATGAAGATATTCTCGGTATGACACAAAGGGAAGATGAAAGCTTGGAGGACTATGTAGAGTGATTTCGATACAACCTTCAAAAATCAAAGCATAAGAATTTGGAAAAAGAGATCTTGAAAACACTCCTTCTTAAAGGAATCAAAGATGAATTTTTAGAACTCTTAAATTTGATAGGAAAAGGTGATGTTTTTCAGTTATCATATGATGATGTTTGTGAGTTGTGCATAAGGTATTCAAGAGGAATTTCCAAGGCTGGTAATAATTCTAAAGAAGCTTCTTCTTTCTTTTCCAAATTTGCTACAAGAACAAAAGACATAAGAGCTGAAATCAAGGTTTTATTTGAAAATTTTAAATATGATTTTATTAGCTCTCTAAATTCACAATTGAATGTTTTGCAAGTTCAGAGAAATCAAGAATTTGATGAAGAGTTTTGCCCTCGTTACCAAAAGGAGCATCCCATAAATACTCACTCTTCCTTATCTAATTTGGAAGTAGCATATCAAAGAGCTGGGGAAGCTGCAACAAGGTTAACAGGTATGGTTCAAAATACTTCCTCTCCATTCTCTTACTTGCATAATCCATTATGGAATAATCATATGTTAGGGCAGCCATGCCAATCTCAATATAACCACCACCAATCTTGTCTACAAGATTGACATGGTTCATCTTATGATTGTATGACTATTCTCCCTTATCTTGTAGCACAAACACATCTTCCAGCTCTTCCACAACACCTTGCTTACCTATCAAAATCATCCACTCAACACAATCAACTACATCATCAAGAGGCTCCATTCCATACACAATCTCCTGCTCAACTTATTCCACACCCTCACCATAATAAACCAGTACAACATGCTTACAGTGTTGAACTGCAAAATTCACCCACCCTTCCCACCCATTCTATCTCACATGCACTATTGCACAAAACTTACACTGAGATTCAGAATGTACCAAATCCAAAAATTGTAGAAGTTATGAAAGAAAATGAGGTTTCTTCTAGTTTGCACCAACAAACCATTTTAAAACTTCAAGAAATTCATGATATGATGGCTATGGGAAATCAAGAAAGTAAAGGATATATTGAAGATTTGTTTCACTCCATCATTTTTTTGCAACATCACTCCATACTTCAACAATTTTTGGCACCATCTTTTCAAGGGAAGTTGGCTTCTTATACCCTAATTTTTATCAACATACATTTTTCAAATTTGGGTATGTATGTACTAAATTTCTTATTTTGTAAATGGCTCCACTGGAAATACTCTTATACGTAATCCTATTCATTCTCTAAATAAGAGTAGGATAGTGGAGAAAATAAAATAAATAATTAAATAAAACAAACACATATTTTTTTTTTTTTTTTGTAAAAATAGTTGTTTCTTTGTTGCAACATGCTGTGAAATCAACATTGATGATAAATATTCTAATTTATCTATGTATGTAGATGAATTATATTGCAAAAAAAAATTCTACAAACACTTATATTCATTTTTATCATCAATATGGAAAAATTGCTTGAATATCATTTTTTTGGCTTGCGGGTTTGATGAAATTTCTGAAAACAAAGTTGGGACAGTCATGTTTTGGGGGACCAAAAATGAATAATTTTAAAACCTGTTTCTATAATAAGTAGCCCTTAATTTATACTTTCCAACCCAATTGTAATCACTCAATTTGGATTTGAAACGAAAAAGTTAGAACCAAAACATTGACAGGGTGTCTAGTAGGCAGTTCAACAGCAGAGTTGGGACAGTCAGTTTTTGGAGGCCTAAATGACTATATTTTTAAAACCTGTTTCTATGCAACATTACTCTATTAATATAGTTTACAAATCAATTTGAATCACTTAATTTTGATATCGTATGAGGAATTTATGACCAAAATACTGACTGCCTATCATAAAACAACACTCTTGAAACTCTATTTTCTCGGCTGTTCCCTAGCATTTTTGACCCATCAATTCTTCTTGTATTCAAAAAATGTTTCTATTGGAAATAAATAAATTAATCTACTTTAATCTACAATTTTAATCAATTCAATCTGCCATTAAACAAATAATTTATGCTTGAAATACCAACTGTTGGTCTGAGCTGGAAAATCGAAAATGACTCTATTATGCAAGTTGTTCTAAGCAAGTTTAACATACCATTACATGGAATTTTTAAAACATGTTTATATTGGAGATAAAACTTTGAATTAGCTCTCATTTGACTTTGGAATTACTCAAATCGGAAAAAAAAACAAAGATGGTATGATTAAAACACTGCTGGTTAGTATCGTCGACCACTGCTCTCCCGCAGGTAGCAAATATAATTTCTTTTATTTTTCCGTGGACTTGTTCTATAGAGTAACTACTTGTTAGTTTTTTTGCATAATTATTATATTAGGGGAGCCCGCTCACCTCTCTTTATCCATGATTTAATGTTTTATTGCAGGTAGACACTCGTTTTTTTGTAGGTCCTGGCAGAACAAAAAAGGTCAATTAATGAACGAGCGATTCTTGAGAGAAATTTTAGTGAAACAAGGGCATTTCATCCAGTTTATTACCTAGAAAATTCATAACAAGAAGAAATGAGGAATTGGTTTCCATTTCAAGATTCATGTTACTACTGCCAAAACATTTTTCAAAAGATCATTTTTTTCCATTAATCGATTTCATATTCTCTTGGAAATAACATCATAGCTGTTGTAACTTAATAAAGTGTTGTTTATTTGCTGATTTATTTTATGTTTTTATGTTTCAGGTGTTGATCCCTCTAAATTATAGTTTCTTCTCCATTTTCAATTGAACAATAAGAACCCTACCATGCAAGTTTCAGTTATAGAAGACAATTCTTCGGCAGCACCAATTCTGTGAAAAAAAAAAAAAAACTTTTTTTCTTAAAATCTGTACATAAACTTTCCTTTCTATTTGATTGGATTTGCTTGGCAATGGATTACATATTAGCTCTGTTATTTTCTCTATTTTTTTTTCTTTTTTGCGTGTTTATATTTGTTTGTTGTTCCTCTTAAGGGAGAGTTATTGTTCCTCTTAAGGAACAACCGCTGTTTCTCTTAAGAAGCAGTGCGTTTATGTGTTTATTTTTGTTGTTCCTTCTAAAAGGAACAGCATTTTTGCTAATTAGTTCTTTTGTTCTTTAAAAAAAAAAACAACATTTTTTTTGCATGATTTCGTTGTTCCTTTCAAAAGGAACAACACTGCTTGTTTTTGTTGTTCCTTTCAAAAGGAACAGCATCGACTGTTCTTGCTGTTCCTTTCCAAAGGAACAACAATTTCGCAGATTGTTTTTGCTGTTCCTTTCCAAAGGAACAACACTTTTTGAGTACATTTTTCTTGTTTGTGAACAATTTTTTGAGGATTTTTTTGAATTTTTCATAAATTTTTGAAAGACAAACATACAATTTATGAAAGGATACACAATCATACAAATTAAAGCTTACTGTAATCAGCAAATCAAAAGAAATCGTCATTTTTAAGAAAGTTCTTTAGTAATGATAAGAAAAAGGAAAAAGAGACATAATCAATAACATGATCTTGTTGTCTTACTACCACTAAATTTATATGATCGATTATATTTATCATGTTGTTTCTTTCCTATATTTTATAACTTTCTTTGATTTTTACTTATGGAGTAGGAACACGGGCATATTCTTTTCTATTGAGCTGTTAAGACTTCTTCCACCATCCCTACTCTTAAGGAGTGTTCAGCCATCCTTTATGAATAAATAGGAAAGTGCTATATGAAAAGAAAAATATTTACATATTTCATTAATAATTTTATAATTTGACAGATGGAGGATAGGGGGTCTCATCAAGAGCTGGCCTACCATGTTCATAAGGAATCAAGTGAAGTGGCATTCCCATCATGGCCACCAAACCAAGGATATGGTCCAATGGACAATTGAAAAATTAAGCATTCCTTGGAATAGGAGGTATCATCACGAGCCGGCCTGCCCACTTTTCACTTCTTCCCAGTGAATGGGATTGTGATTTATCTGGTCACCAAGCCAGCACAATGGCCTCCGTTATGAAAATTAACAAGCACTTCCTCAACATAAATAAAGGACAATGGTTCCAAGGGTGAGAGAGCAACTTTTTCAAGGTTATGGACACTTGTGGGCAACAGAGCTCTGCTGATGGTATTGAAGTCACATTTATACACATCAATAGTGATATTAAACCCTTTTTCCTATATCTCTATTTAAATATCAGATGAAAGTATGAATCTTTAACCTTTGATTTTGAACCTATTATACATGAAAATCATCATAAATCGATCACATTAGTTTAAGTGGGTAATAAACACATTTTTACTTATGTTTATCTTAAGCTGTCCCTTCTCCTTATCCTTGAATCATTACAAAACGCTTCTATATCTGTTTACGATTTATCACATGCATGGATTTTAGTAAATGCTATAATTTCATTGATTGTATCATAAGTATGTATGTCTTTCCATCCTTTATAATTGTTGTACAGTACGCTGCTCTTCTATTTTGCTGATTTTCCACAATATTGATACTACATTTTTACAGAATTTTTTCTCCTTGAACTTTTTTTGCATGCATCTTATATGTTGCCATTCCAAACTGAAACTGTGGATTCAAGAAAATTGCATACATAATTGTGATTTCTTTACAGGAGAATAACAAGTATGGGGGGGAATTCTATTCATAGCACAACCACACTATTGCAATTAACAGCGAAGGCTCGTGAACGTGCACAATTCTTCAGACATGATGTGTTTGCATGGCTTCCACCTTTTGCATCACTTTCAGTATCCGCTAAGCCTACATTAGCTTCAACAAAGGCCAGTCCCTACATGTCATTCCACATTTTTTCGGAGGTAACACTTGAGGTAAAACAACATAATTTTCTGATTTATTGTGAATTTAGGAGAATTTCATGAAAATCCATTGAGCATTATGTATCATCATTCATTCCACATCTTTACCACTTCCCATTTTTTAGACACGTCTCATTTTTCAGTTTGGGGGAGTGTTGATTTCCTTAGTTTCTTTCTTATGACCATGTCAGTAATATTCTTTATCATCCATTGATATTTTTATTCATTCTCAACACTTCCATTATTCCATGTTGTTTTATACCAAGCATCGATTTCAACAGATTGTAACAACCACCTCTCTTTGTTTTCTAGCATCGCATGAGGACATGCTAAATCTTCAGTTTTGGGGGGGGGGAATTGCTACACATGATGGATGTTTTCCACTTTCTTTCTCATTTAAGGCATACAATTTCATTTGTATATGGTGCAGAAATCGTTTTGCATATATCTTTAAAATTATGAACTGAATTCTTGTGATTTCGATGAATCATTAAAATACACAAACCCAGATAATTTCACACTAAATTAGTTCATAAAATTTTCAAAATTATGCACTATCACCTACAACCATTTTGTTTATATCTCATGATCCATGCATCAAAATGATCCGATTTTTGAGAAAATGTTTAATGAGGGTTGTTGTTATTTATGTCACATTTTTCTGCAACTTCATATGCATATAGTTAAACATCAACTGTAAAATTTGTTATGCATCTTCATTATTTGAGGAAACATTCATTTGTTCCATCTATTTCATGAGTTGGGATGAACAATTTTCTTTGCTTGGTTAACACATGGGTTTTGTCTTTGGGTTGCATGAGAACATGCAATATATTCAGTTCTGCGTTGCATGAGGACATGCAATATATTCAGTTTGGGGGTGTGTTGGGTCGTGAATACGACCACTTTTTAACACTTATTTCATCCATTTTTACTCTTCTTTATCATATCATTTATTATAATTTATTATATAAATCCATTTTATAATGATTTATGCTTTTATGGATGAATATTATTTCTTCTCCTTTATTTTTAATAAATTGATGATTATTATGCATAATTTTATCAATGATGGTTTATTAATATATTTTGTAATATCACTCACCATTTTAGCCTCCAAGATATTTTCCAGATTGAAGATTTGATCTCCAAATCATCATCATATATTCCAACTCAGAAATTCGCTGGAATAAGAAGTGACAATTTTGCAGTTTAGATTTTGGGAAAATGAAGAAGAACCTAGAAAATCCGGAACATGGGTTTTGTCCAGAACAACCCCAATTAACTTTATTGAAGAATGTTTTGCCCAAATTCAACATGTATTGAGAGAAACACAGGGTTCTTTGAGCACGATTTTCTCAGATTTGTTGTTGCGGTCGTCCTCCAAATCTCAGCTGCAAATCCAAATTCGCCTTGCTCTTGTTCAAAGATTGTTGGAAATATATTTTCTGGTTGATCATATTGTTATGGGAGATTATATTTTCTATTTAATTTCTCCTCCTTCTGATTATAAAAGGAGAACATGTATTGTGTATTGGGGAGGATGGAGAACAATGGATTATTATTGAATTTCCTTTGTAACATTATGATTCCTTGAATCTTGTGAGCAAAGAGCAATTGATGTAAAAGATATTCATTTTTTATTAATACAAAGAGGCATTCTTGTTCTATTTCTCAAGCTCTGCAATAGCCCAGCGGTGCTTTCACTGGCGGTTGAGGGCCCGGCCCTGGTGGAGTGAGCCGCTATTTGTATTTGTATTTCTTTATTTTCTGTTGTGTGAAGTATGTTTACTGCTTATTTCGATTACAGAGTTAATTGATTGCTTTCAATACAGATCCATTAACAAATTACATTGCTATCTACTTTGTTGTTCATTTATTCTGCTATCATTACGAAAGCCTTGCTGTTCTGTATTCGACTCTAAGTTATTATTCTTTGTGATTGATTGATTTGCAGTATTGGCCGGCGATAGATTAAAGTATTTAGATTAGTGAAGTTCGCAATTGTTGTTCAAATCATCCTACTATTCCATTTCTAGTTACTGCTTATTTCTGATTCATAGCTTTAGCAGTTTGGTTACAATTGTTGTGTATGCGTAGGAGTTACAAGTTGCTGTTCCTTTTAAAGTCTTTATAGTTCCTTTCAGTTACTTTCACGAGCACGAAGATTGAGTTTTCTTTCATTTCGATTGCTTTAGGATCACCAACTGTAGAGGATAGAGGTTATTACTTCCAAGTCCCCAGATTGGTTATCTTGCATTGATTTATAAGGGAAAGAGTTATTTCTATTGCATCCCTGATCGATGTTTTGCAGTTTGATTTAATTCAAGTTTCAGAGCATTTCCATTTATGTTACTGTAATTAGATCTCTTTACAAGCATCCATTTACTCTTGTATTTCGAACATTGTACTACATATTGCAGGGCATTACTCTTGGATAAATTGCTGCCTCATACTGAGTACACTCTTGAAATAAAAATTCGCTCCTGGATTGATAATTAATGTGAGATAAATAGGTGTTCAAAAGATATCTTTTATACCTCGACAGCTGTGTGATTTGTAGTATTCCCTCAACTCTTTATGGGTATATCCTAATTCCCTTCTCAGATATAATGTGGCCAAGAAGTTTACCTTCCTGCAGTCCAAATACAGTCTTTTTGAGATTCAATGACAGACCAAACCTTCTACATTTTTCAAACACCTTTCTCAGATGTTTTAGGTGTTCTTCTTCAGTCTTGAAATAGATTTTTGTTTCATCTAGGTAGATGAAAATGAAGTGTCCTATTTCATCTGAAAAATATATGTCCGTTTCTCTTTGGAAGGTTCCACCAGCGTTCATTAGTCCAAAGGGAATTTTTACATACATAAAGGTGCCCCACGGAGTGGTAAAAGCTGTCTTTAGCTGATCTTCTGGGAGTAATAAAACTTGGTTGTATCCTGAAAAACCATCTAACAAAGAAATCCCTTTTGAGCCTACTACCCACTGTAGAATGTGTTCCATTCTTGGCAAAGGGTAATTGTCTTTGAGCAAGGCTCTATTAAGATTCCTGAAATCGATACACAACCTAATCTCCCTTGTTTTCTTTCTCACCGCCACTAGGTTTGATACCCAATCAGAGAACCTCACAGGCACAATTATACCTGCGTCATACATCTTCTTAATCTCTTTTTCCATTGCAGGCAATTGTTTTGGGTTTATTCTGCAGAGTTTTTGTCTGAAGGGCTTCTGCTTTTCTTTCAAGGGTATTTTATGATGTATGATGTTTGTGTCATAAGCCCTTAATTCCTCATAACTCTAGGCAAACACATCAATGAATTCCTTGAATAGGTCAATGTATTTCCTTTTCATGTTTGCAGGTAGGGACTTAGCCAATTTGATCATTTTGGGTTTAGCTTCAGTGCCTATGTTGCATTCCTCAACATTAGAGTCTACATGTTCTATAGTGGGATTTTTTGCTACATCATTAAAGTCAAAAAGGTCTTCCAAAGGCGTCAAACCTCGGGGTGTGTTCTTATCTTTGGTCTGCAGCACCTCAACTTCTTCATTTTCCATGTTTTCATAATTTCCATTTGGATTTCCAATTTTTTCATTCAAAGTGTTTATCTCTATGTTATAGGGTGTTTCTTCCTCATCTGAGGACTCTTCACTTAGGCAGCTACTGTTAGATTTGGAGTCTGAATCAGAAAATTCAAACTCGTTTCTGCCTACCAGGAAATATTCAATCTGTTTATCACCCTCAAAGACCTGCCAATATTTTTCATTGTTCGGCACTCCAGGTCTGAATTTGGTCTGAATGATGATCTTTTGGTCGCTTGGAGTCTCAAGGTATGAACTAGCTAGGCAAGCTAATCCGTTTGCAATGACATTTTGACTCCTAAGAACAAACACTAATTCGTACTCGAAAAACATCTTTATTAAATCCATAGTGTCATTCCTGTAAGCTCTCAATCTAGGATGTTTCGCTGTGTATTCACCATTTACCTGTTTAACAATCAGCTCAGAGTCTCCACGCACAGTTATCCTATGGGCTTCTAATTTCCTCAACAGGTTTAAATCTAGGATAAGAACCTCATATTCTGCAACTTTGTTTGTACATTTGAAGTGCAGGTTGCAGGCATGACTCTCTGCGTAGTCACTCTCTGTGTTATGTATCCACACCCCTGCTCCAACAGTTCTTTTGGTGCATGACCCATCGAAATTCATCTCCCACAAGGGTTCATTTTTCGTTTTATCATCATTCCCTCCCTTACAGCTGGGTTCGCCATTATGTTGCACTATAGGAGCTGTACTAGGCTATGGGTTGTTTTGTTTTTCGTCATGGGTGTGGAAATTAGAGAGGTAACTAGCCGACTGATTACATTCTTTTTATGGTTCACTTTGCGTTGTTGTTTCAGTGCATTGTTCAAAGTTTTGTACGTCTTCTTCCTCTGAGTATAGAGTAGCCATTATGTTAAGGTCCATGGGTTCTGTTTCCTCATTTGTATCTCTGTTTTGGGACTCTGACCCCTCTAAGGATTCATCATTACAAAGGATAAAGGAGTCAAGGTTTGTATGTACAGAGTATACAGGTGAGTTTTCAGGCTTCTCGGGGCTACTGACCAGAAATTTCATTTTTGACTCTCTGTACAGTCTTCTAAGTGGGCCAAAGATGGGAATTGTGGCATAGGCCCCATCCATCTGCATTGTGCCTTGCAGCTTGGCTCCCCATGATCTTGATAATAACATGCCATACTTGGGTGGCACATCTGCCACCACAACGTCCCTGACCATACATTTTGCTGGAATTTGGGCTAGGCTCACACATAAATCTTTGATCAGGCCAAGACACTTTACTCTACTAGAGTCAAATGAATATAGGTCTTTATAGGGACCGGTTATCTCTAGGCCTAATATTTCCATCACTACTTTAGGAATCAAGTTGTGTGATGCCCCAGAATCATGCATTGCATTGTGGAGAGTCTTATCATGGACATTAAGACTGATATAAAAAGGGGGCACTACCCCTTCCTGAAACTTTCCTTCTATCTTTGGACCAAACAGAAGGGCAGGTTGATCATCACTCAGATTTACAGTGTCACTGTTATCACCTAAATTTAATGCTTTCAAAATTTGGCCTTTATATACATCTTGAGTGGCCAGCTCAGAGAGTGGGACAGAGTAATTTTTGCAATCTCACTCTCCAAATTGAAAGTGGACCGACTCTTTGGAATGTTCAACTCTGTTTTGTTAGCCACTACCTTAGTGGCTGAATCAGTGTGCTGATTCTCGTCATGTACAATGTTTGTGATGGTTTTATCAGGAGCACTAACTACGGTGCTAGTGCTGCTAGTTGGTTTACCTTGTGTATCAGTGTTTTGGTTGTCCTTTTCTTTGTTCTTTCTAGAACTCTCAGCTGCTGATTTGTTACTTTCAACAGTTTCTTTAGAAGTTTTCTCAGGTTTTTTCTTGATGGTTTGGTTTGGCAGATTCTTGGCTCTTTTTGCTTCTAAGTTCATATTGTTCTCTGACCTGCATCATGGCATTTCAAATCCTAACATGTAATCTTCAGTTTCTAACCATTCCTCGTCCCAATAAGAAGGCGGGGAGTGATATTCTTCTTTGTAACAGTTATGGATTGAATCTTCTCTTTCAAACATGTTTATTGTGGTTCCCTAAAACTCTTCTATGATTCCCTCATCTTCATCTAAAAATTTCTCTTGGAATGGGGGAATAACTTGCTAGTCTGATTCTCTTTGTCTGGTGGGAGAGGTGTTTTTTCTTCTAAAGTTCTGGTTTTGGTTATGGTTTTGATTTCTGTTTTGGTTACTAACTGTGACAACCATTTTTTCCATCATTTTTTGTAGCCTTTCCACATTTTTAGATAAACGGTCATAATTTGGATCAGATGTGGAAGCTAGACTATCATCTCTATATGTTACCCTTTTCTCAGCTCTCAATCTTGCTCTTTTCTCAATCAGATTAGCCTCTACACTCACTGCTCCTTTTTGCATGTCTTCCAACATGTTGTAATATCTCTCCCTAAGCTGGTAGGCCATGTCAACATCAAAACCTTCAGGGTATTTCGCTAGAGCCATACCTTAGGGAGGTTTCATGTGTGGAGGAAGAGCATTGTAAATGTTGTTAAATCTCGTTGTGTAATCATGGACACTCTCCCCCACGTTTCTTTTAAGGTTCATATATTCTGATAGGAGTTGGTGAGGGTTGGCCTTAACCTCCCATTTGTTTATGAAAGTCTGATATAAAGATGGAAGATCATTAATGCTACTTGGAGGTAGGCCTTTAAACCATTTCTTCACATCACCCCCTAGGCTCTGGGAAAAGATTTTCATTTTGACTGTATCATCATCTATCTCCATATAGTCAAAAGAATATTCCATCCTATCTACATGGTGTTGGGTTGTGGTAGACTCTTTTGCAGTGAAGTGTGGGATCTTTGATTGATAATCATTGGGTAAAGACACTAGAGGCTGGGGTAAAACCAAAGGTGCATACCAGGCTGCCATGATGATGTTTTGATGAGGTAAAGGATTGAATTGGGCTGCTGGTATATGGATGAAAGGGATGTTGTCACCAGTAGAAGACTGATGAGCAGATTTAGGGTGACTGAGCCCCAAGTTTTGAATGAAGTATATATCAGGAGGTGTAGATGGAGGGGTCTGTCTATTCCCAAGGTGCTCACCACTTTAAGGTGGTGACACAGGAAACTCAAGGTCTGACTGGTCTAGAACACTGAATGACCTAGTTCTTGGTAAGCTACTTTGAGTGCCTAGGTCCAAAAGTGGGTAAGCTACTTGATAGGGCTATAAATTTTTCTGGTGTAGAGTTAGCCCTATGGATGTGGCTGGAAATAGTTGATTGTTTAAGTGCAGGAGATCCCTTGAGGAGGCTCTCAGGGTTGTCAACTATTTCAGGTGGGTCTGGGTTGGGATAAGCTCTTGTATGAATGGTTCTTGAAGCCATAATGTTATTATGGAGGCTGGTCTCCCAGTGGAGTCTTGTGTGAGACCAAGATAATCAGCAGGCATACTGATCACCAGTGGAGTCTTTAAATCGTTTTAGGAATTTTGGAGTCGCCAGGTGGAGGGTTTAAGATGTTTGGGGAGGGTACACTGTCCACCACAGTGCTTATAGGATGTCCCCTTTCAAGGACTTCTTCCAAACACATCAAACTCTAACCAGAGATTGACTGGGAGGGCATTTACCAGATATGTCACCTCTGAAAGAGTGTGAGATCTGGAGGCTACCTAGCCCTTTCCAAACTCTGTCTAAGAGTATGGGAGAAAACACGACAAATGGTATAGAGGTTGATTTGTGAATAGGAGTTTTTAAATGCCAATCTAACCAGAGATTGTAGGTTCCTGAGGCTCTTATGATGTAGAAGGTGAAAAATACTCAAAATTTTCCCAGCGGAGTCGCCGTTATGTTGGGGTTCCCATGTTTTGGCCAGATTGGCAATACCAAAAGATGAGACAACATCAAGCCACTTTCAGACCTCGAGATCTAGCCCTCCTGGGTCCAGAGAGGGATCTCTCTATGATATGTCAAAGGTATATGTCTTTAAAGCTCAAAGGTTAAGATATTAGTCTAGTTATAGGCACCAGGTTTGTTTGTTTGATTGTTTGTTTGGTTGCAGGTTACCAAGAAAGAAGGGTCCAATGTAAGACAAGGATGAGCAAAGAGGAATAAGGCAGAGGTGAATTATTCTAGGAAGCATTCAAAACCATTTTGAAATGGAGTCAGGAAAGTATTTGCTTGCTAATCAATAAGTAGGCTTTCAATTGGGCTAGTCACCTAAAACATTGGATCTTAAAGATGATGGTGTGAAATGGAATGGTAGGGGAGGAGGAGACAACACAGATTCAGGGTGCACAGTTAAAGACCAGCTGGTTGCACAAGGATCCTAGTGGACAGGGCTAACTCTAATCCCCAGTGTTCCCAAATCTTCTAGCTAAATCCTTAACAAGAAACATCTAAGAACAGATCCATTTAATCCATACATCAGAGAGCGGGAAATAACATCCACTACACTGGTTAAATTAATTGAAATCAATTCTTAGATAACACATTTAGAAGAAAAACATCAACGACAAGGAGAGCAGAAACATAGGGTACCAAACAAGGGTAAATCCTATGCCAATATTCTGATGCAAGCCAGTAGAAACGAAATGAAATGAATTAAAACACAAAGATAGGAAAACATCATCGCTGCTTTAGATCAGGATCCAAAGAAATGTGCTTTTCATATTAAATAGCAATACTAGTCAAGTACAACATTGCCAATAGCTGAATACTCAGTCTGAAATCATATTCTTCAGCCTATCTTACAACTTTACACAGAGACTGTGTCTCAAAAGAAACTACTTGCAATTCTCTGATAAATGATAAACAACCTTTACAATGAGTTTCTTCATGAATTTATAGCTCCAGTGGATCAGAGAAGGTAGGTGAAAGACTAAATGCAACATTAAAGACTCAGAAGAGGAGGAAAGGCCGAAGCTCACTTTGTATAAATTATGTGCATTAATCTGGGACACTCTTGGGTGAAAGAGTGGTCTTCGTTAGGTTTCTATTTACTCCAGGTATGTCTCTGATGTACTTTGGCCGCAGTACCATGTAGTACTTCTGGTAAATAAACAAAAAGTAAATAAATGGTGCTAGGGTCTGCCATACTGTGCAACAAATGCTTCTGATAGTATAGGACTGCTGTAAGGGGGGGAAATCTTCTCTTGGGCACGACGTATACTGAAACAATAATGTGTACCATGCCTTTGCTAAGGAAGAAACATTCTGCTGATTTGAAACCCTGGTTACATTGGTTTCTGCACGCTGGACCTCTTTTGTGATCCTCGGGATTTTCAATCTGGTACTCTGCCTTTAGAACTATGGATTAAGGCCTAAAATCCTCAATACTGAATGTTGAAATCCTTGATCATTAGCTGGTATTTCTGCGTCGCTCCATAAATGTCTCAATCTGAAAAATCCAGGTTTTAATGGCGCCGGATAGGTTTTTCGCGGAGACTGAACTATCCTTGGATAATATTAATGCCACCGCCACCTTTCCGAGCATTTCCTTGTAGTACTAGGTTCCAAATTCAATTCTCTCTGCGCAACACGCCATTACAATGATACATATGAACCATGGTGGTTTCCTACCTCTCTTCCACCCTGCAAAATATGAAAACTGGTTAAGAAAACCATATATGGGGGGTTGAATGATGTGAACGACTATGAGGATGATAGTGGGACTGCGGAGAAATGGCGAAAAAATGCAAAGTAATGGTGGAGATATGCTTTGGTGGAGGTTGGAAGAATGCAAAGAAATTTAAACGTGAACCTTGACATTTAACCTTAGAATGGGATACATATGGATGGATGGGCGAATATAATATGGGAACAGGTGGGAGGATGACGTGGCAGGATGGGGTTATGGCAGTGTTATCCATGTCAGTCCCCATTAAATTTTTTGTTAAGCAGCCCCTTTAAACCATTCAAAACCCCCTCTTTCAGCCTTGAAAATTCATGTTTGTGACTGCCATTTCCTTTGAAACCCCTGAAATACATTAAAAGAAAAGAAAGGCCCTATATTTGTATCCGAAGATATAAAAAGGTCTAGCCCTTTTGGCCCTGGCCCCTCTGTTTTTCTACTTCGCGTGACCAAAGGCTATAACCAAAAGCAAAGGCAGTAGGCGCTTATCAAAATTCGTCGGGCTAAATTAGAACCGTCGATCTGAATGGATCGGACAGCATTCCCAAGACTCCATCGCGCCCATACCCCACCCTTTTTCCACACATCCATTGCGTCTCAACCGTTCATTCGCTCGCAGATCTGACGGTCTGCATCTTTCCCGCCTTGTGGTCCCTGCACCCTAAAAACCACCGCTTAAAACAAGCTGTATTCCCCGCACCGCTTTTGAAGGGCTGGCAGTTTTCTGCAAATCGTAGCGATTCCATACATATTGGCCACGCGTCCCAGGCCACTGTTACAATACCGCCCCATTTCGCGCGTTATCATTCGATCCTGGACACGTAGCGAAATCTACGTGAACCGTTAGATCCTGAGGCCTTCATCCAACGGTGACCACTCT
This sequence comes from Pinus albicaulis, assembly GCA_034641835.2. Classification (NCBI taxonomy): domain Eukaryota; kingdom Viridiplantae; phylum Streptophyta; class Pinopsida; order Pinales; family Pinaceae; genus Pinus; species Pinus albicaulis. The sequence continues at coordinate 1,617,296,425 of CM076582.1, forward strand.
CCAAAGCTGCATGCATTTTAAACCAATCTTATAACGCCCGTGGCCCCACCATCACATCACCGCCCGACAAGGTTTAAACCATTGATCTCGTTTAAGGATTGTGTGGCTCAGATCGTTTGTCTGATTAGGTGTTGACCCGGTCCACCTCCACGTCGTCCCTTTTGCTCAACCTTTCGTACACCCACGTGTCATTTGCGTTTGCCTCCACCACTCACATATCTCGTTTACATGTCTATGTTGCGTGTCTCTGCCTCGTCCATGTAGCGTTGTCCTGTTGTTCAATCCTTAGCACTTGCCACGGGAAGTACCAAAAGGATGAACAGGCCTCATATTAAAGTTTTATACCAAGTGGCAAGTATTAAGCTAAATCGGGCTGAAAAGAGAAAAGGTGGTGAAACACACACATATTAAAACCAAGAGACAAACAGCACTAAGCGGTGAAAGGCGGAATAATAAATGAACATCAAATACAAAAGTAAAAGGGATGTGGCATTATATGTCAACCCATATATTGAAAAGGGCCTCGGGTTATGTACGAACGTGTATGGAGAAAGTCCGAGGGGGTCGAGCCGCGGGGAAAGGATTTAGACCGTCAATCTGCGCCCATTGTACACCAACGTAAGGTATCACGTAGGAAAGGAATGGTAAGGGTGGGCCACGGGACGTGATCTCGTGGGCAAAGTAAAGATGGCCCGCGTTAGCTGAGGTAGAAAGATAAGTGTTAGTCCCAAGAAAGGAAATTGTTAGGTAAGAGGCTATTGTACGTATATGGAAAAAAGGTAAGGTAAGTCCATTAGGACAGCTGGTAATAAGACCCGTACCAGCTTTTAACCCGACATGAGGCACTCACCTACATCTTGATTTACCCAATCCCCACGCGCCACGTGTCTCAGTGTCAGTGTCCTTACGACACTTGACCTCTGTTCTTTTACTTATTCACCTTTTAACCCAAACAATCCTCCCCAATGGTAAAAACTCCCGTATTTCTCTCTGGTAAATCGTCACAGGTAGTTTTCTACGGTGAATACCGAGTAGGGAAGAACGCCGGGTTTATCCAAGTCACTGTCACGGTTCCCCTCGTCGCTTTCCCGAGCATTGTCACCCTCTGTTCAGGTAATCCATTTTCCGTTTTTTCCATCTTTTCCTTTCTCTCTTTTCCAAATTGTTGAATAACTGCCATGGGGAGAGGAACGCCCAAGAAGAACGAACCTGAAACTCCCCAACTCCATGAGTCTAGAAACCCCCCTGGTTTTGAACCCCTTTGTGACTTGCAGGTGGGTATCTACGACCCGAAATACCCTTTTTACATACGGAATATCAAGCCCTTACTGTTTGGCCGCCACTGTAAAAATGCCGATCGTTTCCGAGTTGTCGCGTCCGGCTTCTATCACCACATCACCCCCTAGGTCCATTCCTGTGTCGATTTCATTGTCTGGCTTAGAGACTCCTATGATACACATCGGGATGCTTTCGTTTCCCCTCAGGGTAACGTAGTTTTTTCCCTTTCTCCCGATGTTATCAGGCAGGCCCTCCGTTTCCCTTCCAGCGACGCCTACTTCAGTTTCAAAGATGAAACCTTGCTCCCTCAGTTTAATAAGCTGTCGAGAGAAGCCCGCCGTGCCTTCATAGCCGCCATAACCATTGATCATGCAACGGCCTTACCTCCATTGGAGCCGTTCCCATTGAGTCTGTTTGCCGAAGAAGTTCGACCTGTTCTGTCCCTCATCGCCGGCCTCCTGGGGGTAGGGAGTCCTGAAGACATCTCTTCAGTATGCATTCGATTTTTGTGGCTTATGTCACAGAATGGAGTTACACTGGATATTCCAGGTTTCCTTTCCTTGACCATCCGGACCCAATTTCGAGAGCTCGCTCAAGCCCGAAAATTCCGTTTTTGCTCATTGGTGTCCTACCTCTTCATGTTCCAGCACGCGGATAAGTTCAATCATTTGGGGTTGGACAGGATGTATTCTGAGAATTCCCAGCCCAGGCCAGTCTTCGACTGGAATTGCTCTGTCCGTCAGTTGCCAAGGGGAGAGGGTTATGTCAATTTCATGAATACCTTCATGTCTATTGCCTATACCATCATTCACGACGCACCTTCCCCTAGGGTTTTCCCAGAGATGAAGCGTTGGTTACAGGCTGGGAAGTACCAGTGTACTGGTGATTGGTTCCTATCTGAAGAGTATACTGAAATTCGGGTCTATGGAGCCGAAGTAGCCCCATACCGGCTGCCAGCCTTTCCTGTCCGACGAGTCTATGCCCTTGAGTACATCCGGCAAGCCCTCAAGGCTGACCAGCTCCATTTCGTTCCTGCTAAGAAAGGCTACATCTTGAAGCTCCCTGACCATATTGGCCCCTTTGTGGTAAACTCTAGATATGCCCTCCCAATTGTCGAAAAAATGTTGCAGAACATGGACCTGAAGTTAGGGGAGAGTTGAGCTTATGACCCACGGGAAATCATCTCAAATAAAATAAAGAGAAACAGGTCTGCGCCCTACATTCATGAGTCCAGGCCATTTCTGGAGTGGAGGGCTAATCTTGAAGTCTGGCCTATGTTTTCGCAGATGGAGACGGACTTGTCTGCTACAGGAGGAGAAGAAGAAGTGAATAAAGGCACCAATGAGCAAGAAGCGGGTACTTCCGGAGCAGCACCACCACCCAAGAGGCAGAGGGTGGCCACCAGCGAAGCTGAAGTCATCGGGGAAGGGATAATATTGGAGCCCTTTACGAAATTTGGTCAATTCGATAAGGGCAAGGCGGGTATAGTGGTACTGAGAGACAGTGTCGCCTCCTCTGACTACACTGAAGTCACGCAAGCCATCGTTGAGCCCACTCCTTCCAGGACGAACGAAAGGGAGCTGATAAATAAAACTGTCTGAGACAAATACAGGGCCGAATTGGGAGGTTTCGTTGAGAAATACCATACGAGGCTCTCAGCTTCTGTCAATGCAGACACCGAAAGCCTGGTACTGTCTATGACCGAGGCCATCCTGGATCCAAATTCAGACGTTCCAAGTTATAAGGTGCTTGAATTGGCTATCGATATGCAGAAGGTACCGGTACAGGACATGACTGACCTGTTCCAGACAGTCTGCGACATGATGAAAGATAAGCTTTCACAGATCACCCTCGCACTAAGGAAGACAGAACAGAAACATGAAAACCTGAGGGATTCCTTTGCAGCAGAACAGAGTGCTTGTCGTGCCAACGCACATCAGGTGCGCGTTCTTCATGAGCAGATCAGAAACTCGGATGAAGGAGGGAAGGGAATGCAAGCAGCACTGATAGCCAAGTTGCAGAAGGACATTACAGCTGCTAAGAAATTGGCTCGCATACCGGCTTCACATCCGGTACAGACTGATGAATTAGTGCGAGTGGAGGAAGAGAAAAATGAGCTGTCCGCCAGACTTTCCAGAGAAAGAGAAGAGAAGGAAAAGATGGCTAAAAGGATTGAAGAACTTGAGAGCAGAGCCACTGAGCTGCAGACCCGGTGGGATACACACAGTTTCCATGCAGCCGAAACATCAAGCGGAACTGGTTAAGCGACAACACAACTATCCACAGCTATGGCTGAGATAGAAGTGTTGGAGAAGCAAACATCCACTTCCAAGCAAAAAGTGGCAGAGTTGGAGGGCGCCCTGGCTGAAAAAGCCATAACAATTGAAGAACTACAAAGAGAAGTTGAGGAAGAAAAAAGGGTCACGACTGAGCAACAACAAACCATTGCCGAGTTGAAGAGTCGAGCGAAGGGAAATCTCACCCTGCTCGAGGCCAGAAGCTTGATTTGGTCGGATATAATCGTGGCAATAACCGAGCAGTGGGAATTCCTAACAATGATAGGAGAACTCAAGTCCACCCTTCCTTATCTAAATAGAAGGTTGCAGGAGGCAGGAGGCAATCTGTCTAATAGCGCTCGACACGCCGGCAACTACATATCTTTTCTTTATACACTAAGGGCGAATGATTTGGGAAAACATGGCATCCCCAGTCGATTTATGGAAATCAACGAGTGTCAAAAAATCATTGATAAAGAGGAAGCTCGAGTAGCTGCTTCAAAGGTTCTTCAACAGGTGGCTGACAGTGTGGAACAGTTCGACAAGGTGTGGGATGAGATCATCACAGCTGGCCTCCCTTCTTGTTGGGAACCAAATGCTTCTGTCGTGCTTATGCTCCCAGATCAATACACAACACGTTTGCAGACGGAAAGGGATCGGTCTGACATTCAAATGGGGAAATCAACTCTGCTCAAGGCCACTACCATCATCACAGTCCTCAATAAGGAGTTTAGTCTCCTTCACATGATCAGATATCGGCTCCCAACTAAGGCAAACATTCACACCCTTGGCGAAGCGTTTATCAGAGTGGAGAAACTCTCAGCAATGCCAGAACCAACTCCCGATAGCCAGCAGAGGTTGACGCAGTTTCTGAGTCAGCATGCTAGTTCCTCTGCCAACGTGCCTCCTCCAGCATCCGCAACGGCCTCAACTCAGCAGCACTCATGACATTTCAGTTTACTCACGACATGGCCTAAACGGCCTTTTTACTTTCATTTAGTTATGTTTTTCAAATTTCCAAGTGGGTTGTTTCTCCCCCACTCTTGCATTTTTACTTTTACATCAAACATTGGTCTAAATTTTTGTTTTAAGATTGGCCCGGGGCCTGTTTACGCATGATAGGAGGGTTGTTTCCCCCATCATGAAATTTTGTTGTTCTGATAACGACTGTTAACAAATTTTTTTCATGCGAAGAAGATATTTCCCAAAAATATCTTCTCGCTGAAAGGCAGAAGGAATCCTATATAAGACAGAGAAAAGAAGAAAGAAAGGTTCCAATCCTTCAGAAGAAATTGATTGTGTAAGGATCTCCTGTGTGTATGTTTTGTGAAGACTCAGATACTAATGTGAAGAGCCCGTTGGGTCTCAATGATAAGGAGCTTCATTTTAATAAGGATTCTGGACTTGGTTTTATGGTAGTGTGTGTTTCTCTCTTGCTCATTGCAATGTTGTGTTCAACTCATTTACATTCATGTCTCTAGTGTTACATCCTGGAATGCGAGTGTCCCTTGTTTTTGATATAAATTTATCTCACTGATACTTATATCATTAGCGTCCTGGTACTTTAAATGGCTCAGGAGTAATGCATTGTTCCATTTTCAATTCACACGTATTTCTGCTATATTAGCTGTTATGAAATGCTATTGACGAGAGTTCTCGGCATGTATGGATTCTTAACTATTTAAGCCCATCATATGCTATGAAGTTCTTCTTAGTATCGTCTTCTTGACAGTTGATATCTCCTTCTTGCTATACATCTCTGTAGTCGTCTTTATATATACCTTTTTCTGCCATATATCATGAATCCGGCCCTGTTTATGGTGAACTGTCTTAAAATTGTCTGATGCAGCAGTATTTGAGTGTAGCATTACATTCGTTCAGTATTACTCTTAATGCTTCAAACTATCGGAAGTTTTGGTCCCACTCTAGTGTTATTCTCTGTTTCTAAAGAAGTAGTGTGAGAGCTCTGTCATGTTAAAGTGCTAAACACTGTATTTAATCCTCTGCTCTCTACACCTTATAAGATGTCCTAGGCACTAGTCTATAACAACTCTAGGCTGTCTCTAGGAGTTAAAACATCTTTTTGGTGCCGTTGCCGGGGAACGAAGTTGAAGAAATTTAAGTCCCTGGGCCTCGAAAAAACCCGTCCACTCTTCAGTTAGGTGAGCACGAAGAGTTGAGAGTTGTGCATACCTCACCTTGGCGACTCCACATTCATATTACAGATAAACATACTTGCAGTCCTGGCTCCCCGTAAGCCACACCTAAGGTCAGATACATCTCAGTCAAGGACACCCTCCGTGTCTGACCCAGAGCGAATCCTACATAGAAGGGGCTGGAGGGAAATGCAGCCAGTTCATACCGATATTCCGGAGTTTTCCCTTGAAAACTTCCCATATCTTCAGCCCTCCTCTTCTCAAATCGCCCAAATACAAAGCTCTAACCCTCTTATAAGAGATACGGGTTATTATTCAGATAGCCCACATCGAGAAGGTGTCCGTATCAAAGACGAAGCTGAGTCTAGTTATACTCCACATTATTCTTTTCATCCTACCCCTGAAGTTGAAGAGGTCAAAGAAGTCACTGAAGTATCTGTTGTTGACAGCCCGACCTTCTCATCAAGTCCCCAAGCTGCCGTTCACTACATTCCCATCATTATTCATACTCAACTCCCACCACCTCCTCCACCACTCACTGCTCAGGCTCTCATTCTACCTCCGCCTCCCCCAATTGCGAATATACCTGGCTTTTTACAAAACAGGTATGCCCCTTTACAGCTGCCTGCAGTTCTAAATGACATGCCACAAGACTATTTGAAGATTCTGCCCAGATTCAATGGGGAGAACGGTGTTGATGCCCATAAGCATGTTGAAATCTTCTGCTCTTTCGCAGAGAACTTTAATGTGGAGCATTTGGATGTTGTTCTAAGATTGTTCATGCAGTCCCTAGATGGGGAGGCCAGAAAATGGTTTAAAACTCTTGGGGCTAATTCCATCAACACCTGGGAGGCTATGGAAGAGGCTTTCGTGAAAAAGTGGGGAGATAGGAAAGACCATGGGGATGTCCTGACCGAGTTTAACACCCTTAAAAAGAAGCACAATGAAGGGGTATCAGAGTTCATCAGAAGGTTTAATAAATTGTATTTCAGCCTCCCAACTGAGATGAAGCCCCACCAGACCGCTGCTAAGGTTGTTTTTGTAGCAGCATTTGATTCTGAATTCGGTTTCTCACTGAGAGAAAGAAAGCCTGCCACTCTGGACGATGCACAGATAGATGCATTGGAAATAGAAGAAAAATTTGTCTCAACCAGTAAGTCCAAGGGGAAGCAAGAACATGATACTATAAGAAGAGGCAAAGAAGAAGTATCTACTTCAAGTCAAGACAGAGACTCAGCAAATGAAAAGATCGAAGAGATGAATAAAATGATCAAGAATCTCTCTAGCAAGTTGGTCAAGTTAGAGATGGAAGCTAAGAATTCAGCACCGAAGAACTTCCAGAATGCTCCTAACAGAGGATTCAATCCTCAGTACAGAAAACCACCCTTGCAGATACTGCAGAGAGGACAGAAGGAGCAACAAGACCAAGTACCACATCCTTTATACTTGGAAGGACAAATGGAGGCTTCTCATGAAGACCCCTCCTACGAGCAAGATGAGACATGTCCTGTCTTCTCAGACAGTGAAGACATAGAGTGCCCTGTGCAAGAAAGTGAGGAAGGGGAACTACAACCTCACTCAGAACCGAAGAATAATGAGGATGCTGAAGAGCCAGAAATCGATGACTACTGCAAATAGTTCGTTGATTTCATGCAAGCCCAGTTTAACAGGAAATATGACCTCAGGTCATCCAGGAAAAGAACACGTAATCAATATGAAGAGGAGGACACACCCCAAAGATCAGCACCTGCACAGAAAGAGGCCAATACTCAAGAATCTCCGGACAAAGGTAAGAAACCCCTTAACCAATCTCTGCAAGCTGATAGTCACATGCCTTCCTCCTCTCAAGTAACTGGGTCCCCTGTGAATATACCTCCAGTTAAAGAAGTTAAGTCTCCCCTACCAAACAAAGAGTCAAAAGAAAAGGAAGTGCCAATAGAGAAGCCTTCATCTGCCTTCAGTTTGCAAAAGGAACTCGAAAAAGTTAAAATACCTGTCCCTTTGTCTGAATTGTTGAAACAACCTGTCTACCAGTCACAAGTCTCCTCTTTCATTTCTGCTCCTGAAGTTCCACACATTCCAGACAGTCTCAATTTGCAAGAAGAAAGGCCTATGGTAGTGTTCGGCCCCCACGTCGAAGAATTAGATCCCTCCACCCCCCCCGTTTACGTATCTCTAGTAATCCATGATCTACTATTGCATAACTGTATGTTAGATTCAGGAGCGTCCCACAACCTGATGCCCCTGTCTGTCATGGAGCAATTGGGGCTCCAAATCACTCGCCCATACAAAGATCTTTACTCTTTTGATTCCAAAAGAGTGAAATGCTTGGGCATGATCAAGGATCTAGCAGTCACCCTGGCTCAAATCCCGGCCAAGAGTGTGGTGATGGATATCGTAGTGGCTGACATCCCAGCCCGCTTCGGTATGCTATTGTCAAGGTCTTGAGGGACTAGAATTGGAGGATCAATCAAGCTGGATCTGTCATACGCCACCATTCCTGTCTTTGGTGGTCAAGAAAGGAGATTGTACCGAGAGACCAGATTTGTCAAGACAGTCACAAAGGCAGGAGATTCAGTGAATTCCCCAGTTTACAGCAGAGATGGGGATTTTTCCTGTTTAATGTTGGAGGAAGACCAGGAATATGCTCATGAACCCTCATTCTGTCAGATAAAGACTGAGCTAGCAGTGCAGGACCATGAATCTGACATCTGGACACTCCACTTTGATGGAGCAAATTCCAAGGAAGGAAACGGGGCTGGAGTGTTGCTTATTTCACCTATGGGTCAATGGGTCCCCCTGTCCTTCAAATTAGAATATGAGGCCACAAACAATGTGGATGAATATGAGGCACTCATACTGGGGTTGCAAATAGCAAGAAGTATGAAGATACAGAATCTAAAGGTGATGGGAGACTCCGAGTTAGTGGTGAGGCAAGTGAAAAACCAGTGTCAAGCCAAACATCCGAGGCTAAAGGCCTACAGAAACGAAGTTTGGGATCTTGTGGAGAACTCTTTTCTGGCATTTAACATTCAGTTTATGCCCAGGGAACAGAACAGAATGGCAGACTCCTTGGCTGTGGCTGCTAGTACATTCCGCCCACCTCAGAACCCTCTTCTGAGATACGAAATTGAAGTAAGATACCGGCCTTCAATCCCTGATAATGTCAAGCACTGGCAGGTCTTTGAAGATGAGGAGCAGGTGAAGAGGTTCTTAGAGACTGTGGGGGAGTTTTCCAATCTAGAGATTGACAGTTGCGAAGAAGAAGAAGTCGGAGACATCCCAGAGGACAAGCTAGAAGAGAAAATAGCTGGTCACAGATTCCTGCAGCTGAAAGGGAATGTCATTCCCCGAGGGCCGGTACCTTTAGAGAGACTGTTCAATAAAGATGATGTTCCGTTACAGCCAAACAAAATGGTGACTGAGGACCAGGTCGAAGACCTTAATCTGGGCACAAAAGAAGATCCAAAGATTGTGAAGCTGTCTAAGAAAGTTCCAGATGAATACAAACAGTTGTACCAAAAGCTGTTTCAAACCTACAAAGACGTCTTTGCCTGGTCGTATCAAGATTTGAAAACCTTTGATGTCAGTGTGATGCAGCATAAAATTCCATTAAAGGGGGATGCAAAACCTCACAAGCAAAAGCTCCGACAGATTAATCCCCTGTTGCTACCCTCGATTGAGCAAGAAATTAAAAAGTTACTGAAAGCCAAAATTATAGTGCCACTAAGGTATTCTGAGTGGGTGGCCAATTTAGTCCCAGTACGAAAGAAGAATGGCGAAATCAGGTTGTGTGTGGATTTCAGAAACCTGAACAGGGCATCTCTAAAAGATAACTACCCACTACCGAAGATGGATCATATTCTGCAGAAGGTGGTAGGGGCCTCTAGAATGTCCATGATGGATGGGTTCTCGGGCTATAATCAAGTGGCTGTATTCCCGGAGGACCAGAAAAAGACAGCCTTCACCACGCCCTGGGGAACATTTATGTATGCTAGGATGCCATTCGGGCTGATCAATGCAGGGGCCACGTTTCAGAGAGCGATGGACATAACCTTTGTTGGAGAACATGATAAGTTTCTGGTGGTGTACCTAGATGATATAACAGTCTTTTCAAAGGATGATGTCGAGCACGTTCAGCATTTGCAGAAGACCTTTGAGAAATGCAGGAGGTATGGACTCTCTCTTAACCCTCAAAAATCTTTCTTTGCATTAGAAGAGGGCAAACTCCTAGGACATATAGTAACTAAAGATGGGGTCAAAATCGATCCTAAAAGGGTGGAAGCTATAAACGGTATATCCCTCCCCAGAAACAAGAAAGAAGTACAGGTATTCCTAGGGCGGATAAATTTTCTCAGAAGATTTATTCCCAACTATGCCGAAATAGTTCGACACATCACAGATATGTTAAAGAAAGATAATGAGGTAAAATGGGCACCAGAATCAAGACAGGCCTTTGCCAGGATCAAGACTGCGTTTGCTGAGGCTCCTGTGCTGGCAAAGCCTGACTTCACTGAACCTTTCATGATATTCTCTTTTGCATCACCTCACACGGTGGCAGGGGTCCTTCTACAGAAGAACGGGGATGGGTATGAGCAACCCATTGCATTCTTTAGTCAAGTTCTTCATGATGCAGAGCTAAAATACAACATACTGGAGAAGCAGGCTTATGCCCTGGTAAAGTCCCTAAAGGCATTCCGCATGTACATTCTGCAATCTCACGTTACCGCTTTTGTACCCACAGCAGCAGTTAAGGACATCCTCGTTCAGGGAGACAGTGAAGGCAGAAGGGGCAGGTGGATTGCGAAGATACAAGAATACGACCTGGACATCAGACCCACCAAGTTAATTAAATGACAGGGGCTAGCAAAGATCTTATCAGAGTCAAACCACCAAGCTCTGGGCATCCACTTATCCATGATCGCAAATGAAGAGTCTGAGGAACAGACAGGGAGACAAGAGGTGGAAATGGCTACTCAAAAAATACAGATGAAGTATCTCACTAGCCCCTGGTATAAAGAAATTGTTGAGTACCTCCTGACACTCAGCTGCCCACCCAGCTGTGATAAGTCCAAATACAGAGCCTTGAGGCTGAAATCTCAGAAGTATGCTGTAGCTAATGGTCAATTGTATTGGAGAGATCCTTCAGGCATACTGCTGTTATGTCTCATCGAAGGAGAGGTAGGGAACATAATAACCGAATTCCATGAGGGAATCTGTGGAGGGCATTATAGCTGGAGGAGCACAGCTCAGAAAATCCTGAAGGCTGGTTTTTACTGGCCTAAATTATTTGGAGATGTCTTCACTTGGGTCAGAGCATGTGACAAATGCCAAAATTTTGCTGAAAAACAGAAGCTAGCAGCTCTACCCCTGATCCCTGTGCACGTTGATGAACCTTTCAAGCAATGGGGAATTGAATTCATAGGTGAGATCCAGCCACCCTCCAGTGGGTAGCACAAATGGATTTTGACGGCTACAGATTACTTCACGAAGTGGGTGGAGGCCATTCCTGCATGAAACGCCATAGACACGGTGATCATAAAATTCATAGAAGAGAACATCATCTCCAGGTTTGGATGTCCTGCCAGAATAGTCACAGACAATGCCCAGGCTTTCAAATCTGCTAAAATGGTGAATTTTTGTCAGCAATATAACATCACCCTGGGCCACTCCACAGCTTACTACCCACAGGGAAATGGTTTGGCAGAATCATCAAACAAAACGCTGGTCAGAGCTCTGAAGAAGACAATAAATGAAAATCAGAGAAACTGGGACTCCCAACTGAAGTTTGCTCTGTGGGCAAACAGGATAACCAGTAAAAGGGCAACGGGAAAATCTCCTTATGAACTAGTATACGGACGAGCAGCTGTATTCCCTATACAGTTAGCTTTACCTGTTGCTCGTTTCATGCAAGAAACTCAGGAAGAACCGGATGGTATGACCAGAAGAATCAATCAGTTGATTGAACTGGAAGAAACGCGTATTCAGGTGAACCAGAAGCTTGTGGATTACCAGGAGAAGATGAAAGAATTGTTTGATCAGCATACAAAGGATAGAAAGCTGCAGGTGGGAGACTTATTTCTCAGGTGGGATGTACGAAGGGCTGATAAGGGCAAGCATGGTAAATTTGACCCCCTTTGGTTCGGCCCCTTCAAGATTGCAGAGCAGGGTGGAAATAATACATTTAAGCTGGAGAATTTACAGGGAGACCTGTTGGAAGCCCCTGTAAACGGGCAATTCCTCAAACCATATTTCCAATTCTGAAGCAGGCTGAAAAGGCCTGACTGTATTATATTGTATATTAGTTGCTGTTTTTCTTTTTCTTATCATAGATTATGCATGAGTCATGATGATCTGTACAGGGCAAAGCTACAAAACCGTAAAGTGTTGTTCAAAGAAGATGTACAGGCGGTCTGCGTAGTTCTCGACACGTTCAGGGACAAACGTGCCGTCCCCAGGTGGAGCCAATGTTGTTCAATCCTTAGCATTAGCCACGGGAGTACCAAAAGGATGAACATGCCTCATATTAAAGTTTTATACCAAGTGGCAAGTATTAAGCTAAATCGGGCCGAAAAGAGAAAAGGTGGTGAAACACAACATATTAAAACCAATGGACATACAACACTAAGCGGTGAAAGGCGGAATAATAAATGAACATCAAATACAGAAGTAAAGGGGATGCGGCATTATATGTCAACCGATATATTAAAAAGGGCCTCGGGTTATGTACGAACGTGTATGGAGAAAGTCCGAGGGGGTCGAGCTGCGGGGAAAGGACGAGACCCATACCCCCGCGGACTTACGACACGTGGCACGGCAAGGTCTCACGGTAGGAAAGAAATGGTAAGGGTGGGTCGCGGGATGTGATCTCGTGGCAAAGTAAAGATGGGCCCGCGCAGTTGAGAGAGACAAGTGTTAGTCCGACAAAGGGAAATCATGCGCGGTAAAGATTGGACAGCGTATGTGGATAAAAGGTAAGGTAAGTCCATTAGGTCAACTGGTACTAAGACCCGTACCATCTTTTAACCCGACACGAGGCGCTCACCTACACCTTGATATACCCAATCCCCACGCGCCACGTGTCTCAGTGCAGTGTCCTTACGACATTTTCCTTCTGTCATCTTACTTATTCACCTTTTAACCCAAACAGTCCACCCCAATGGTAACAAACTCCCGTATTTCTCTCTGGTAAATCGTCACAGGTAGTTTTCTACGGCGAATACCGAGTGGGGAAGAACGCCGGGTATATCCAAGTCACTATCACGGTTCCCCTCGTCGCTTTCCCGAGCATTGTCACCCTCTGTTCAGGTATTCCATTCTCCGTTTTCCCTCTTTTCCTTTTTCTCTTTTCGAAATTGTTGAATGTCTGCCATGGGAAGAGGAACGCCCAAGAAAAACGAACCTGAAACCCCCCAACTCCGTGAGTCCAGAAACCCCCCTGGTTTTGAACCCCTTTGCGACTTACAGTCGGGTATCTGCGACCCGAAATATCCTTTTGACATACGCAGTGTCAAGCCCTTGCTGTTTGGTCGTCACTGCAAAAATTCCGACTGTTTCCGAGTTGTCGCTTCTGGCTTCTATCACCATATCACCCCCCAAGTCCATTCCTGTGTCGATTTCATCATTTGGCTCAGGGACTCCTATGATGCACATCGGGACGCCTTCGTTTCACCCCAGGGAAACATAATCCTTTCCCTTTCCCCTGATGTTATCAGACAGGCCCTCCGTTTCCCTTCCAATGACACATACTTCAGCCTCAAAGATGAAACCTTGCTCACTCAGTACAATAAGTTGTCAAGAGAAGCCCGCCGTGCCTTCATAGCCTCCATAACCATCGACCAGGCAACTGCCTTGCCTCCATTGGAGCCATTTTCATTGAGTCTGTTTGCCGAAGAAGTTCGACCTGTTCTGTCCCTCATCGCCGGCCTCCTGGGGGTAGGGAGCCCGGAAAACATCTCTTCAGTATGCATTCGCTTTTTGTGGCTTATGTCACAGAATGGGGTTACATTGGACATTCCAGGTTTCCTCTCCTTGACCATCTTGACCCAATTTCGGGAGCTCACCCAAGTCTGAAAGTTTCGTTTTTGCTCGTTGGTGTTGTACCTCTTCCTGTTCCAGCATGCGGACAAGTTCAATCATTTGGGGTTAGATAGGATGTATTCTGAGAATTCCCAGCCCAGACCAGTCTTCGACTGGAATTTCTCTGTCCGTCAGTTGCCAAGGGGAGAGGGTTATGTCAACTTCGTGAACACCTTCATGTCTATTGCCTACACCATCATTCACGACGCGCCCTCCCCTAGGGTTTTCCCAGAGATGAAACGCTGGCTACAGGCTGGGAAATACCAGTGCACCGGTGATTGGTTCCTGTCTGAAGATTATACTGAAATTCGGGTCTATGGAGCCGAAGTTGCCCCATACCGGCTGCCAGCTTTTCCCGTCCGACGAGTTTACGCCCTCGAATACATCCGGCAAGCCCTCAAAGCTGACCAGCTCCATTTTGTTCCTGCTAAGAAAGGCTACATCTTAAAGCTTCCTGACCAAATTGGCCCCTTTGTGGTAAACTCCAGATATGCCCTCCCAATTGCCGAAAAAATGTTGCAGAACATGGACCTGAAGTTGGGGGAGAGCTGGGCTTATGACCCACGGGAAATCATTTCAAATAAAAGAAAGAGAAACAGGTCTGCGCCCTACATTCATGAGTCCAGGCCATTTCTGGAATGGAGGGCTAACCTTGAAGTCTGGCCTATGTTTTCGCAGATGGAGACGGACTCGTCTGCTACAGGAGGAGAAGAAGAAGTGAACAAAGGCACCAACGAGCAAGAGGTCGGTACTTCAGGAGCAGCACCACCACCACCCAAGAGGCAGAAGGTGGCCACCAGCGAAGCTGAAGTCATCGGGGAAGGGATAATATTGGAGCCCTTTACGAAATTTGGTCAATTCGATAAGGGCAAGGTAGGGATAGTGGTACTAAGAGACAGTGTCGCCTCCTCTGACTACACTGAAGTCACGCAAGCCATCGTCGAGCCTCCTCCTTCCAGGACGAGCGAAAGGGAGCTGATAAATAAAACTGTCCGAGACAAATACAGGGCCGAATTAGGAGGTTTCGTTGAAAAATACCATACCAGACTCTCCGCTTCTGTCAATGCAGACACCGAAAGCCTGGTACTGTCTATGACCGAGGATATCCTGGACCCGAATTCAGACGTTCCGAGTTATAAGGTGCTTGAATTGGCTATCGATATGCAGAAGGTTCCGGTACAGGACATGACTGACCTGTTCCAAACAGTCTGCGACATGATGAAAGACAAGCTTTCACAGATCACCCTTGCACTAAGGAACACAGAACAAAAACACGACAACCTGAGGGATTCCTTTGCAGCAGAACATAGTGCTTGTCGTGCCAACGCACATCAGGTGCGCATTCTTCAGGAGCAGATCAGAAACTCGGACGAAGGAGGGAAGGGAATACAAGCTGCATTGATAGCCAAGTTGCAGAAGGACATTACAGCGGCTAAGAAGCGGGCTCGCATATCGGCTTCACATCCGGTACAGACCGATGAACTGGTGCAAGTGGAGGAAGAGAAAAATGAGCTGTCTGCTAGACTTTTCAGAGAAAGAGAAGAGAAGGAAAAGATGGCTAAAAGGATTGAAGAGCTTGAGAGCAGAGCCACTGAGCTACAGACCCGGTGGGATACACACAGTTGCCATGTAGCCGAAACATCCAGCGGAACTGGTTCAGCGACAGCACAACTATCCACAGCTATGGCTGAGATAGAAGTGTTGGAGAAGCAAACATCAACTGCCAAGCAAAAGGTGGCAGAGTTGGAAGGTGCCCTGGCTGAAAAGGCCAGAACAATTGAAGGACTACAAAGAGAAGTTGAGGAAGGAAAAAAGGTGACGAATGAGCAACAACAAACCATTGCCGAGTTGAAGAGTCGAGCGAAGGGAAATCTCACCCTGCTCGAGGCCAGAGGCTTGATCTGGTCGGATATAATCATGGCAGTAACCGAGCAGTGGGAGTTCCTGACGATGATAGGAGAACTCAAGTCACCCTTCCTTATCTAAATAGAAGGGTTGCGGGAGACGGGAGGCAATCTGTCTAATAAGCTCGACACTTGTAGGCAGCTACATATCTTTTCTTTATACACTAAGGGCGAATGACGTGGGAAAACATGGCATTCCCAGTCGGTTTATGGAAATCAACGAATGTCAGAAAATTATTGATAAAGAGGAAGCTCGAGTAGCAGCTTCAAAGGTTCTCCAACAGGTAGCTGACATTGTGGAACAGTTCGACAAGGTGTGGGACGAGATCATCACAGCCGGCCTCCCTTCGTGTTGGGAACCAAACGCCCCTGCCGTGCTCATGCTCCCCGATCAATACACAACACTTCTAGAAACGGAAAGGGATCGGTCAGACCTTCAAATGGGGAAAGCAACTCAGCTCAAGGCCACTACCATCATCACAATCCTCAAGAAGGAGTTTAGTCTCCTCCATATGATCAGATATCGGCTCCCAACTAAGGCAAACATTCACACCCTTGGCGAAGCGTTTATCAGAGTGGAGAAACTCTCAGCAATGCCAGAACCAACTCCCGATAGCCAGCAGAGGTTGACGCAGTTTCTGAGTCAGCATGCTAGTTCCTCTGCCAACGTGCCTCCTCCAGCATCCGCAACGGCCTCAACTCAGCAGCACTCATGACATTTCAGTTTACTCACGACATGGCCTAAACGGCCTTTTTACTTTCATTTAGTTATGTTTTTCAAATTTCCAAGTGGGTTGTTTCTCCCCCACTCTTGCATTTTTACTTTTACATCAAACATTGGTCTAAATTTTTGTTTTAAGATTGGCCCGGGGCCTGTTTACGCATGATAGGAGGGGTTGTTTCCCCCATCATGAAATTTTGTTGTTACGTAATGATTTGTTAACAAATTTTTCATGCGAAGATATTTCCCAAAAATATCTTCTCGGCCAGAAAAACGAAGGAATCCCTATAAGACGAGAGAAAAGAAGAAAGAAAGGTTCCAATCCTTCAGAGAAATTGGTGTGTAAGGATCTCTGTGTGTATGTTTTGTGAAGACTCGAGATACAAATGTGAAGAGCCGTTGGGTCTCAATGACTAAGGAGCTTCATTTTAATAAGGGATACTGGACTTGGTTTTATGGTAGTGTGTGTTTCTCTCTTGCTCATTGCAATGTTGTGTTCAACTCATTTACATTCATGTCTCTAGTGTTACATCCTGGAATGCGAGTGTCCCTTGTTTTTGATATAAATTTATCTCACTGATACTTATATCATTAGCGTCCTGGTACTTTAAATGGCTCAGGAGTAATGCATTGTTCCATTTTCAATTCACACGTATTTCTGCTATATTAGCTGTTATGAAATGCTATTGACGAGAGTTCTCGGCATGTATGGATTCTTAACTATTTAAGCCCGTCATATGCTATGAAGTTCTTCTTAGTATCGTCTTCTTGACAGTTGATATCTCCTTCTTGCTATACATCTCTGTAGTCGTCTTTATATATACCTTTTTCTGCCATATATCATGAATCCGGCCCTGTTTATGGTGAACTGTCTTAAAATTGTCTGATGCAGCAGTATTTGAGTGTAGCATTACATTCGTTCAGTATTACTCTTAATGCTTCAAACTATCGGAAGTTTTGGTCCCACTCTAGTGTTATTCTCTGTTTCTAAAGAAGTAGTGTGAGAGCTCTGTCATGTTAAAGTGCTAAACGCTGTATTTAATCCTCTGCTCTCTACACCTTATAAGATTTCCTAGGCACTGGTCTATAACAACTCTAGGCTGTCTCTAGGAGTTACAACATGTCCCATCGTATTTTTATTTCCACCCCTCATTATTTCGCTATTTCTCTGTGTTTTCTACCACCCCGTCTCATCTCACCATCCTGATAAGTCTACACCACCATATCCATGGATCCGCCACACCATCATCCTTGTGTCCAGTTTTCTTAACGTGTTTTTGGCTTTTGCAGGTTGCGGCGACAAGAAATCGTCATAAATCTCTGCCTCCATTACAAAAAACGAATATGTATCTAAGAATCAGCTTGCGGAGGTTGAATTTATGAAGAAAAGCCCCGGGTAGTTGATGTGACATGGCTTTCATTAAAGAAACCTTGGTTAAAGTCTTCTAAAACCCTCCAGAGCAATTTAAAACAGATATTTTCCACGGATGGAGTTATTAATGATGCAGCAAAGAGTATCAGTCAGAGAACAAGGAATGCAACATCCCGGCGCCGAAGGTTTCAGATCACAATCCAGCATTCAGACGGCAAAGAGTACAAGTACATAAAATCATATCCTCCGGGTTTCATTTCAATAAGATTCTCCTCTCAGAAGAGTACATAATGTTACATATATTATTTTTCATACCTTACGCCTGAAGAGAGTCGCACCTACTACATTTACTTCATGGAGCAGCCACAGAGTACTTACAGCGTTCTTGCGTCGTCAAACAGCTTGGGCGGGCACTTTTTCACCTTTTTGTTTTAATGAAACAATTGATTGTTTTCCACCTACCTATTTTATTAGTTTCTCTTCTCCTTCTTCTATAAAAAGGAGGGAGAAAGACATTGTAAGGGTTCCAGACTTGTATCAGAAAATTGTGTAGTGAAAGACACGTTTGTATACATTTTGTAAAGCTTCTTTATGAAGGCTCAGAGCCCGTAGGGTCTCAGTGAGGAGGAGTTATATCTATAATGAGGATTCTGGTCTTTGGAATTTCACAGTATGTAACTTTCTCTTATGTGATTAATACAACATTTCACTTCATATATCTTCTTGTATCATGTACTGGAATGCGAGTGGCTCACTGATTTTAGGTAAGGATTCATCCTAGTTGATGCCCAAACTTGGATCAGTCAAGCGCTTTAGATATGGCTCAGGCATGATATACTGTTTCATGTTCATTTCATCCATCTTTCTGCTATATTAGTTGCTTTGGGAAGGTGCTTTTAAAACGCCATTGTCATATATGGATTCTTAGAATGATAAGCCCATATGTGGTTCTGTTGTGTATCTGGGTATCAGACCAAAGTTAACTAATATCTTCTTATATTTCTTTCACTACATACACCTTCTGATACTTGATTTATGTGGCATATTATTTGAATCGGCCCTCTTTACAGTAAATTGTCTCTTAACTATCTGATGCTTTTGTGTTGGAGTTTTGCATCTTGTCTTTGCAACATTACTTTCCTTGTGGCAGTTTCTGTAAGTCCTGGTCCCATTTAAATCAATTTCCTTGTTTTAAAAGAGATAGCAGGAGAGCTTTTTGGATTGACACCCAAGTTATATTAAGTGCTCCTTGCTATGATAAGATGTCCTAGGCACTGGTCTATGGCAACTCTAGACTGTCTCTAGGGGAGACAACAATTTTCGACAACAGGCAGGACTAAGAATAAATATGGGTCATCCGATCTCGGGAGGAGATCGACGGTGGACAACATGTCAGAGGGCGATGGACGGTGGGCCAGGGGTACGGATGGCTCTGATTAACCCGGGCGCAGCTTCCTGGAGCGACGACCGTTGGATGGGCGATTGCAGATTTGACGGCGCACAGAGATATCGCTCCACGTCCACGGATGAACTTTAATGCGTGATGGGAGGGTGGTTTTCCAGCCGTACCAATGCCACGCGTCAGATGCTGTATGGAATCACTCCGAAAATGAAAATACCGCCCACCTCCGAGAAGCGGTGCGATGAAAACCAGCGGGTTTTGTATGGTGAGAGGGTGAGGGGACCACAAGCGGATGGGAGAACATGGACCATTGGATTTGAGGTTCTAAATGGACGGCTGATATTCGATCGGGCGGTGAACGGGTGAACAGCGGGCGCAATGGATGGGGCGAGGGCGGCGATCGCCTTCCATTCTGTTTAGATCAACAGCTATAAATGCGCCCGATGAATCATATGAGATAAGCGCTTTTAGGCTAGCGCTCAGTTCTAGCAACCAGGTCACATGGAGGAAAAGGCTGAGGGGGCTAGGCCGAAAGGGGCTGAGACCCAGACTATGTGGAAAACAAGGATTTTGGCCGATTTTTAGAGCAAATCAAGGCCAGGGGAAGGGAACGATAGATGGGAAAAGGGGCATTAGACCAAACAGGGGTTGCATGGAGGGCTTAAAGGGGATTAGAGGTGAAAACATGGGTTACAATGGGGTAATTTGCAAGGGTACAAGGGGCAATGAAGACTTTTTTGAGCACCATTTTTTGCAATTCAGAGAGGCTTATGGTGGAGATTAGCAGAGGGGAGATCAATAGGCAGAGGGCATAAAGAGGTTTCAAGGATGATGTGTTTTCAGGGGAAATTCATTCCTTGAAATCTCAAAAAATAACTTATCCCTCTGTTTGGTTGTCAAAAAATTCATAGGGGGCTAATAGGACCCACGGTTCCCCCTCCCACGAGTGGGACTACTTTGGTTCCTTTTAGCAACCCTTTCGGTTGGAATCCTTTGCTGAGTTCAAACCCCTTGGCCTCCATACTAGGGGGCAGTGTCACCAGCATGCAAATAACAGGGAACATTTCACTACCCCTGCAATCGTTAGGAAAAACTGGACAACCTATTGTTAACGCTATTCTCTTAAGTGGTATAAATATTGGTGTAGGATCCACGTCGTTGCTTAATTATGCACATAGCAGCATGCCTCCAACTGGCTCTATTATGTCCATATGGGCCAATCCACCCCAACATCCATCTGGACAAGGGGGGCACTTTTATCCTTGGGGAAACCAATCGTTCACCCGACAATACAATATGCCCTATGGATAGCAACCATATATCACTACCCCTCCACCCATAGGAAATTTTTATCAAAGTCCTACTTATCCTACTGGTAACACATTGATGGGCGGACACTATGGTCCAAATAGTCAGCGAATACTTCCTTGGGTAGATTTGGGGGCAAACCTACAGTTGTCATTTTTATCAGCTCTAGACATCCCCGACATCTATAAACTGACTAATGATCCCATCAATCACATCCTGCTCTAGCCTCCAGTTCCGCACAAGATTCCATCTTACATCCCGAAATTCGACGGGAAACAAGGGGAGGATCCGGCTTCACACATCACCACCTTTCATCTATGGTCTATATCTAATTCCATGGTGGATGATAGTATCTGGCTTCGACTGTTTCCCCACACTCTCACCGATAATGCCGCCAAGTGGTATATTGAATTACCACGCACCACCATAAACACTTTTGGTGCTTTAGCTATGGAGTTCCTAAAGAACTTCCAATTACCAATCAAATATGAAACCAGAATGGAACTATTAACCTCACTGTGCCAAGACACCACCACCCACATCTCCGATCGCATTCATGAATGGAGGCGTAGGAGGAGGCTAGTCAAAGCACCAATCCTGGATCATCTTCTATCTAATTGGTTTTGTAAGTCACTCTTACCCCACATCTCTAAAGACATTGGCCTATCTGGTGTGGTTACAGAAGATCAATGCATTTTTCATGCCCAAAATTTGGATTTGATCTACTCACAATCTGGCACGCTATATGATTTACTCCCCAATGCTCCTAGTAACCCAAATCCTCCCGCTACTCAGAAACCCGGAGTCCACGCTGACAGTCTCATTAGCACAATCTCTGGCGTAGCCACAAAACAGTCTCGGGGGTAAACCTCCTAGCCATCTTTGGCTGCCACTGCCCCTAACCAAATGACTACTCTTCCTACCACTGAGGTAAATTTTGTGCAAACTTCACAAAAACCTAGTGGAAAGAATAAGAAGAACAAGAAAAAGACATCTTCTTCAGAAGATTAGTCAGACCATCAGAATAATCCTAATTAGAAAAAAACTGCTAAAAATGACAAAGGGAAGGAGAAACCCATGAAATTTCCTTGCAAGATCTGTGTGGAGGACCACTTGACATACAAATGTCATTAGCTGCACGAATGCACTGATTTTATCACAAACAAGGATTCTGGGAGAACACCTACCGTTCTTCATAATCCTTTCCCTAATCAACAGTAGTAACAACAACACATGGTTGAAAACCTGCCACAACCCCTGAAAAGGGGCAATGGTGGTTCACATCCTTCCGGTGAAGGATCATCTACCATTTATGGCATTGAAAGTGTTGAAATTCAGACAGGAGCCAAGCTTTATGGAAATCCTACCATAGACGCTCAAGAACCTAGTACCAGTTCGAATCCACCACCGCCCAACGATCTGCATATCGAACGCCCTACTACTTAACCCGTGATTCGTGCCCCCAAAGGGACACTTCGACGCATGAATCATAACACCTCTGCACGTGTCGCTCAAAACTACAACATTGTAGAAGATTTGGCGCAGGCACTGTCAGCCATGTCTGCTCTCGAAGTATTGCAAACCTGTCCAGCACAAAGGAAAGCCTTGATTTTTTCCATTGGTGGAATAGACCCCTAGGATTCCATGCTAGCTATCTTTGATATGGAAAAATCTCAGACTCGCCTCTCACACCAACTCACATTCCAAGTGTAGGTTGTGTCGAAAGGGAGACCAATCCATCGTACTGTCATTGACGAAGGTGATTTGACCTGCGTTATGTGACATTCTTGCTGGCTCGCTTTAGGTTCTCCTACTTTGTCACTGCCGTCGAATTCCCTCAAAGATTTCGATGGCCACACTTTCCTCCCAAAAGGATACCTTGCTAGCTTTCCCGTCACTCTGAGTGGGAAAATGATAACCGTGAACGTTGAAGTCGTAGATTGCCATCTCAACTATAATATATTTCTCGGTTGCAGTTGGTCTTACGCCATGACTGCCATTGCTTCTTTGGTCTTCCGAATCATCCTATTTCCATTGGATGGGAAAATAGTCATAGTGGATCAATTATCCTTCTGCACCCCTAATTATACCACGTTACCAAGTAGCACTGTACCCCTAATAGGAGGCTTTCCTGACTCTTACGTCAGTATTGGTACCGGTCTTCTGAAGGAATCTTCCCTAATGGGTTGCTTTCCTCTCCCACCACCTGATGTTCCAAATACAGTTGCAATGATATCCACCACTTTGGATGGCTCTATTTACGCATGGATCCTCCTGGCACCTTCAGACATTTCTTCCTATGGAGATCAGATGCCGCTTTCACCAGCTGAGTTGGCTTATCAAGCCATCCAAATTGCATCTGAACCCTCCATGGCTATGATTTCGACCAATGGCATGAACTCCCCACCCATCACAGTTCCTTTGAAAGGTCTCCTCGATGAAATCCTACCTACAAATGAAGCTATTCAAGAGATCATGTCTCTAGAAGAACGACCTTGGGGAGAATTCCACCATCGCACTTTGATGTTTGATTCGAACAAAATAACTACTCAAATCCCATCATTTGACCCACCTGCGATAATCCCTTCCATTTACACAACTGTTCAAACCATCAATTTGGAAGGGAACATGGGCAATCTTTCTAAGACCATGCTCATAGATATCTCAGTCAAAATGGGTATCGTGCAAAACATTCAGATTGGAGTAGATTGAAATCGTGAGAAAATTGCGTGCTTCACATCCCTTTTCAAGGAATTCCGCAATGTGTTTGCTTGGTCTTATGAAAAAATGCCCGGCATAGATCCATCCATAGTTGAGCACGAAATCAAGGTTTATGACAATGCCAAACCGGTTTGACAGTGACTCAGACATGTCCACCCGCGCAAAGCGGCCGCCATCAAAACTGAGATAAAAAAAATTTTAAGCGCTGGTTTCATCTTTCCCATTCCTTTGACAGAATGGGTTTCCAATCCAGTTCCCGTAGAAAAAAAACAAGGCACCATCCGATTTTGTGTTGATTATCGCGATCTGAACGCTGCGTGTCCCAAAGACAATTATCCCACGCCATTCATAGATTATATTCTTGATGATTGCGCTGGATGTGAATATTTTTCCTTTATGGATGGATTCTCAGGCTATGACCAGATTGCGATTAAAAAGGAAGACCAACATAAAAATGCCTTCGCCTATCCTTGGGGCACATTTTCATATCGTAAACTCCCATTCAGTCTAAAGAATGCTAGAGCAAATTTTCAGTGAGCTATGGACTACGCCTTCAACGACATTCGACATATTGTACAAGCTTACTTGGATGACCTTCCGGCCCATTCCAAGAAACGACCTGATCACCTTGCTCATCTGAAAGAAATTTTTGCTAGGTGTAGGTTCTACAATATACATATGAATCCTCATAAGTTCATATTTATGGTCGATTCTGGGTGTCTTCTAGGTTTCATTGTCTCCAAGCACGAGATTAGGGTTGATCCTGATAATTCTAAAGCCATTGTTGAATTTTCGGGGCCACAATCAATCCTGAAACTCCAACGTTTGCAAGCGAAGGCAAAATTTTTACGTCGATTCATTGTCAACTATGCCAAGATAACGAAAGGACTTATGCGATTATTGAATAAGGGAACACTATATTTGTGGGATGACCAAACTCAAAGATCATTCGACGCTTTAAAACATGCACTTGTTTTAGCCCCACTCCTTAGTGCCCTCGACTACTCACGGGACTTTCTCCTCTACCTGGCAGCCTCACTGTCCTCAATTGGAATGGTTCTGGTTCAAGTTCACAATGAAGACAGGGAAAATGTGATATAATACTTGTCAAAAGGTCTGATCGGACTCAAAATACGTTATTCACATGTGGAAAAACTTTCTCTGGCGGTAGTCTTTGCCATCACCCTACTTCGACACTATATATTGCTGTGACAGACTACTGTTATTGCTTTGGAGAACCCCATGCGACACATCCTGTCTCGACAAATTATTGGAGGAAACTATTCCAAATGGATTATAATCCTCCAACAATTTTATTTGGTCTTCACAGCTTCCAAAGCGAAGAAATCTCTAGTCTTCGCCGAATTGCTATCGGACCTTCCCAGAATTGACCTGGGAGAAGTAGCTCATGATCCATTTCCTGATGAATCTGTATACTTGGTCGATTCTTCATACCCATGGTATGGAGAAATTTTGGTCTACCTAAAAACCCAATGCTTCTGCCCAACTCTCATCTCCAACGACCGTCGTCATATTCGCCACCATGCAAAACACTACCTCGTGCTGAATGATACGTTATATCTTCGTGGTATCAATACTATTCTCTGGCGTTGTCTCACTCTTAATGAAGTGGAACGCGTTTTGAATGACTTTCACATAGGGGCATGCGACAGTCATCTTTCGGGTATAGCTACTGCCCAAAAAATCCTGCGTGCAGGTTATTATTGGCCCACTTTGTTTAAAGACTGCATTGTAGTGGTCCAGAAGTGCCATCCATTGCAAATTTAGATGAAGAAAATGCGTTCTCATTCCGCCCCTCTTCATCCGATTGTCTCCATTGGTCCTTTCGCTAAATGGGAATTGACTTCGTCACCTGCAATCCCATTTCGGAAAATGGACACAACTACATCGTGGTTGTGGTCGACTATTTTACGAAATGGGCAAAAGCCATTCCCACTTTTAAGGCCGATGGTGAAATCTCCGATATTTTCTTGTTTAATCAGGTGATCTGTCGGTTTGGTGTACCCTTGTCTATTTTCATAGATCATGGATCACACTTTCAGAATCATATGATGATTGAATTAACATCCATGCTAGGTTTTCGACAAGATCAATCTTTGTCCTACTATCCTCAAGCTAATGGTCAAGTCAAAGCCATAAATGGTGTCCTCAAAGCCATGATTCATCGATTTCTCAGAAACCATAAAACCACATGGCATGGGAAGTTTTATTCCACGTTATGGGCATATCGAATGTCAGTCAAAACTGCCACAGGCTTCACGCCATTTCAATTTGCATTCAGCCTAGAAGCAATACTCCTAATCGAGTGTGAAACTCCATCACTCAAACTTGCTGTTAAACTCATGCCCAGCACCACTACAACAGAAGAGCGCTTGCTTTCACTCGATCATTTGGATGAAACTCATTGAGATGCTACACTAGCACTCGAAGCTCACTAACACCGAGTCAAACCTCAATACGAAAAATCTATCAAGCCTCGTTCTTTCCAAGAGGGAAATCTTGTTCTACTCTATGATCAGAAACATGACCTCTTGGGGGTAGGAACACTTCAACCATTATGTCTTGGTCCTTATGTCGTCACCAAATTCCTTTCAAAAGGAGCTTATGAACTTCAGGACTGTAATGGAATTCCGCTCGCGGAGCCCTACAACGGGCTCTATCTAAATAAGTATTTTGCCTAGTTATGTACTAGGAATATGCTTTGTAATTTTATGTATATAAGTTTTTCCTATTGTTTTGATGTCTCTGGATGTTTTTAGGTTTTTGAGGTGTTTTTTCTCATATACAATCTTTTTCTTTCGAACATATGTCGGCAACCTCCTTATCATACGTCAGATACGCGGACGGTGCTAGTCGTCACACTAGACACATTGCTTCAGACACCTGAGTTGGAACTTCTTGGTTCTGTGGGAATTTTCCTAGGTAGCACCACCAATAACATTGCCGAGTACATGTCAGTGATCCAACTCCTCATGGAGGCTGCATCTCTCGACATCTCCAATTTAGTGGTCAGGTTAGATTCCCAACTCGTCATTATGCAGTTAAACAATCATTACCGTGTCCATCATCCAATCTTGTTACATTATTTTTTAAGGGTGTGACTTTTAGAACGTCAATTTTGAACAATCATATTTGAGCACGTTCCTAGAGAATTTAATACATTGGCCGATTCTTTGGAAAACTATGTGTTAGATTGGCATTTGTCACATTTTTTATAAAATATTTACACATGAGTATATATATTTTTTGTCCCATATAAAATACATAAAAATTAAAAAACACAAAATCACCAAAAGTATGTGTATATATATATATATATATATGTCGTGTCCAGTACAATATTTACATCAAAGAATCTCTCAAAACTTGGGTGTTTTACAAAAAAATTGGCTACACTAAGTCACACTATGACACTTATACAATTGCTTTGCTAGCTAAGCCTGATGCTCAAAATAATATACAATTTCTTTGGATATCCTCCTCAGAGGCACTAAGTATCTCTCCGGTACACCTATGGTATGCCGCTGTAGACGAACTGGAACCTCCCGCATAGGAAGAGGTGGTACACCCATGCTCAAACCCTCCAAGTTTCTGGAGAGTTCATGTAGGATCTGGGTATCATCATCTCCGACGGCTTCCGCATCCTCCGCTGTTGCGACAGCCTCGGGTAGCTGCAGTCCTCGCTGTGCATAACAAGGGGCCCTAGCTGGGTTAACAGGTGCCACATCTATGTCAAGAAAAGAAACTTCATGTTAAAACATATTTTCACCCTATTTAAACAAAAAAATTGCATAAACATTCAAAAGACAAAAAATACTTCTTAAGTATGCTGATCATTCCTTTCTTACCATCAAGCCCCCACTGGGTACCAGGAGGCAACACTAGCTCCGGATATCGGGTGAATTTTATCCCTGCATAGGGATAATCCTCAATAATAATGATCTAAGAGTTGAGCCAATCAAAGAACCCATCATCAAAACAGTGACGGACTGGACCCTCTCCAGTCTACAGTATCAAAGCTGCCCATCGAGCTTGTCTCAACTCGCGTGGGCCCAATGCTGCTATAATAATCCTAGGTCTCATCACTGGCACCCACTCTAGTAGGAAAGAAACGATCAGTGTGCGATACCCAAACTCTCTTTGGGTAAGGGTCTTGCATGCTGTAAGCTCTGCCCAGACCTGACAGACAACTCCATCACACTAGTCAAATACCTGAGGCTACATACAATCTAAGGCTAACAACATTTGGGCCTTGGTGGTCACATGCTGACTCTTGGCCCTTGCCAAGCGAACAATCATCCATAGTAGAGACCTCAGTGGTCTCGAAGCCACCTGTGCGATGGGCATTCGGGTTCTAACTGCCTCTGTGTTGCATGTGCAATGAGCAAGAATAAGATCAGCAGTGGAGCGAGGATCCACTCTAGACCCTGTCAAGTTAGGCCTCGGCCCACGACACGACAGGCTGGTCAAAAAATAGATATCGTCCTTCTCAATTGAGAGCTCATTGCCCCCAATTCGAAAGACGTGATGACGCTCATCCCACTGCTGAATCAGCCACCTTAATAGGTCCTCTTGATCGCTCATCAGTTCCAGCCGTGCATATTTTAGCAAAATGCACCTGCGGAGAGCCATCAAACTCACAGCATCAGTGACCATATCTCTTTCTTCCCGTTCATGTTCTCTCTCTCGCCAGATACTCATGATAAACAGCTGAATACATGCGAATAAAACATTTTCAACCTATTATAAATTTCCTGGAATGCTTCAAAATGCTCATCAATGAGTTCTTAAAACATGCTTTATGCCTAACGCGGGCTATAGAGAAAAACAGAGTGTGATAACGCACCCTTCCTTCATGGGAAGTCCATTTAACGCAGGTGCAACACTGCTGGCCCACGTTAGCCACTAAAATTTTTTAGGGCCTGCCAAATTTCTCATTTTGAACTAGCAAAACTTCATAAAAACAAGATCAAATGATAGCAGGAGGTTCCAGCTGTTAGGTCTCTGTAACAAGCAAGATTGGTAAAGTCCGATCACAGAGTTAACATCGTTTCAACCAACTTTGGGATTCTAGGATCTAGCCCTCCTGAATCCGGAGAGGGATCTCTCCAATATGTACAAAGATGGATATTGTCTTTGAAGTTTAGGGTGATGATATTAGGCTAGTTATGAAGGCCAAGGGTTTTGTTTGGTTTTCTCGGATGGTTGAACATAGTTGCTGTCTAAGACGGAAAGATCTATATGCAAATAGGTTCAAAGGTGAGAAGTTGCAAGTGAACAAAATAAACTTTGATTCTAAAGAAAGGTGATGGCAAGTTTTCAATCCATTGGGCTATGGAGTCATAAGAGAATTTAATTGAAACAACCAGGTTCAAGAGTAACCTATGGGGCAAGTCATCTAGGCCTAAGGATCTCTTTGAAGTTTGATTTATGGAATGGGGTGATACAAAAAGAAATGGAATTTAACAGATGCAGAACAAAGAGCAGCCCAGGATCTGGTAAGTACTTTGAAACTAGCCAGCCTTTGACCAGGCACTTAAGAAAAACATAGAAGCAAACTAGGATCTGGTAAGTACTTTGAAACTAGCCAGCCTTTGATACACTTCTAATAGAACACAAATTAAAAACAAAGGGAAACTTGAAGGCAACCTTTGGAGCAGAGACTAGCGGGCAGGGCTCACCTTTCTCCTCATCTTAGTTCTCCTTTACTCAGTTGTTTCCAAGACAATCACCAAGATAACACAAAATGGCCCAAGATCTGATAAGTACTTCGAAACTAGTCAGCTTTTGACACATTCTAAGCGAAACAAACAAATAGTTGAGCAAACAAGAAAGGGACTCAGGGCTAACCTTTGATTTCCTCAATTCATTCCTTCCACAACATAAATGAAAGTAACATTTAAAAATAACATTCAGCGGTGACGAAAAGATGAGGGAACGCCAGCATCTCTGTGCTTAGACTGAATGAAATCATTTCTAAATAACACAATTAGGAGAAAACATTGGCATAAATATTTTTCAGCCAGAGAAGGTCACTGATGCACAGCAAACTCTAACACTGTTTAAACTGTTCTTTACAGTGGAAAATGAAAACAAATTGAAAACAGAAATAAAATGACAAGTTACAGTGAGAATAACATCACCATTAGCATAGACCAGGATCCCATAAATCAGCTTGTATTGATTGCTTCAAACCGGTTACAATCTTCAAATCCAATGTTTTAATTCACCTCTCTTCACAACCTAACCTATCTGTTACAAGCGGAGCTCCAAGGGCCCATGAAACCACTATTTACAGTCAAGAGTTTTCCACTCAGAAACAGCTACAGCGCTTCAGCAATTACATTGACAACCAAAATAATCCAACCCCTCACTCATCTTCTTCTGGAGTATTTATAGAAGGATGAGGAGGTGAGATCTGATAAAAAGATCTCAAATACAATTAATGCAGAATTAATGTCTTCCTGACCCCGTGAGGCTCGATGAAGAAATTCTACAGGTGTTACATTGCATTAATGTGTTTATACTTAAGAAGGAAGCTTGAAGAGAGCTTTTGTTGACCTTTGAGGCTCCACATACTATTAGGGCTATTCTGAAAATATTCTGGAATAAAATCTGGTGCAGAAATAACTTCTTGGTTGTTCCGAGGCATAGTATCTGATCTTGTTCAATAAATTCGGCCTCTGACTGATCGTTCTGAGGAAATAGGTGGCACTGTGGTGGTTGAGGAATCAATTCGCCTCAAAGTATGGCGGTGGAGGCGATCTGTCTGATGAACACTTTTAGGTTTTGCTTTAATCCATGTTCTGAGCCGGGGATTAGGCTTTTGATAACCGTCTTAGCCGTAATCCCCACCAATTTATTCATAAAACCACTGCTTTGGTTCATTTTACCTTCAAAACCTGATACTCTTTCTCTGCTCTGACATTGATGGCATTCTTCGAGCTTTACAGGGATGTGCGGCAACCAAAGCTCATGAAAATTTGTTGATATCATTGTTCTTCTCCGTATGATCGATTCCTTGGATTGATCGAAAGGACTAGAGTCGTCACCCCCATCCTTTAGATCTTCATAGAATACAAAGAAAAAACCTTAAAAACCTGCAAAAAAACAAGAAAAATGAGGAAATACTGCGTTATATGGATAGACTGCATCGGAGGGCGTGCAGGAAAAAGGAGCGATCAGAGACGTTGATCGTATGGCGATCAACGGTTGGGAGCAAACTGAACAGTCAACGGGGAAAGAGGTGGACTGTACAATGGAATCAAGAGAGTGAATGTAAACCGTCGATCTACAGAGATCGACGGCGGGGATTGGCCTTTAAACGCGCCGGGGAAGATTTAATCGGGCGGACGAATTCGTTAAAGGGTGAGCGGGAAAGGCGATCAGGAACCGTCGGATGGGAGGGCCCAGATCCGACGGCGGGGATGAATCCCGCTGCATGGCCATAGGACGAGGTTTAACGCGCGGGCAATAGACATGGCACGGCGGTTTTGGGATGAAGTGGCGAACACCTGTCGGCCAGCGTGTGGGATCGCTGGCCGACGGTATAAAACCGCTCCCGGACGAAAGGTGGTGCGGGCACAAAACCGGTGGAAATGGAAAACAGCGCGGCGAAGGGGGGTCCACCAGATGAGGGGTACACTCTGCACCATTGATCCGTGGGACAGATCGATGGCTGAGTTTTAATATGATTTTCTTTGGTGGAAAAATAAAATAAACCCGACTTTGCGTTTTACAAAGGTTTTCAATGTTTTCGGGTAATAAATTATTTCTGAGGGTTAAGCGCCTGGCGGTCTTAGCACACGGTTCTGGCGTCGGGGCATATGGAGGAAGAAACAGAAAGGGGCTTAGCCTGAGGGGCTAACGCCTAACGCATAGAAACGTATGTTTTTCTATGGTTTTTGAATGATTTTTGCAAAAGGAGAAAGGCTCCGATAGGTCAAAAAGTGGGTTTTTAACCTTAGGAAATGAGATTAATGGAGGAATAAGGAATATAAAAGGGTTTGATGGGGTTTTTATGGATGAAAGGAGACTTGAAGAAACGAAGGAAAGGTGGAAGAAGGGGAGAGGAAAAAGGAGGAGGATGCAGCAATATTTGATTAGGATTTTCATGGAACATCAGAGGCAGAGAGGATAAAGAGTATGTAGAACCAATCAGTAGTTTGTGATCTTACCAACAGTCTTCAAGCACCAACAAGTTTCAGGATTGAATTTGTTTCTTGAAGGCTGCAAAGAATATTTAGCCACCAACTGATATAATTGAAAAATATAGGTGGCTAACAGTGGCTCCACTTGGGGATGGTGCCTTCTTGAGGGCATCAAGAATTCAGACTTGATTTCTCTGGGATGCTGACTGGTGTCTGATCCATCACTTGCTCTTGCTTTTCTTCTGGACAAAATAATGTGAATCATGAAAGAGAGATGAATTTCATCAATACAGCTTCTACCTACCCCAATCCTACTGATCTAACATTTTTTCTTCATCAGAGTGCACTTGGATTGGCAAACTCTTTACACAACATTTTATTCTTTTGAAAACAGGAAATCTAATCTATTTCTACTCCTTATTTCTCCCTGAACTCAGATTAAAAAGTTGAGTTCAGATATTCCTCTACCTATTCTACTGTTTGTTGGGATTAAACAGTCCAACAAACCTTTATTCACTAAATTCTACAACAGAAATTTAAAAATAGCCAAGTCAAGATTGAGCTGTTTGACTTGCTATGATCTATGGCATAAAGACAAGCTGCACATAGATTATTATTTGCAGAAAAATTTTAATCAAAATAGAAGGCTTAAGATCTGAAAATTTTCTCATTATGGCCTTCTCTCATATTCATAGCTCTGTTTTTTCTTTTCAGTGAGCTATCTTTGCTTCTCTTCTGGTTCAAGTTTTGAGCGAATTAGAACTAGGTCTTTTCTCTTTGACTCAGAAATTGGAGTAGTTTTGAGTCAGTTCTTTGGAAAATTTGGTTCAGATTTTGAGTTTGTTTGAACCTTCATTTCTACCCTACTCTATCTACTGATAAGCCAAGATTAAACAGTTTGGAAAATCAAATTTTCTACCCTATCAGCAGAAAATTGAAAGCTAATTAGTCAAGATTAAACAGTTTGACCAATTAGAAGTGTGTTTCAAGGAGTGGCATTTAAGCTTGCACACTTTCAGATTCATTTCTCTTTTTTGGCATGGGGCCTTGCCTTTCTTGTTTTTCATGTCTGCCCTCTTTTCTTTCTTTCTTTGTTTTTGTATTTTTTGATTTTTCATAACTTTAAATGCAATGGTGGATGAAGTATTTACAATGGAAAAGGTAAAAAGGCTTCAAACATGAAATAATTTAAGACAGGTAATGCTTAAGCATCCTGCCATTGACAGGACCCCCAAACAATTCTGTTCCATTCAGTTCTTGTAAGAAGAATGCATTGTTCCCAGCAACTAAATGAATGGAGTAAGGGCCAAGCCATAGATTGTCAAATTTACCATGCTTTCCCTTGTCTTCCCTTTTGGATTCCCACTTTAAGACTTTGTCCCCAATTTTGAAATTGTTGGCCTTTGTTCTTCTGTCAAATATCTTCTTGATATTGTCTTGCTTCTGTAATGATTTGTTGTACACCTCCTCTCTGGTTTGCTGAAGATGAATGGTATGATTTATTCTTCTGATTATGTCATTCTCTTCAGTCTGCAACTCTTGAATTAACTTCATAACTGGTACACCAAGGCTGTTAGGAAAAATTGCATCTGTGCCATATATAAGCTGGAAGGGTGACATACCAATGGATTTCTTCAATGTTAATCTGTCAGCCCAAAGTGCATGGATCAGCTTTGTGTGCCAAGACTTCTTGTTGCCTTCCAACAGTTTCTTTATTATGTTCACTAAGCTTTTGTTGGAAGACTCATCAAGTCCATTACCTTGAGGGTAATAGGCTGTGGAGTGTCCCAATGCTATCTGGTATTTGTGACAGAATTCTACCATTCTCTTTGATCCAAATGCTGCTGCATTATCTGTAATGATCTTGGTGGCACAGCCAAATCTGGAAAGGATGTTGGTTTCTATGAATTTAATGATAACTGAATCATTGGCCTGTCTACAAGGAATGGATTCTATCCATTTAGTGAAATAGTCTGTGGCAGTAAGGATCCACTGGTGTTGAGCAGAAGATGATGGGTGGATTTCTCCTATGAAGTCAAGTCCCCACTGTTGAAAAGGGGCTTCAACAGTAACTGGATGCAGAGGAAGGGGTAGTAATTTTCTCTTGCCCTCGAACAATTGGCATTTATGGCAAGTGGTTGTAAGTTTGTGCACATCAGGAAAAAGAGTAGGCCAATAGAAACCAGCCCTTAAAATTTTGTTGGCTGTTGACTTCCAGTACAAATGGCCTCCACACTCTCCTTCATGGAATTCATGCTTAATCTTTTCTGCATCAAACTCAGGCAAACATTTAAGCAATATACCACTAGCATTTTTCCAATAAAGACATTTATCAATAATGCAATAGTTTACAGCTTTTAACTTTAGGAATCTTGCCTTTGTTTTGGATAAACCAGGAGGTGTGTTCAAATTAAGCAAAACATAAACAATATCAGTATACCAAGGAGAATTCGCAAAATAATCTTCAACAATGGGGGTTGAGAATTCTTCTTGGTCATCCAAAGCATTAATCATATTAATATCAAGAACCTCACAATTTGATTCAGCCATTAGCCTAGCTAGACCCTGACCTTTGATAAGCTTAGTGGGTTTAATTTATAAATCATATTCAAGAATAACAGCAATCCACTTACCTCTCTTACCATCTGGATCCTGGGTTAGAATGTCTTTTACAACTGAATTTGGGACAAAGGCAATGATATGTGAGTGCAGGATGTATACCCTGAAGTCCTTTAAAGCTTTTACCAAAGCAAAAGCCTGTTTTTCCATAATGTTATACCTCAAAGGGGCATCCCTCAATGCCTTGCTAAAGAATGCAATGGGCTGCTCTTTTCCTTGTGGATTTTTCTGTAAAAGGACAGCAGCTATAGTATGTTCTGATGCAAATGAGAAGATATAAAAATCTTTTGAAAAATCAGGACTTATGAGAACCGGTGTTTTGGTTAACGCTTGCTTCACCAGCTCAAAGGATGTCTTTGCTTCCGAGGTCCATTTTACCCCCTTCTCCTTATTCAACATGTTTGTGATATTCCTAAGAAGCTCAGCCAAGTTGGGGATGAACCTTCTCAAAAATTTAATCTTCCCTATGAAAGACTGCAACTCTTTGATATTTCGAGGATGAGAGATTTGCAATATGGCCTCAATCCTCATGGGATCTATCTTTATGCCCTGCTCGGAAATGATATGCCCAAGAAGCTTACCTTCTTGGAGACCAAATAATGTTTTCTTAGGGTTTAAAGATATCCCAAACCTTCTGCACTTCTCGAAAACTTTCCTCAAATGTTCTAAGTGTTCTTCATCTATTTTTGAAAACACAGTTACATCATCAAGATAGATAATGATGAAGAAGCCTAATTCTTCCGAGAATGCTATGTCCATGGCTCTCTGAAAGGTTGCTCCAGCATTCATTAAACCGAAAGGCATTTTCACATACATGAAAGTGCCCCAAGGTGTGGTAAAAGCTGTCTTTAATTGATCATCAGGGTGGACTAGGACTTGGTTATACCCTGAATAGCCATCCAGCAAAGAAATTCTTTTAGACCCTACCACCCTTTGCAAAATATGATCCATCTTGGGTAAAGGGTAGTTGTCTTTTAATGAAGTTTTGTTTAAATTCCTGAAGTCTATACAAAGCCTGATTTCTCCAGTCTTTTTCCTAACTGACACCAGATTAGATACCCACTCAGAATATCTAATAGGGACAATAATACCAGCATCGTGCATCTTCATAATTTCCTTCTTAACCAATGGCAACTGGACAGGGTTGATTCTGCATAGTTTCTGTTTGAATGGTTTTTGGTTTTCTTTAAGAGGGATTTTGTGCTGGATTATTTCAGTGTCATAGGATTTAAGATCTACGTAACTCCATGCAAAAACATCAGAAAATTCTTTAAACAGCTCTAAGTATTTGAGTTTAATATGAGCTGGTAAAGTTTTAGACAGTTTGATCAATCTTGGTTTTTCCTCACTGCCTATATTACACTCCTCCACTTCAGTTTCCACAGGTTCCAGCTTTGGTTTGTTGGCCACATCATCAAAATCAAACAGTTCTTCTAGAGGGGCCAAACCCTTGGGCAGACTATCATTACTAGAATGCAGAGTTTCCATTTCTTCTGTTTCAGATTTTGCCTTTAATTCTGTTTGGCTTCTAGATATGACAGTCTGAAGGTTTATATCTACCAGCTGTGGAGATGGTTCTTCTTCACCAAGAAAATTTTCTTCACTGCAGTCTGTATCATAGTCTGAATCTGAACTATGGGGTTCAAACTCGTTCCTGAATTGCATGAAGTCTTCTATTTGTTTATCTCCATCAAATACCTGCAAATATTTCTTGTTATCTGGGATAGCTGGTCTGAATTTTATCTGAGAGGTGTCATCATACAGCATTGGGCAGGTTCTAGCAGCAAAGGATAAATTGTGGGCTGCAATGTTTCTTTTTCTTGGGACAAAAGATAAGGTGTACTCCTCAAATGTTCTCAAAAGATCAATGACATCATTCCTGTATGCCCTAAGTCTGGGGTGATTTGCATTGTACTCCCCATTGACTTGCCTAATGATCAATTCAGAATCCCCATATACATCTATTCTCTTGGCACCTAATTTTTTCAAAAGATGTAAGCCTAAGAGAAGGGATTCATACTCTGCTATGTTGTTGGAACACTGAAAGTTTAATTTGCATGAGATACATTCTGTATGATTGTTTTCAGTGTTGGTGATCCAGACACCTGCACCAGCATTTGTTTTGGTGCATGACCCATCAAAATACATAGTCCAGAGAGGTAGATTTTCAGTTTGGTGTATGGACTTTGTATCATTTGATTCCTCAAGTTTCTCATCGGGTTGAGGACTGTCTTTTTGACTGTTAAATTTTAAGTTCAAAGGATTGATAACTTGCAGATCAAGACCTGTGTTCAGTTTGCTAGGATCTTTAGACACAATATACTTTTTCGGCACTTCAGCGTTGTTCTCCTCCTCTGTTTCAGCCATTAATTCTGTTGAAATAATTTGTTCTGTGAGTGCTTCATCATTGAACATGATAAAAGAATCAAGGCTCATGTTTATAGCATAGAGAGGGGAGTTTTGGGGTCGATCCTGACTTGTTACTGTGTACTGCATGTGAGATTCCCTATAAAGCTTCCTAGTCTGATTAAAAACAGGGATAGTTGCATAGGTCATATCCATTTGCATGGTTCCCTGTAACTTAGCGCCCCAAGACCTTGATAAAAGCATTCCATACTTTGGGGGTACATCAGCCACAACAACATCCATGACTAAACACTTGGCTGGAATTTGGGCTAAGTTGACACAGAGATCTTTAATCAATCCTAGACATCTAACTCTGCTTGAGTCAAAAGAGTACAGATATTTGTAAGGTCTGGTAATTTCAAGACCCAGGCTCTCCATTACAGCCTTTGGCATTAAATTATGGGAAGCGCCTGAGTCATGCATAGCATTATGCAGGATTTTGTCATGAATGTTTAAGCTTACATAAAAGGGAGGGACAGGACCTTCCTGGAACTTTCCTTCAATCTTTGGGCCAAAAATAAGCTCTGGCTGGTCATCGTTAAGATTGAGTGTGTCTTCATTATCTTCTAAGTTTAAAGCCTTCAAAATTTTGGATCTATATACGTGTGGGCAGCTAACTCAGTCAAAGGAACAGAGATTTTGATCTTTGAGATTTCCTGTTCTAGGCTGAAAAGGTTTTGATTCTTCAAAGCATTGACTTCAGCCCTGTTTACTGCCACTTTATCAGCAATAACAGCTTGCTGATTTGGTTTATCTACAATTGGAACAGTTGTTCTACCAGGAGTACTAACTGAAGTGCTAGTACTACTAATGTTTGAACTCTGTTTTTCGATGTTTTGAGTGTCTTTCTCTTTATCATTACCAGAATCGACAGCCACCGTTTTGTCCTTTTGTTTGATTGTTTTAGACTTGGTTGCAGTGTTGTTTTGAGAAGATTTATCAGAGGTCTTATCCTTGGGGGTTTGTTGATTAGATCTACTTCTGAGTTCATATTCCCTTAAAGGTTCTATGACAGCGTTTTCCATATTTTGATAGTAATTCTGATTATCATCTCTTCTGTCATCACAAGGCGTATAAAGACCTTGTTTTTCATCATAATGAACCTCAAAGTCATCATCATCTACCCCAAACAAGTTTATATCATCTTCCTCTGTTATTTGATCTGTTTGTTCAACCTCACTTAAAAAGTTCTGATGAAAGGGAGGGATGACCTGTTGATCATCTTCCCTAGGTCTGTTTGGAGGCTGATTTCTTCTAAGATTCTGATTCTGATTCTGGTTTCTGTTTTGAGGAGCGTTTTGATTTAGACTTGCTTGTGCTCTCTCTAGAATGCTCATTTTCTTCATCATTTCTTCCATCATTCTTTCCATCTTTGAGCTTGAAGAAGACGAGGTGGATTCCTCTCTAAACGATACTCTCTTTTCATCTTTCATCCTTGCTCTTTTCTCCATGAGGTTCACCTCCACAGAAAGAGCACCTCTTTGCATATCTTCAAGGGTTGCAAAGACTCTTTCTCTGAGCGAATATGTCATGTCTGGATCAAACCCTTCAGGAAATTTGTTTAAGGCTGATCCCTGAGGAGGTTTCAGTTCAGGGGAAAGTGCATTATACACGCTGTTGAATCTGGTACAATAAGCTTGTACACTTTCCCCAGGGTTCCTATGGAGATTGTTGTAGTCGGCGAGGACTTGGAGAGGGTTTTTCCTTACTTCCCATTTGTTTAAGAATGTTTGATGGAAGGTTTAGAGATCGTTAATACTGTGGGGGGTTAAACCTTTAAACCATTTTCTCACTTCTCCCCCCAAACTCTGAGCAAACAATCTGATTTTGACAGATTCATTATCGATTTCATTTCTGTCAAAGTAGTCATTCATCTTATCCACATGTTGAGATGCTGTTATGGTATTATTAGCATCATATAATGGAATTTTGGACTGATAGTCTTGTGGAAGGTTGACTAACGGTACAGGAAGGACTAAAGGAGCATACCATGCTGCCATGATATGTGGTGGGGGTGTATTTACAAGAGGAGGTGTGGGTTGAAGTGGAGTGGTTTGAACAGTGGATGAAGGATGAACAGAAGTGGATGGAATAGCAGTAGATCTCTGAGCTGATCTCGGATGAGAGAGACCTAGATTATGTAAGAAATATAAATCAGGAGGTGTTGATTCTCTATTCTCAAGAGTTTCACCTGTTTCGGGAGATGAAAGTGTAAGCTCGGAATCTAACTGATCCAAATCACCAAATGACCTAGTTCTAAATGGGTTTAATAAGTCAATTTGTGATTCATGAAGAGATGAAAGATTTTCAGGGACTGAATTGGCTCTTAGGGGTGGTCTGAAGATAGTCGAGGATTGTATCCTAGGAGACTTCCTAAGAATTCTTTCTGGGTTATCAACTATTTCAGGAGGATCTGGGTCAGGATGAGCTCTAGTGTGAATCTTTTTAGGAGCCACAATGTTTATATGTTTAGACCCAATCTAAACAAGAAAAGTTCAACCAGATATGACAATCTTTAGACGGTTAACTAATCTGTTTTCTCAATCCGAATCCTGCCGTCCTCTAACTGAATTTGAATGATTTTATAATGATAAGGGTTCTTTCCAGTGGAGTCTTTAGGTCTGTTCAGGATGGTGGAGTCGCCAGGTGGAAGGCTCAAAGTATTTTCCAAGGAGTACACTGTCCACCACAGTGTTTATGAAACATTCCTTTTCAGAGATATCTCGAAACACAACAAACTCTAACCAGAGATTGACTGGGAGGGCATTCACCAGATATGTCACCCCCAAAAGAGGATGAGATCCGGAGGCTACCTGGCCCTTTCCAGACTATGTCTAAGAGTATAGGGTAAAACACATTAAAGACGTATACAAGATATCAAAACTAGTGTTTTACTACCAATTTGAAATGTTTTTGGTATTTTCTGAATTGTTTATATTGTGGTTTTAAAGAATGTCCTAACTTTGCCTCAAAACTTAGCTACAGTTGTGAAACAAAGACAGTCTATCCTTGTGGCTAAGCTAGCTGATTTTCCAAGGTTAGATAAAAACTTAAAAGAATCCTAGGATTGACCTAGTTTGTCACTGATTCAATTGACCTTCATCTTAATTACCATTTTCTTGGTAGTGCTTGGAAAGGCTGCTTTTTACTCTCAAGATGTTGTATGAAGATTCTGGGTGAGGAGTTCCCCAGCGGAGTTGCCAGAAATGTTAGGTTCTGGTGGCTCAAGCTGGCTAATAAAGCAAGTGTTATATGAACCCCAACGCAAGCTTCTTTATGAATAGATTTGAATGTAAAGACTCTAAGTTTGTTCCCCAGTGGAGTCGCCAGAAATGTTAGGTCTCTGTAACAAGAAAGATTGGTAAAGTCCGATCACAGAGTTAACATCGTTTCAACCAACTTTGGGATTCTAGGATCTAGCCCTCCTGAATCCGGAGAGGGATCTCTCCAATATGTACAAAGATGGATATTGTCTTTGAAGTTTAGGGTGATGATATTAGGCTAGTTATGAAGGCCAAGGGTTTTGTTTGGTTTTCTCAGATGGTTGAACATAGTTGTTGTCTAAGACGGAAAGATCTATATGCAAATAGGTTCAAAGGTGAGAAGTTGCAAGTGAACAAAATAAACTTTGATTCTAAAGAAAGGTGATGGCAAGTTTTCAATCCATTGGGCTATGGAGTCATAAGAGAATTTAATTGAAACAACCAGGTTCAAGAGTAATCTATGGGGCAAGTCATCTAGGCCTAAGGATCTCTTTGAAGTTTGATTTATGGAATGGGGTGATACAAAAGAAAGGGAATTCAACAGATGCAGAACGAAGAGCAGCCCAGGATCTGGTAAGTACTTTGAAACTAGCCAGCCTTTGACCAGGCACTTAAGAAAAACATAGAAGCAAACTAGGATCTGGTAAGTACTTTGAAACTATCCAGCCTTTGATACACTTCTTATAGAAAACAGATTAAAACTAAGGGAAACCTGAAGGCAACCTTTGGAGCAGAAACTAGCGGGCAGGGCTCACCTTTCTCCTCATCTTAGTTCTCCTTTACTCAGTTATTTCCAAGACAATCACCAAGATAACACAGAATGGCCCAAGATCTGATAAGTGCTTTGAAACTAGTCAGCTTTTGACACATCCTAAGGGAAACAGACAAATAGTTGAGCAAACAAGAAAGGGACTCAGGGCTAACCTTTGATTTCCTCAATTCATTCCTTCCACAACATAAATGAAAGTAACATTTAAAAATAACATTCAGCAGTGACGAAAAGATGAGGGAACGCCATCATCTCTGTGCTTAGACTGAATTAAATCATTTCTAAATAACACAATTAGGAGAAAACATTGGCATAAATATTTTTCAGCCAGAGAAGGTCACTGATGCACAACAAACTCTAACACTATTTAAACTGTTCTTTACAGTGGAAAATGAAAACAAATTGAAAACAGAAATAAAATGACAAGTTACAGTGAGAATAACATCACCATCAGCATAGACCAGGATCCCATAAATCAGCTTGTATTGATTGCTTCAAACCGGTTACAATCTTCAAATCCAATGTTTTAATTCACCTCTCTTCACAACCTAATCTATATGTTACAAGCAGAGCTCCAAGGGCCCATGAAACCACTATTTACAGTCAAGAGTTTTCCACTCAGAAACAGCTACAACGCTTCAGCAATTACATTAACAACCAACTAATCCAACCTCTCACTCATCTTCTTCTGGAGTATTTATAGAAGGATGAGGAGGTGAGATCTGATAAAAAGATCTCAAACATAATCAATGTAGAATTAATGTCTTCCTGACCCCGTGAGGTTCGATGAAGAAATTCTACAGGTGTTACATTGCATTAATGTGTTTATACTTAAGAAGTAAGCTCGAAGAGAGCTTTTGTTGACCTTTGAGGCTCCGCATACTATTAGGGATATTCTGCAAATATTCTGGAATAAAATCTGGTGCAGAAATAACTTCTTGGTTGTTCCGAGCCATAGTATCTGATCTTGTTCAATAAATTCAGCCTCTGACTGATCATTCTGAGGCAATAGGTGGCACTGTGGTGGTTGAGGAATCAATTCGCCTCAAAGTATGGCGGTGGAGGCGATCTGTCTGATGAACACTTTTAGGTTTTGCTTTAATCCGTGTTCTGAGCCGGGGATTAGGCTTTTGATAACCCTCTTAGTCGTAATCCCCGCCAATCTGTTCATAAAACCGCTGCTCTAGTTCATTCTATCTTCAAAACCTGATACTCTTTCTCTGCTCTGATATCGATGGCATTCTTCGAGCTTTACAGGGATATGCGGCAACCAAAGCTCATGAAACTTTGTTGATATCATTGTTCTTCTCTGTATGATCGATTCCCTGGATAAATCGGAAGGATTGGAGTCGTCACCCTCATCCTTTAGATTTCATAGAATACGAAGAAAAAACCTTAAAAACCTACAAAATACAAGAAAAATGAGGAAATCCTGCGTTATATGGATAGACTGCATCGGAAGTCGTGCGGGAAAATGGAGAGATCGGAACCGTTGATCGTATCGCGATCAACGGTTGGGAGAAAATTGAACAGTCAACGGGGACAAAGGTGGACTGTACAACGGAATCGGGAGAACAAATGAGAGCCGTCGATCCGCGGAGATCGACGGTGGGGATCGGCTCTTGAATGCGCCGGGGAAGATTTAACGGGCGGGCGAGTTCGTTAAAGGGTGAGCGGAAAAGGCAATCAGGGACCGTCGGATGGGAGGGCCCAGATCCGACGGTGGGGATGAATCCCGCTGCGGGGCCATAGGACGAGGTTTAACACGCGGGCAATAGACATGGAACGTCGGTTTTTCGGGTGAGGTGGAGAACACGTGTCGGCCAGCGGGCAGAATCGCTGGCCGACGGGAGAAAACCGTTTAACGCGGAAAGCGGTGCGGGCACAAAACCGGTGGAAATGAAAAACAGCGCGGCAAAGGGGGGTCCACCAGATGAGGGGTACACTCCGCACCGTCGATCCGTGGGACAGATCGACGGCTGAGTTTTAATATGATTTTCTTTGGTGGAAAAATAAAATAAACCCGTCTTTGTGTTTTACAAAGGTTTTCAATGTTTTCGGGTAATAAATTATTTCTGAGGGTTAAGCGCCTGGCGGTCTTAGCACACGGTTCTGGGGTCGGGGCATATGGAGGGATAAACGGAAAGGGGCTTAGCCTGAGGGGCTAAAGCCTAACGCATAGAAACACATGTTTTTCTATGGTTTTTGAATGATTTTTGCAAGAGGAGAAAGGTTCCGATAGGTTAAAAAGTGGGTTTTAACCTTAGGAAATGAGATTAATGGAGGAAAAAGGGTTTGATGGGGTTTTTATGGATGAAAGGAGACTTGAAGAAATGAGGAAAAGATGGAAGAAGGGGAGAGAAAAAGGAGGAGGATGCAGCCATATTTGATTAGGATTTTCATGGAACATCAGAGGTAGAGAGGATGAAGAGTATGTAGAACCAATCAGTAGTTTGTGATCTTACCAACAGTCTTCAAGCACCAACAAGTTTCAGGATTGAATTTGTTTCTTGAAGGCTGCAAAGAATATTTAGCCACCAACTGATATAATTGAAAAATATAGGTGGCTAACACCAGCTCTTACCTGGATCTCACGGGAAGAAGAATCGTTGCTCGGATTGACCACAATCGTCAGATGAAGTTTCCACACTTTTTCACCCCAGATCTCCTTCACAGCATTCAAAACACTGAAAATGAAAGTCTTCTGACCTTCTTATAGCCATTTCTGAGGCATGAATCTCTTAGCTAGTCTGCAAAAAGTCATGAATTATTGGTGCATATGTGTTGCAACTATTGAGTTTAGTTACTGATGTTCTGATGAGTGAGTAAGATCTATATGCAGATGTAATCATGTTAGACCCTTATTCAAGCATTATTTTAATGGTATTTTTCTTGCTCATTAATCTAAAAAAACCTCGAGTTCTCTTCTTTGGACTCGTTAAACTTACACGAAGTGGATTTTGAGCTTTCTTTTTAGGGACTTTTTCTAGCTCATAAAACTGAAAAAACCCTCAGTTATCTTTGTCGAGCTCGTTAAACTACCACGATAGAGAATCAAGAGCCATTCTTTTCCTCTTTTTCAATGCTCTTTAAATAGAAAAAGTGACCAAGTTTTCTCCATGTGACTCGTTAAAATTTCACAGAGAACACCGAGTTTTTCTCTGTTGGACTCGTTGAAATTTCACAAAGAATATTGTGTTTACTTCGTCTCCTCGTACTCATAAAAAAATGAGGTAGACATCCATCAAACATAGATTTCTCACTTTTCCAGCTTCGATGGACTAACTAATGGAAAATGAACTTTTTCGGGCTTACTATTCTCCCTTTGTCGTGCCCGATTATCAAGACATGACAAAGGTACCCCCCGGAGTTGTCTTTTATGACATTTTTCAGACTCTCTAAATATGGAAAATTCACCGAGTTTACTTGTCTGGACTCGTTAAACCTAATCAGACGGGGAAAAGTTTTGGACAAAATGGATACTACCTCTATTATATTTAAGAAAGGTTGATTTGGCAGCAAAAATATTGAACATGGCACTTCCCTGAAAACTCTTTTGCAGTTAGATGAACCCTACCATCTATGAGTTTAGCCTTCATCTCCCAGTGTTCCTACACCGGTAAAATCCTAAAAAACTCTTTGGTATTCATTAAGCGTCAGCTCCCTAGTACCGTGTTATAGTGCCTTCTATTGTTCAAGCAGATCTCACTATCTGCTGCTCCTCATATCAACAAAACCGATCATTATGCCACAAATTATTTGTTGTCAGTTATCCCAATTTTCTCTTCATTATTTCCATCAAGAAAAAAATCATATTTTTCTCGTTTCATGTTGACTGATGTAGGATGCCTCAGTGCCTACCTTTCGACAGATCTCTTCCTATCGACTCCAACATCTTATCTAGGAAGGTGATCCAGAAACTCATCAGTACCCAAATACTTGCAGACATCAGTGACAGGTAATATTGTGTTTGATTAGGGGTCTTCATCATTGGCTCTTGATCGAATAATTCTACGAGTGTACAACTTCAACTCCTTTTATTCACGCTCTCTAGATTGTACTGTGCATCTTAGGGACCATCATCATTATCGGTGGCCACCTTCGCATCTGTTAACAATTTTCATTATCGACTGGTAATTAGATGATTTCTCAC
This sequence comes from Pinus albicaulis, assembly GCA_034641835.2. Classification (NCBI taxonomy): domain Eukaryota; kingdom Viridiplantae; phylum Streptophyta; class Pinopsida; order Pinales; family Pinaceae; genus Pinus; species Pinus albicaulis. The sequence goes on from CM076582.1 coordinate 1,617,341,023, forward strand.
ATGTTCAACAATAGCTCCTCATTCACATGTCAAGAAATATGCAGTTTAAGTGAAGCGGTGGCCAAGACCTTGGGGCAAAGGTTACATCATTACAACTGTGTTTCCTTCCCAAAGTTGCAATATTGTTTATGGAGACAGCTTGTTTATCCTAATCCTATTATGATAGACACTTCCACATTATGATTATCGGTGGAAATATTCTTCATATCTCTATACTAGAGAAATCATGTTGATTAGCTACTAAGCATGGGAATGCCTGACTAAAGACAGATACTATATTTTCTGACATATGTTGTTGTTTCAGGTTTTCCTCAGTCCTCCAATATCTTTAGCTCCACTACACATATTATAAATTATTTCTGCCATCGTCTTCCTCTCTGACCTCACACTTTAGGGGGCATCCGTTACAGGTCAAATAACCTCCTCATCAGCTCAGAGGAGAAGATAAGTATGGAAGGAATAAATAGACCTAAACTAAACCTACTTCTGGCAAGGTAACGTGCCCCTATAACAGCCAAAGTGTGTTATAACGCACCTGATCCATGAAAAGGTCACGTTAGTGGCTAGGGAAACACTCTATTTAGCCTAGAGGGTAGCGTTACCCGTGTTTTGAGTTTGAAACAGGAAAACCTACGGAGAATGATTTGAAACTCCATATTTTTCTCATAGAGATTCAATGCAAAATAGAAACTGTAAGGCACTAATCTCTTATTAGGTCTTGCCAAAAACAACTAAACTCTCAAGAAAGGAAAAATTTTGAAAATTTGAGGAAACATCTTGTTTTTTCTATTTAGAATTGGTGGAAGGAGAAAGGCAAGGTTTGCCCTCTCCATCTCCTATAAAATGGAGCTGTAGGATTTTGGTCCAAGTTCAAAGGTTTTTTGAATACATGTGAAGCAGATCATTTTTTGTTGTAGTGTGAAGGTCAAAGATCAAAGAGGTTCATTGAGAACTTGTTGATTAAGACATCACCGTATTCAGAGAAAGAGAGAGAGAGAGAGATTGGAAGACTAAGGAGGGCTTGGTACAACTGACGGTTGTAATCCTCCTTTTTATAAATCAATAGAATTGTATATTTTTTGTCCATTCAATGCGTCAATATTGTTATTGTTTCTCAATTACTTATATAGCATGAGATGAATGGCTTAGATGTGCATTGCTTACTATTTACCATATATTAACTTAATTGATAGGAAATATATATTGTGGTAGAGATTACATGGGTGCTTTGATTGATCACAGGGTTGAGATTTGGAGTTGGTGAAGGAGGATCCCTGCTTCGCTACTTAGTGCTCTCCAAATACTTCAATATACTGTCTGCCTCGGGCACCAGAAAGCTTTGACAGGGATAATCGATAACCAAGAACCCAAGCATTTTTCCCTATAGCAGTAACAGTAACTCTAAAAATAACTGTTGATCTAATTTTAAAATATCTTTGACTAATTTCCTTTAAAATTAACTTTTACAATAACTTCTCAACTATTGCTAAAATATATCTCACTTTTAATATTAACTGTAGTAGCTTTGATTAAATCAAAATTAGGTTGTAGGTGTCTAAAGTGATTGGGAAGAAGTAATTTTTGAAGTGATCTTGTCATTTAGGTTTGTCTTCCTCGTTGATTTTTTCTTTGATCTGTCCTTCAAATTTTAAATTTTCCTTGTCTGCATAATCTCTTTACTACTTTCTTTTATATGTTTTCCTTTTTTCCTACCTTTTTTCTCACTGTAATTTCTTCCTTTATCTTACTGTTTTATCCACTTCCTTCTTAAATATGTCCTTTAACTATTTTATCTTTGGTCTTTCTTTGACTACCTTTTTTCTACTTTTTAACTTTGTCTTCATCTTATACCCTTTACTGTCCTTTATTTTGAATAAACCTTGTTGTCTTTGGAGTAAACACATGATCTTTGATAACCATGACTATCTTCCTCTTTAATATTTTAGCTCACCACCTTTTGTTGAATAAGGCTTTAAACATGAAACCCAGAGAGTCTGGATTAAACAAGTTTTTAGGAATTAGAACCCAAAGCTTGTATATCGCATCTATTGGCGAACTAATTAACTGAAAAATCAAAACAATTAATTAATAAAACGGGATCCCGTAGAGTGGTGAGAAATGGTATTTTATCACTTTTGCGTAGGGTTAACAGGCTTATCACATAGGCATAGTGGGCAGGTGGTTTATATTGGAAACAGAGGTTGGTTTTCATTTATGCATAAGGAGGTGGTTTTGTGGTTTTTAGTAGGGTGAACAAGTGGTCAGGCGATAATTTTTGCGAGGATGCGATGAAGCGGAGAGGCGACATGTGGCAGAGGGGAGGGGTTGCAAGACCGCCCATTTCGCAACCCTCATAAGGTTTTAACCATCAGGAATCTGCGGATGGGATAAGGTGCGATGGCCCTCAGATCTGGTGGTATGGATCGAATGGTGGTCGGGGTTAAATGAAACAACGAGATTAAATATGATGTGGCGCCTGGGGTATATTAGAGTGGGGAAATAGTATGAGGCAGAGTCATTTTTAATTATAAAGGTGAGTCAGGTCTTTTGATATAATGGGGTCGGGTAGTTTGATAAATAAATTTTATCAAAGTGGGGCCCGAGATTGATATTTATTCAAAAACAATGTAAAAATGGGTTTTTACATTTTTTTTTAATGAAAAATATGGGGAATGAGTGAAGGGGAAGGGTTTTTAGTGAGAAAAATCGGGTTTTAGCATAGGGAAAAAGGTTTTAAGAAGGGGGAAAGGCTGAAATGAAGGGATCATGGTTAAACATGGGATTTCAGAGTATGAGAATATCAGAAAAGATAAAATGAGAGATAATGGAGAGGTTTAAATGGAAAATAATGAAGGCAGTGAGATTTAGCTTTCCATCATACTTAGTCAGAAAAAATTTCCTCTTTTTAGGACATGCCCTCTTCTCATGGTTCAATATTGGAAATTTTTTGCAAAAAGCAAAGTTATATTACAATTTTAAAAGATTTGATATATATTCAATTCAAAATTAAGATCCATATTACTATAGGAATGTAACACCATGGACAGATGAATTTTAGATTCATCATAAAAAGAGCACTCCATATCACCCATAGGCAAACAGTGTAGTGGAAGATTTCAACAAGATATTTGAGGCTGCTCTTACAAATATTTTCATTGCTAACTTGAATGATTGGGATGAGCATGTACCTAAAGTTCTCTGGGCATATTGAACCACATGTAAAAATTTGACTAGCAAGACACTGTTCCGGATGGTGTATGAGAAAGAAGTTGTGTTTCCGATGGAGTACATTTTTCGCATCCTGTGCATCACATCATTCACAACTATGGCATAAGTAAATATTATGGAGGAACGGTTGTCGTAGTTGGATTCACTTGAAGAAGATCAATTTATTGCAAATTTCCACCAGCAATTTCAAAAGGCGCGTGAAAAGGAATAGCATGATAGGAACATCAGACAAAATATCTTTAAGGAAGGTGATTTGGTCTTGTTCTATGACAACAAGTTTGTGTGTTGCCCAAAAAATTTCAAGCTGCATTGGCTAGGGCCATATATTGTTGAGGAGATCACTAATGGAGGTGCAATGTGCCTGGCCACACTGAGCAGAGAATATCTTCCCGGAAATGTCAATGGAAGCTGAATGAAGCCCTACAAGGATGATCCTCTTCCTACGCGCACCAAATGACTATGTGGTTGGAGTATTGGGTCCACACAGAAGGGATGGTGGATGCAAAAACACGTATGATGCATGTGTGGTAGCTACATGAGGAGATTGATTGGGTCGCATAGGTGCCAAAATCTAGTTCTTGGAACAGTAAAACTGAAAAAGACAATTTTATTATCGTTTAAGGGAGCATCTAGGTTGCATTTAATGAGGGGATCTTACCATATTTGGAAAAATTTATTCATTTATGGAGACACATTAATTCATAAGAGACCATTGAAGATGCACCAAAACTATAAATATGACATAAGGGGTCACATTAGTTCCCTTTGCTTTCTGTGTGAATTATCTACCTTGAGATCTTTAATTCTTGCAAGCTACTCATTCTCTATGTCTGTTCTAGATCTGGGATTTGAGGAGGAGTTGCTCCGTAAGGGTCTTGGTTACGTTATCCCTCCCCGCATGAAAGCTATGCTCCCTGAAGAATATCCTACTAGGCCAGTCATTGAGATACATTCGCATGTGAAGACCAAGAAGGGTTAGACATTAGGGACCTGCAAATCCCCTAGAGAGAAGACTCCAAAGCCGTGCTTCACTATGGTTGAGTGCAAGAAGAGACCCATGGGAGAGCTATCTAAGACCATCATGGAGGAGGAGGATGTCGTCAAAGTGGCCCCATTCTCACGATTCATGACCTATGTCACACCACGCAAGGCATCACTCAAGGTCCCAAAGGATATTGACAATGTGCGGGCTTATATTAACATGCTTTTGATTCCAGAGAATGTCCCATTCAAAGCAACGATATGTTTGCCAGTTCCATAGATAAAGATGGAGGATTGGGACCTGATCACTGATGCTGAGAAATTTCCAAAGCTTGCACCTGAGAGATGCTAGTCATCCATAATTTTTATTATTTTTAGATGACTATAGATTGGTTCTAGATTTCTAAAAACAAGATTCCTGAATATTGTGAGTTTTAGAAATGTCATTGCCTTCACTATCCTTAGAATTTTTTTTTCACTATTATACTATTTTGTCATTCCATGGTCAACCTACCACTTCCAGAAGACCCCTCATGGGCTTATGCCACTCATATACATCCTATTTTCCCACCTATAACCTCATCACTCTTTTTTTTCCTTTCCCATAACTCCATTTTCCATCTAGGGTTTCCTACAAGCCTAACTCATGCCCATGATCCCCAAGTTCCTCAAGCATTGATGGTCTCTAAAATATATTTGTGGAATCTTTAGATAAATCAAGTACATTGGATTTTGGAGCTTCAATACACCAGTTTTTCATTACCTTTTTTTTACAATTAAAGATTCCAAACCAATTTTCAGTCAAAGAGAGGTCAAAGAATCCCTACTAGGTCAATTAGGGTTTCATGTGTTTCAAGGTCATCATCTCCAAAAAGACTACCATTCAGATTCAAATTCTGCACACAAGGTAATGGGCTATCTTGACACTTTTTCAAAATTATTAAGAGGCCAACTAGCAGAAGAAATTGATAAGGTAAGAGGTCTGCTACTCAATGATGACATCTTGCAGCGAGGGAGATAGGAAAACTAGGGTTTTTGAGGGAAATTTTCTTGGTTTCATGACTTTCATGGTTAAATCATCAACAAGGCTTGCATCTTGATGCCATTACACCTTCCCCTATCCTTAATATACCTTCATAAACACTTCCCATCACTCCTATCCCTCAAACTCATCATTTTTCTACAAAATGTAGTATATTGCCACAATTTGACACTTTTTGAGCATGTACCTATGAACAGAGAGATCTTAAATACTAATAAGAAAAAGATACTATTTATGATATAAGGCACACCATTTACTCAATAACAATACTTTTAAACAAATACACATTCAAGATATACAATCCAGTGGAGAAAATGAAGACAACTTATCTAACTTCAATGATTCTACTTTCAAGATTTGAAAAAATATAAGAGACAAATAGAATTAATAAATTAAGAGGGAACGCATAAACATCATTCATTGAACTAAAAAGAACTTTGAGGAAAACTGATAAGCATATACAAAGGGAAATATTGAAACAAGACCTCTTTGGCTTAACCTAATCAATCAATACATCAAAGAGAGATTTCAAGACAGAGTTTAGATAGCATAAAACAAGTAGGGCTTACCATGAATCATGTTTGTAAACTAACATATTAATCCAATAATGAAATAGACAAGCTTAGGTGGGCTTGAGGAGAAACTAAGAATTCCTTAAACTAACCCAGCAGAAGAAAACATGAAGACAATAGCAAACAGGAGGACTGAGGTGCCTCAAACAACATTTCTCATCCTATATTGTTCTAAGCTATTGCAATATAGAAAGATGGAAATATGGAAAACAAGAAAAACAAGAAAAAATGAGAGATACATCACCATTAACTAAACTTAGGGATCCTACAAGCAAGCCTTCATCACCATTAATCAAGGTAAATCATTCACAAGCTCCACAACACTAAATTGTTCTTCAACTTCCCAAAACCATGTATTGCTCCTAAACACATCAAAGTCCCACATTTACAATGATTCCTCATGCTATATATAATGAGAAAGGAGGAGGAAAGTCTAATAGATCATCTAGAAATCTATTGGCTAATCAGAAATATCTATATTGTCCTTGAGGCCTTACAAGGCCTGAGGCACAAAAATATCTAAACAAATATCTTTTTCCACCACATATAGAAATTAAATTGACTTTTAGGCCCTCACAAGCATATAAAAACTTGCTAAATGCACATTTTTCCTTTTCAACCATAGGAGCATAGCACACTGTGTCAAAATTTGAATTTATGCCAGGAGCGCAGCACAGAGAAAGAAAACATAGGTCTTCTTGTCCCAGTGTTTTGGAGACCTTAATGATGTCATAAAAGGCTCCGTGATGGCTCGTTGGAAAGCCCTTTAAGTATAATTTCCATATATACCTTTATTTATTTAATAATAACTATAAAACCTATTCAAAAAGTGAAAATTAAAAGACTTCCAGGAGTGCAACACATGTCCTCAAAAGCAGGTAGAATGGTGAAAAAATGGGTGTTTTTGACCCTTTTGGGGGACCAAAACAACTCCAATTGGGCTAAACGTCTTTGAGCATGCTATATGAATGATGAGGAACCCAAAAATGAAAACCTTTCCTCCTGAATATGCCTTGGGAAAGAGTGTAGCACAAGGTGTGTTGCGCTCCTAGCCTCAAAATTTGCAAAAAACAAAAACTTGTTCAATCTCTCCCAAATTTGGTGGATGAGTGCCTCATGGGTCCTAGGAGACCTATAGAGAAGATTGGGACAAAATATGAAGGCTAGCTTGGTCCTTTTCCTCCTTTAGCACTTGGACCTCATTTTGGGCAATTTTGAGTTTTTTCCTTGCAATTTGGTTTCTTCGTGCACAACGCTTAGCCATTATCCTTTGCAAGTCCAAGATTTTGTTGGCCTTCTCCAGTTTGGCTTCAAGGTGTATGTTAGCCCTTTTAAGCCATGATTCCCTATCATGCTAAATTTCCATGGCAAGGAATTTAGTGAGAGGAAATTTTTGTGCTTGGGCTAATTCTTCTTCTCTCTACTTTGCCAATGCTTTCCTAAGACCCATAGTCTTAGGTCTCCTTCTTGTTTGACCCTCTTCATCACTACTCTGCTCATAAGTTCCCATGGAATCCTCCAACTTTACTTGTGACCTTTGAGCCTCTTTCTGGTACTTGAGTGCTCTTGCTTCATATATTTTCTGTTGACCATTCATCTGTTTGTTTTGCATTAGATGGAAGTAAATGACTTCTTTAGCTCTCTCTAATCCAACTTTACTTGTGACCTTTGAGCCTCCTTCCGGTACTTGAGTGCTCTTGCTTCATAGATGGCCTAATGGCCATTCATATATTTGTTTTGTATCTGATGGAAGTAAATGAAATCTTTATCTCTCTCTAATCCAACTTCCAAGTCCATGATTTTTGCATTCCTGTCTTGTAGAAGGGAGTTTCCAATTCTTGTTTCATTTTCCTCATCACTGTATATGTGAATGAGTTCAAACTCTCTTTCCTCTTCATGAGTTTCTTCTTCCTCCTTTACCTTTTTCTTACCTTTATCAATATTTTGAGTTGATGAGGATGGCATGGCCCCTTGCCATTTGGAGGCAGGAAACACATGCCTCTGTCCACTTTGATACATAAGAGGGAAAGGTGCAAAAAGTTTTAGTTGAAAACCTTGATCATTGGTGACTTTAGGACTGCTTTTCTTCTCATTGATGATCTCTGTACACGCATCTTCTTCACCTTGATCTTGAATGCCTTATTGAGAGGTACTTTAACTATCTCTTATGCTAGCATCACTTCCAAGACCCTCAGGACTGTCATCCTATGCTTTTGCAATGCTAGAGGTGTCTTCATCATTGCTTGGTACATCTTCATCTCCATGTTTGTCCTCTTCTTCATCATTGGACCCACTGTGTTCACTGTCAAACTCAACCTTTGTATCACTGTTTGCACTTTCTGTGGGGTCACTGTCATAGGCACTCTCATTAGTCCCTCTTTTACTTTGATGGTCACTTTCTTCCTCATTAGGTGAGTTTTCTTCAATTCTTTGCCCACTGTCTTCTTTGTATTGCCTATGGTCATCACCTTCAAACTTAACCTCTGTTTCCTAACTTGCATCATCTTCATTTTTTCTATGCTCACTGTCCTTGTCTTCATAATTTGTCCCTTCCCTATTATATATACTGTCCTCTTGGCTGGCTTTTTCTTCACTGTTTGGTTCCTTACCCTCATTATTGGGCTCATTGTCCTCATTGTTTTTCCCACTGTAATTGCTTTCAAACTCTGTTTCTTGGCTACTTTTGCCATCTTTGTCACCTTTTTTTTTTCCCTCTTCACTGGTTTCATATGCCTCCTCTCCACTGTCCTTTGTATTTCCAGTGTCATCTTCTTCATTGTTTATTTCTTCTCCTTGACTGCCATTTGTTTCTTGACTGTCATTAGGCTCATTGTTTTTGTCTTTTTCTAGCTCACTGTTTTCCTCTTTATAAGCTACCTATGTCCCTATATCCTTGGAGTCATCTTCTTCATCATTTGGCCCATTATTTTGGTATTTTTTCTCATCATTGGGTTCAATTCTTTCATCTCTGATTTCTTCTTCATCAACACTTTCTTCGTTGTCATTTCCTTTATCACTTTCTTCACTTTCATCTTCCTCTCCTTCACCGCTTTCTTCACTTTCATCACTGCTTTCTTCACTTTCATCTTCCTCTCCTTCACTGCTATCTTCATGTTCTGATTTGTTAGGAGAAGGTGAAAGGGGGAGGTTTGTTTGAGGAGATGATTCATGTGAAGAGGATAAACCATGATCAGTGGAGGGTGATGGAGGTGTGTGAGGAGGAAGTTGAGATGATGATGGTAGACTTTGCAGAGGGAGAGGCTGTGGAGTTGTGAAAACATAATGGGTGATGAAAAACTCCCATGGGATTCCTTGTTGCTTTATTTGGTGTAAGACAATCATTTTGATGAGGGAATGACAAAAAATTCTTGACATTTTTTGGGAGAGAGGCCTCTTTTGCATAATGGAAGACATGTTCTCAATACTTTTACAAAGGTAGTAGGGCAAATGTAGTAGCTTGATTTTGTTGAAATGCATGAGTAGTCTTATGTGGTAGGAATAGAATTTGGAGAACCTACCCTCACAGGTGAAGTATTTCATAATAACCTTCATTAAGAGAGCATATCTATCCAACAAATGAGAAAAGGGGAACATGGTTTTGAAATCATCTTGAAAACTTGGTTTCAAAAACGTGTGATAGTGGCTTAGGTCCATATACACTTGTTTGAACCACTTTTTGCCCATGCAAGGTATTCTATTGGCCATAGAGATTGCACTGGTGTTCAACTCAAACTTCACTCCATCTAGGTGTACTTGGTGGTCATGGAGGTTAAGGGAAAAGATCTTGGTCAACTACGGATGACTTTGGATCCTCTGCACTATCTCACATAACTCATAGCATCCTACTTCTTGGAAATAGGAAAATTTAGAAGGGGAGGCTATAAGTTCTTTGGTGTTTATAGGCTCAAACCTATTTTCCTTCCCACCCCTCCTCTATTGTTCCTTGGGCTTTTGACTCGCCTCACCACTATCAATATTGCCCTCTCTAGGCATTCTATCCTTCACCCCTGCCTCGAGACTTTTAAAAATAATTGACATTGCTTGTGGAATGATGTGAAGATGGTGGATGAGATGGTGAGGTTGCAATGATGTCAAGGCTCGGTAGTGTGGAGGCCAAGTATTTCCTTTAGGATTTTACTTCCTTATCTAAATTCAACCTTCAATTTTCTTTATAATCATACCTTTATAAAAATAGGAACATGTGGGAAAAGATTAAATACCTCCCAAAATATCTCCACAACTGAAGTAATAGGCTCAAAACATATTGTGGGCAAGTCGGGTGCCTTCTGCACAAATTGGCCGGGCGACCTCTGCACATAGGGTCGGGCAAGTGCTTAACACGTAGGAGCACAATACACTATGCATGCTATGTAGTTTTTTTCCCGAGCCAGTTGGTTTCCCTTGTAAAATCTATCGGGAAACTTCCTTAACGGATAGGAGCATAGAGGGTCAGCTCCTGCACGCTGTCATGTGCCATTGGGCTGTCTTGAACGTGCAGGTGTCTGACTCTCCTGCAGTCGTTCAACTGGTGGGATCGCAGCACACCGCCCCTGCATGAGGAGTCGGGTGCCTTCCGGGTGGAGTCTGCATGGTTGGGCGCATAGCGAGTGTGTCGGGCCTGGGTGGAGACTGCACGGTTTGATAGGTCAGGCGGTCGTGCATGTGGATTTTATTATAGGAGCGCAACATTGTTGTATAGGAGCATAGCGCCGTGTAGAAAAATAAAATGGGAGGCGAGATAGGAGCACAACGCAATTGTACAGTAGTGCAGTGCCATAATTCTTTGCCTGAAAAACTCTGCCAGAAAACTTGTTTTCAGCGCTTCGTGTTTTTCTCCCCTTCTTTGCATATGAAAATTATTTTGAATGATAACTCTGTCTTTTGTACCCTTTGGGAGAAATAATTTGGGGAAAAAACCCACTTGTCTAATGTTTTTCCCTTTGGTATTTTTACCTTTTCTGACATATCTTTTTCTCTTTTGCAAGTAGTTTCATAAAAAACATTGTTTTTCCCCTTACACTTTCTTTGGAGTTTGGTACTTTTTAAAACCCAACAAACTGGTGATTATCTTGTTTTCTCCATTTTTTCATTTTGAGCTCATGATTTCTCTCCTTGACAATTTGATGGATGTTGACTTTATTTGAGAGTTCTGTGTCCTTCATAATGATACCCTTTTCAATCTTATTTCAACTATATATGCCTACTTTCAAATGTAATCTGAAAACCTCCTGGCCCTTTGATGGATTTTTATGAGCCTTTTTGTCATTCGTAGAAAACTTTGGTTTTGCTTCCTGGTGTTGATGCATCTCTATATTTGTGATTTCTTGCATAGACCTCTTACTGGGCAGTCACCGGTAGTGCTAAATAGATACAACTCCACTGATACTCTTTGTAAATTTGGCCTTTAATTTTCTCTTGCTGTGGATGCCCTTTGAGGGGTTTTTGGTTTATTCCCATGTCTTTCTTCTGCTGATAACTATTATAGAGCATTCCTGCAGAAATGATTTATCATAGGTAGACTGTTCTTTTGCAGGCTCTAATGCTTGATCAAGGAGATACCTTTGGAGGCCTTTGATCTCTTTGGAAAATGATAAGTTCACCCTTGTTTTCACTTGAATTCACCTTTGAATATTTGTAGAAATAGTAAATTTAGAAACTATGACAATGCATAACGTAGGAGACCCTATATGCCTTATTGGGATGTCCTTTGGAATAGGTCTTTGACTCAAAATCTTGAATAAAGGTTTGGAGGTGAAGACATGGTTTTGACACACTTTTATGCATTGCCATCCTAGACAAATAAAAACCTTGATTTATCTAAAGAGCTTAGAAAGGGAGTTTAAAATCACCACTACTTCAGGCACTTGGTGAGTAGGGGAAAAAGTTTGGGTTACTTCGTAAACCAAGGTGTGAAAATAGAGGGCTTAGGCAAACAGAGACATAGTGTTAAAGGTAGAGGTGGCAAAGACAATGAGAGTGAGGGACATCATTCGGCCATGATTTGGTCTTCGGGGAGTGATAGGATGGCCATGCCTCGACAGAGTAGTAGGATAGTGAAAAATTTCTCTTAAGGATAATGAAGGCAGCGAGATTTCTAGAACTCACAAGATTCTTGAATTTCGCTTCTAGAAATCTACGAAAAAGAATTCAGTCATCTAAACAGGTAAAAATTATTGATGACTAATAGTGGCTCCACTTGGGGAGGGCAGCTCCTTTTTAGGAGGTGTCCAGAATCTCAGATCTCTTGGTTTATGAAGACCAGTGCCTCATCCCTTGGGCAGATTTTGTTATTTTCTTTTGCTGCTGCTTCCCTGAAGTAGTGATTTTGATAATCAGAAAGCATGATTAGCTCAACTTAACCTCTACCTACCTAACCTACTTTCGTAACATTTTCTCTTCCTTGGGTTCATTTGAACTGGCAAACCCATTAACATCTTTTATTTTGAAAGAAAAGAAATGAACTATCTACTTCTACACTTATTTCTTCCAAGAGTTCAGATTATGCTAGTGAACCCTTCTTATTCTCTACCAAGCCTTTTTGACTGTCAAGATTAAGTAGTATGATAGACTTCATTCTCTAAGCTATTTGAAAATAAATTTAAAGCATGAATTGAACCAAGATTAGACAATCTGATTCATCATGAGTCATGGCATCAAGAAAAACTGCACACAAACTTTATTTTCATAAGAAAACAAAAATAAAAGGTGAGAGGGCTATGTTTCATCTTCATTTTCTAAGCATCCCTATCCTTCTTTTTGGTTCACATTTTAGTATGTGGAACCAATATCTTTCATTCCTTATCTATTTTCTTCGACAAGTCAAGCTTCAATGATTTGACCAACATTCTTTCACTAACTTATCAACAATAAATTTAAAACATGTTCAGCCATGATTAGGCTAGATGAATGAACAAGACATTCTTTTCATACCAGTAGTGGCATTTAGGCATGCACACTTTCAAAACTAATATTTTTTTGGTATGGGGCTGTAACTTCTTTTTGAATCTGCCCTCTTTTCTATTATTTTCTATGTTTTTGTGTTTTTCTCTTTGTGGCCCTTTCTTCACACAATGGTATGTACAATGAGTGAAAATTTAAAACTAAGGGTTTTTGTGGAAATGGTACTTGAGCATCCTATCTTCAAAATAATCTCCTAATATTCTTTGTCCATTTAGTTCTTGTGAATAGAAATTCATAGTTATTTTCATCTGAAAACATGGTGTAAGTATTTCTCCAAGAATTTTCAAACAATCCATGTTCTCCTTGGTGCTTCTTCTTTGACTCTTGATTCCCAAACCTATTTCTGTCACAGATATTCCTTAGGTAGAAAAGGTATTCTTTATCATCTTTAAAACCAATGACGATGTCATCAATGTAGACCATAGTGAAGAAATTGAAAACAGGATCCATATTTCTTCGGAAGGTGTCTCCAGTTCTCTTTTATCTAGGAAGCATTTGTTTAAGCCTGTAATTTATCCCTGTAAACTTGAAAAAGTCTTTAAGTTGATTGATTTGAAGTGGTATCATCTGATGGTAACCTGAAACACTATCATGCAATGACATCTAGTTAGAAACCCCTACCCTTTGTAAAGTATGATCTATCTTGGGAAAAATGTATTTGTTCTTTAGGAAGGATTGATCTAGGTATCTGAAGTCTACACACAGCCTATGTCCTTTTGTCTTATTTCTAAGTGAAATAATTTTCCTAAGGTTCTCATGTTCTTTCTTGAAAGAAGACCCTGTAGAAACAATGTCTATGTTATGAGGCTTTAAGCTTTTACTCCTATATACAAGAGCATCCTGAAACTTCTTGCATAACCTTATGTATCTCAATTTTGTGTGTAATGAAAAGGTTCTGGACAACTCAATCATTTTGGGCCTTCCTAGGCTGCCTACATTATATGTATCTATATTAGTTTCAGTAGACATACTTTTGGGATTCATAGCAATATCTGTGAGAGTTAATAGCTTTTTTGGGGGACAAAAAATTCTGATAATGAGGTGTCTATATAAGGTAAAAACATCAGACTCTTTTGATTCAAATTCCCAAAGTTTTCTATTAGATGAGAGTATTTTAGCTCTTCTAGATTGGGAAAGGGAACAATTGTGTTTTTGAGGTTTTTTCTTTATTTGAGTAACCTGTTTCAGATTCTAGACTGATTTTTGGTTTTGAAATTTCATTTTCAATTTTCAGAAAGTCAAGTTCAGTTTTATCATCATGTGGTTGTTCAGGGTCATGATATTTCTAACTGTCAAACTCATAATAGAGGGACTGATTTGGCTGTTGTAGTGTGCCTATATCTTCACGATATTCATTCACTTGTTCATCAAGGTAATTTTCATTATACAAGATGAATGAGTCCACACTACTACATTTGGCGGAAATTCCGACACTTGGTTCCGACGCTTTTGACCAAATGTCAGAAATTTCCCCAAATTTTTTCCATCCCGCCCGAAACCATTGCTATACAGACGTTTATAGAAAAGTGTTGCAATAACGACACTTAGAAAAAGTGTCGCAATTGCGACGTTTGGAGGAAGACGTTGCAATTGCGACACTATGGCCCAAAGCGTCGCTATTGCGATGACTGCCTCCAAACGTCGCAAGTGCGACACAATGTCTAAGTGTCGCAATTGCGACACTATGGCCCAAAGCGTCGCTATTGCGATGACTGCCTCCAAATGTCGCAAGTGCGACACAATGTCTAAGTGTCGCAATTGCAACGTTTGGAGGCACCCGTCGAAATAGCGACGCTTTGTCCGTCGTCGTTATAACGACACTTATATGCACGCTACATAAAAATATGAAACTTATATGCGCGCTACGTAAAAATGATTTTATTGTTTCGTATCCTTCGCAATAGCTACATTAACATCTGATATCACGTGCGCATTTGCCCTCCGCTCTTGTAGAACATCATTCGCCCTCAGCATTCGCCCTGAGCTCTTGCAGAACAGCATTCGCCCTTAGCATTCACCCTGAGCTCTTTCATAACAGAATTCGCCTTGCATTCGCCCTCAGCTCTTGCAGAACAACATTCACCTTGCATTCGCCCTCAGCTCTTGCAGAATAGCATTCGCCCTCATCTCTTGCAAAATGGTAAGTTCTTACTGCAGGCCCTTCCTCCTATAGTAGGGTTGACTCTATTTGGGTTTTTTTGGTCAATTCCATTGGATTGTGTTAGGCTGTAGGGTTATCTCTAGATGTAAAGAATCAAGATTCAATACCCTCTATTATCTTCATCACCCAACACAAGATTTAAATTTTTCCCAAAGAAACGCTTATTAATTTGGCAGCCATTATTTCTCCCTGCTTTAAAAACCCTACATTTAAATGAAAACAAGCATTGCATTTCAACTAAAAAAATCTATTAGTGTTCAAATGTACATGTGTGCATCACTTGTGTAGGGTATTCCTTTTCCACTTTCACATTATCCAAGAATGTGTGTAGTATAGTTCATATTTTTTGTGATTTAGATTATCTTGAAAAAGGAAAGATAAATTATTTCCCATGGAAAAAGAAGGTTTTCCCTTTTTACTACTAGAAATGGTACAACAAAGTTCCATTTCTACCCGAAACTCCTATGAAACAGGAACCAAATAAAGGCCATGTCCTCAATGGATATCATTTGGCTTTGAAAATGGCCATTGCACCGTGTTGTTTCTTATATTAAATCACGATAGTTTATTAGGTCATTTCTTGTTTCTTGAGATGAAAAAACAACCAAAGAAATTGTCAAGATCCTTTCAAGAAATAAATGACCATTTCTCAATCATATCTCAAATATTTTTTATTTTATTCAGTGGTTTCTTACTTTGAGAGAAATTTGACACTTTTATAAGGAATATAACATAAAAACACAAAATGGGAAGGAATTGATGAGGTAGATGACCTTTAGTTGTTGTCAATTAAGAATTGATAATACACGATGCATGTTCTGTACTACAAACTACATTCCTTCCTGGAGTTAGGACACGGAGTATTGAATCAAAGTTGTAGTTTCTAACTTCTTGTATTGGTTCATCAATCTTGAAATTCGGACATTGCATGTCTTCATTGCTTCATGTTTGAATAATTTGCATCATATCGTACAATAGGAAATTAGGAATTATGATTATTATTACTTTATGGATCTGTTAAGTTACTTTTATGTTTGCATGGTTTAGTGTGAAATTATTCTAGTGTGCCCCTAGGCCCAGGTGAAGGAATGCCAAGGACTGAGAACCCTAGTTTTTAAATGGTATTGTTTCTTATACCCAAAACCCCTCAACATCACTTCTTATTAGTTCTTAACAAAGTGTTGTAAACAATTTGAGAATTTATATAGCAAAATATCACACTTCTCAAGATAAATTCCTAAAGCTAAAGTGTGATACCATGTGTAATTCAATAGCCCCATTGTCACCTCACCAACCTCTTTTCACTTTGGGTTAGCTCTCCTCCAACTCAAGGGGGGTTCTCCCTAGTAGATGTTGGGCATCTAATGGCCCAACCAAACCAAGACAAGAGCGCCCTAACTCTCTATGTTTACTACTATCAATCAAAATATTGAACAATAGGGTCAGACATGCATCTTGAAGATAAAATTGCCAGGGTATTTTTGGGAAATTTCAAAGGGAAAGTCCCCAAACACATATAATCAAGGAATTATAACGTGATTTAAAACATTAAATATCAACAAAATCGTTTAAAGGATATTGAAAGGAAAAAGGTGATGGAAGATAGAAAGTGCCTTACTTAAATGCTCTAAGGATTTTTCAATAGTTGCTCCAAAAGCTTCACTTCAAGGCCCTTCAAGATCGTCTCCAACAATGCTATACCATCAGCTTCAATAATGTTGCTCCAAAAATGTCCTCAAGGTCTTCACAACAAGTTTACTAGAATTTTCCCCAACAATATATTCAATAAGGTCTTCATTGTCAACTCGTCTCTTGTTTGGGTGCCTTAATGTGCAATGACATGTTTCGAGGACTGAATTCAATGCAAGGCATATTTGAAACTCTAACTCTGTCTTCCGGTGTCTTATTAGAAATTATTTCAGTTTTAATTTTGTGTTTTCAAGTTAGACATTGTTTTCAAGTTTTTACCTTTATAATTTTATTGCAATGTGGCACATTGATCAGGGCAGTACAGGAACAACCCTGATACGGGATGATGGCGGAAAGAGGCCAGCGGAAGAACATGTAAAGTGCCAGCATTGCTCTATCGTCAGGAATTTTAGTAATTTACATAATTGAAATAATATTAATTTTTTTCAAATATGAAGACACCTAGCCATGGTACGCCTGATTATTTCCTCTTTGAGGAAGAGCTTTCTTCATCCCTATCTCTAGTGTTCTTGTTGCGAAAAAAGGCACGAGATGCAAGGTCGAAATTTAATACTTTGATAGACGCACCTCAAACACCTGAAACAGAAGAGAGGATAAAAAAAATTATGAGCCAGCTAGAAACATATCAGGTAATAATAAAAAGTCAAAAGGATATTCTTTTTGTTCTGCATGAGATGAATTGTGATAGTTTTATTTTTAATTTTTACATTGACTAAAATAACAAAAATTTCTTTTGTATGTAGCATTTTCTGACACTTGCTGAACTCGGTGTTGATGGTAGTGGGACACAAGGGCAAGAGATTGCCCAGCAACCCTCTCGTACACCTTCTACTCCTTTAGGTACCAGCCAAGAAACACACCCTGCCCAAGCAGACACCCAACCAACCGCTGAACGTGTTGGCAATGATGAGGCTGATATGGCCAACTACATTATTGCGTTTCCTGGAGCTACACGAGTCAGCTCCACAGGGACCATTAATGGCACTTTGTTGGTGAACGATGAAGGTGTCCCTATAAAGCACGTACAACTCCCAGGTAAATTTTAATATTTTAACTATTTCATGTACCTTATCTAAAACATATTTATCATGATTTTTATTTTTAAATTAATGATAATATCTTCTTTTTCTTTTGGTTTTATTCTGTGTAGGAAACAATGAGTTCTACAGGATTCTGGAGAGCCATGCATTGGTAATTTTTGGCCCAACCATACGTACAGGGTGGAATTCCCAGAATTCCAACCTGAAAAAAGAATTTCTAGATTATCTAGAAGCCCTTTTTGGGGTCGGCACATTTGACAGAACAGTGGTGGCTCGGGTAGCCGGCAAATATTTGAAATATACCAGGGACACCTATAGGACGCAATTGAAATTTAACCCTAGATATGAGCATCCTCTCACAGTTCTAGAGAGTGAGTGGAGAGCACTCATCCATAACGGAAAAGAGAAAAGGGCAAAGAAAGAAGGAAAAATGCCAACTGGACCCGCAAGGTAAATTACAACTTTAATTGAATAGCTTTAATTTTCTCTATGTCTAAAATAAAAGTGTGCTACGTCATATCTGACTTCAATATTTTGATGCTAGGTTTCCTGACACCTCAAAGGCAACCAAAGCTAGGATTGAGAAAAAGGGCCATCACAAGCTAGGCTAGGGCGGCTACTTGAAATTAGCTGCAAGAATTGTAATTAAGTAGCTAAACATCTTATAATTAATTGTATCGCCTTCCAACGTTTTTGTAATCCTATCAAATATGATTAAAAATACACAATCATATGTAATGTAGGGTGATGAATTCGTAACAAAAACTATAGAGGAAGATAAAAATATCGCTTTCCATTTCAGCTATCAAGCCATAGTTGAACGTCGCAGAAGCTTGGGGCAGGTCCCAAGATCCATAATGCCTGATAAGGTAAAACATTAACCTTTCAATATGTTTTTTTTTCATCCATAAATTTAATGTCTAACAAATTTTGTTAAATCAGGGGAGCAGCACTACCGACGAGGCAAATAACTAAGTTTTAGAGCTAGATGTAGATGATCCTCACGTGCAACCTGATCATTGTAGTGGGGACCAGGCCGACAATGCTACTATCAGTGAGGGTCATGACGTAATTAATTTCCACTTATAATTTTTTCTAATTATACCTTGATGGTTGTCCTTATAACATTTTTTGTTTAAATGACATAGAATGTTTCCCTTGAGGATCTTACCACCAGAGAGGAAGACAGGGCAACAGTCCCAACGACGACAACTGGTGCACCAGGTAAATAATCTCATTGCAATTTTTTTTATTAATATTACCGAACTAGTTCAATGATATTTAAAAACTGACAATTAAAATTTAATATTATCTGTTTTGTAGGCGATGCCCCGTCACTGGATGAGACCAGACATCGTGACTACGCAACTAGGTCAGCGGCGACAACTGGTGCACCAGGTAAATAATCTCATTGCAAATTTTTTTATTAATATTACCGAACTAATTCAATGATATTTAAAAACTGACAATTAAAATTTAATATTATCTATTTTTGTAGGCGATGCCCCGTCACTGGATGAGACCAGACATCGTGACTACGCAACTAGGTCAGCGGCGACAACTGGTGCACCAGGTAAATAATCTCATTGCAATTTTTTATTAATATTACCGAACTAGTTCAATGATATTTAAAAACTGACAATTAAAATTTAATATTATCTGTTTTTGTAGGCGATGCCCCGTCACTGGATGAGACCAGACATCGTGACTACGCAACTAGGTCAGCGGCGACAACTAGTGCACCAGGTAAATAATCTCATTGCAATTTTTTTTATTAATATTACCGAACTAGTTCAATGATATTTAAAAGCTGACAATTAAAATTTAATATTATCTGTTTTTGTAGGCGATGCCCCGTCACTGGATGAGACCAGACATCGTGACTACGCAACTAGGTCTGCAGTGCGGGTCGAAAGGCACGAAACAAGAGCAGAGCATGATGATATTGATGATGTAATTAGGAGCTTTAAAAATAGGAAGAAGAAAAAGAAAATTCGATAATGTAAAATATTGTATTATTATAAGAAAAACGTTACCATACTTGGAACGTTTTTTGCATTATATAAAAAAACTCATTTATCATACTATTTTTATGTCAAGCATTAATTGCAATGTTTCCTTGCGTACTTTTTGTTGAATTGTTTTTTATTAGTTATTGAATATTTTTTTTTATGCTCATGAAAGTAAAAAATGAAATATAGATTGGGTATTGGGGAATTGAGAGTGATGTGAGGGGGGGTGGAGGGGCCATAAGAGCTTCCACCTTCACATGGTTGGCCCTGTTTAGTAGAGAATAATTTATTGGAGCGATTTAATCTTGGAGCAAACCTCCCTTGATCCAGCGTAGCAACAAAAAAGTCACTGTTGACTTAGTTGCTACTCTTTTAGATCGTGGGAGGCTTGTTCCAAGTTCATGCGACTCCAATAAATTGTTCTTGAAATGAAGAGGAGCTTATTCGGGTATGTTTTGACATTTTCAACATATGTTCTAACATTATCATAAGAATGCATCTTAGAGTAAAAAATACTACATCAATTACTTGTATTTATTGTATAGATAATGATGGATTTTGATTGACTTGGCAGTGCAGGTACAAATCCTCTTGCATCATGAGCAATACAACTTGTCAACCGGGGTCATGTCCAGGATATTTTTGCTTGTGCGCTTGACCAGGTTCGTAATGTCACATTTTGTAAGTTCCTTTACAGTTCATAATTCAATATTAAGCTTGTTCATGATTATTATCTGGGTTTTTTGTATGTGTTTTTTCATCTATTTGATTGTAAGCAACTCTGCATGTTTCCTGTTGTTCACTATGATTTCTCCCATTACCACTCCCAGGATGAATTCGACTTTATTGTTACATAGGTTACTTTATTGTTACTATGATTTCTCCATTTACGATTTCATAGGTTACATCATGTAAAGTTGTCAATCTCAGGTTGGTGATGAGCTTTAGTTCTCCAGATTTGGGGCTTTTCTAATATTTTCTCCCTCATGCCATTCCTGCATCACCTCGTTGTTTGAGCATGCCAATTGTCTACCACTTGTACCAATTTGCACATGTCAATCTCTGAGTGGTGCCACATTTCACCTATTTTCAGTGAGATTTTAGGGTTTCTCTAACATAGCTTCAGAAATCCGATTCAGTGCCTGCTTGAATATTGTCACATAATACTTATGGTTTGGATTGATGAGCATGTTCTTAATGGTTGGTTGATTCATAAGAACCACCCATATAGTCATCTTGAGATATTTCAGAAGGTTTCTCGGGTTTCCTTTTTCACCGTTTCTAGTGGGTGGGATGGTGTGGGGTGATCCATCAATACTGGTGCTCTTGTAGTAGGGAATTTTTTTTTGGGGATATAAGGGAGCATTTGATGTAGATATTCCATTGGATGCATTCATAGATGGGCATGAGAGGTCAAGAATTTAAATTAAAAATATGCAACCTCTAGCATGGCAACCTGAAGGCCGCGAGAGACACTGGTTAAAGATTGTTTTGTGATGGCCTTAATATAGTCGTGATTTCTTTCTATTATCTTAATGCAAATATATAGTCTGGTCTCATTAAAATGAGGATTGTGGTTGTATTTATATTTGGTTGTTTCTCTCTTAATGCTCCAGAAGTTGCCAAAAGTTGCGATAGTTGTTTAGTTTGCCTGTTAGAACTTAAAAGTGGTTTTTAGCAATGGGAGTCATGTTTTTTAAGGTTCATACTAATATGAAGATCTTGTAATTCTATATTCAGGATAAGAGAAGACGGCCTCTGCTTTAGGAAGTATGACAACAATTGCCACATCTACCTCATTGGGTAACAATGGAAAGGGGAAGAAGTTGGGTGCAACATTTGATAATTATGGCAGACAATTGTCTTCTCTTTCAGTTTTTTCACCCATTTCCTTTAATCGCTCAAGAAGAAGAGGGACTCTGAGATTACGCGACAGAGAGAAGGTAGTTAATACAAGAGCTATGGAAAAGGATTTGTACTTCAACAAGGATGGCTCAGTGACAAAAAAATTACAGGTCAGAGAAAAAATTATGTTTAAAGGAAGGTCACTTGCACGTGAAACTTCACTGCAGTGGATCTTTCCTTGTCCACTTATATTCGATTTTAATGTGTTATTTTAATTTTTCATGGAGGGTTGTTTTGGCATATGGTCTGGCATTCAATTGCACACTTACTAAAAGCATTTTCAATTTGTCTTGCAGGTGGTGTGAACAAACTTGTTGATCTTGTTGGAGTCACCCTTGGGGCGAGGAGAAAAATGTTGTCTTGGAGAGCAAGCATGGTTCTCCGAAAATAGTTAATGATGGAGTGATAGTAGCTAAGGAGGTAATTTTTAGATGTGTGCTCTGGTTTTCTTTTTGACGTTGTATTAGTTCCCCCTCTTAAATGTCTTAGATTTGGTAGGCATAATTTGAAAACTCAAAGGTGAAAGGAAACATATTTGTTACCTAGTGGTCTACTTGGCCTATGGACTAGCTAGATTAGAGTAATGCATAAATCTTTTCAAAACAATAAAAGGAAAGGGTTATGGCTGAGTCAAATTTTATTGTTATTGACAGTGTAATGAAATGTATCTCAATGCTATGGTTTTGGCCTTTTTATTGGTTGAATTAGAGGACCCAGTTGAAAATATTAGGGCCAAGTTGGTAAGTCAAGCTGTGGCAAAGACAAATGATTTAGCTGGAGATGGAACCACAACATCTATTGTTCTTGCACATGTTGGAATATTGAAAAATTCCAGAACAATGAATGGAGAATAAATCTCCCTTCTTTTAACATAGAGAAAATAAAAATTTCTTTGACATGAGACAGAGTTTCAATACTTTGAAAACAAACTTCTATTCCCTTCAATAACTCAAAAAAAAAAACTATTACACTTCTTCCTCACTGAGAGGGATTACAAAATTATGACTGCTACAAAACGCAGTGCATAAAACCAACTCACTGTCTGTTCAAAACAAACATACTCTATCTCTGAAACACTCTGCTGTGTTTTTCACTTTCGCACTGTTGTGCATACACACTTAAAAAGTTACACTTAGTCTTTCACTTTTTACACACTGCTGTGTAATAAAAAATTTACTTACTGTCTATTAAAAAAACTACCAAGCTTTTTTTGTCTTTTTTATTTTTATATGGTGTAACATATAAAACATATTATAATAAACCCTCTTTTAAAAAAAATAAAATTAAAGCTAAATTCTATGGCCCACCTTTCATTTTGCATATGATATATATATAACATATTTTTAAAACATATGTATATATTAAAGCATACATAAAATTAAATTATCAAAACATTAAAGAACCCTTTCCGTCGGAATTCAAAAGTCTGAATAGATTCAATTTCAAACCAAATTCGCATTCCAAAATGGGATGTTGACGTCTGCCTAATTTGTAACGTGAATTCTCAATCCAATGTGCCTTATAAAAAATTCAGGTCTGGTTTTCAGGTTTTCAGATTCCCTTCAATTTCATGCGATCCAATATTAATGCTCCACGTGTCCTCCTTTTGTATTTACAAAACTCGGGGGTAAATTTATGTTTGTTTAATTTTTGGTTGGTGAATTGCGTTAATGTTGGTTGTTGTGTTTAAATACAAACCTGTACAGAAATATGGCTGCGGCCGTCTACAAAAAAGCCTTGCAGGAATTTTAAATGCTAAATTAAAT
Organism: Pinus albicaulis; assembly: GCA_034641835.2. NCBI lineage: Eukaryota > Viridiplantae > Streptophyta > Pinopsida > Pinales > Pinaceae > Pinus > Pinus albicaulis. The sequence goes on from CM076582.1 coordinate 1,617,364,400, forward strand.
TTCTGGATGGTGTGCAAGCAACCTCCAAAAAAAAATGTTGTTGCCGCATTCGTCCTTATGCTGCAGCAGTTGAAGTTAAAATTCAACAGCACAGGGTTTAATAAGTGAGGGTGTAAAGGTAACTTTTTTTCGATAGTACTGGATTAATATCATCTATTCATTTTTGTAGGGTCTTCTGGTGTTTGGTTTTTTAGTTTTGGGTTGGGATTATTGAGTCTAAGATAGTTTTTGAGTGAAAAAATTGCTATCACGTATTAAAAAATTTTGGTTCTTTTGTCAAAATTTATGAGCTTGTTAGGAAATACAAAACTGACAATGGTTGTATCTTAAATTTGTGAAAAATAATTTGAAATGAAACCTTTTTGTTTAGGTTGTTGTAGTAGGTGCAAACCCCATTCAAATTACTAGGGGCATTGACAAGACAATAAAGGCCCTTGTTTCGAAACTCAAAATTTTGTCAAAGGAGGTAAACGCTTGCCTTTTGAGTAGGCTGGTTTTCCTTTTTGTTGATGGTTTGGTGTATCTAATTGAATTAGTTGCCTAAGGTATTTTTGGTTGCAAACTCCTTTTTATTTTTCATACAGTATTGGCCTTGTGGAATACATTTGATTGTGTGGTCTTGTTAGATCTACAATATTTGTAGTTGTTTAGTCTTATGGCTGAGGTGCACTTTTATTATGGAAATAGTTGATGCAATATTGTCATTTAATCCTTACTGTAGGGTAGCATGTTGACAAGTTTCTTGTGAAACATTTGGTATTCAAAATGACACTTGATCCTATACAGCATCATGCACTTGACTTCAAAATTAATATTCAAAGTGTGCCAGACAATTCTTGCAAAATTTCAAATATTTATGTTGTTTTAAACCATTATCTTTTTCATGTATTGGATGCTGAAAATGAGAAAAAGACTTTGGTATGAAACAAACTGGTGAATAATTTCCAGCAAAACAACCACTTCCAAGACATGATTTAGAAGTAGAACATATGTACTTATGAAGCATAGAAAGATATCCTTGATGCATTGTCAATGTTTGGCTAGGGTTATTTTTTGAGAAAATAACTCCTTATTCCTAGAATAGTGATCTTCAATACAAGTAAATGCCAGAGAAGAGAGATCATCGTGTGACATAAACCTATTAACAAAAGTGAACAGGGAATGATTATTAATTATGGCATACTAAGTTGTCGGTGATTTTGACTATTTGTCTTTAACATGTAAAAATGTTAAATTCCAAACTTACATCATCATGGTTTGGCATCATGAGCTTGACTAATTGTCCACCATGCTCATAATTTCATTGTTGTCTTCATATCTATAAAAAACGTTTCAAATAATAATAGAAAAGTTCTATAAGAAAAATCCAGCCTCCATGCTTTTGCTCCTTGTGAGACAAAGTCAAAATTGCATTACACAATCTGACACATAAGAATCTCCTATATCCCGGTGGTATGTATCCAAACTCTTATAATAGTGTCTTCAAGACTTATGTTGACATTTCCAATGAGATATTTAAGCAATGAAATATGGAGCCTTCTTCATTGTTGTATATGTAACAGTCTTTTATTAATATAAAGATTGATGGTTTTGTCTTTATGAAAATGAAATGTAAAAATAATTTATTGTGGTCAATTGAAAAGTTTTTTTTTAAAGCTTTTCATTATGGAAGGGCGACATAGATATATGCCCTTCTAATTGAAATTCGGACCTTCCCTTCAAATTTGATCACTGTGTGGGACCTTAACAAACAATAAAACTATTTCGCTGCATGTTATATAAAACATATAACAAAACCTTTGTCAAAACTTCAAACGAACCCTTTAGCCGTGGGTATTTCATCACGAATTGATCATTTTACCATGTACCTTCTTCTAGAGGAATATTCTTCCACTTGATTAGGTACTTCATAATGGTTATATGTCAAAGAGATACAAAATTTTTATCTATAACTTTTTGTGGTTCAAGAGTCAACTTTCATTCTTCATATAATTTTGGAAGTTCTATTTACATTGGCATATTTTTTCACAAAACCTTTTTTAGGCAAGATACATGAAAAACCTTATGAATGCAAGAAGAAGACAAATATAACTTTTATACCACTTGTGCAATCCTATGAATAATTATTTAGGGCCATAACATTTTTGAGCTAATTCTTTATTCTTCTTTTTCTTGAATGAAGATTGCTTATAATGCTATAATCTAAAAAATACCCAATTGCCCTCCTCAAATTATCTTTCACTTCAATGTTGTTCCCCTTGTTGTTTTATCATGTTTCATGTAATTTGAAGGTTTTCCATAATAATTTTCAAAGTTTCTTTAGTATTTTCCATATGTGACTCTGTTTCCTATACTTTGGACTTATCTTGCAAAAAGTATGAGATACTAGAAGTTGGATATCCATAAAGGGCCTTAAATGGGGAAATTTTAGTAGATGTGTGATAGGTAGTATCATATTACCATTCTTCCTTGACGAACCCACTTCATCCATTAATATTGCTTTTCTAAAGAGTAACATTGTAGATAACCTTAAAAACATTTGTTAACTATTTTTGTTTGACCATTTGATTGTGTTTGATATGTAGAACTCATGGCAGCTAGTGTTTCTCCACTCATATTAAATAATTATTTCCAAACGTTTCTTGTTACTATTACTTTAGGAAAACCATGAAGAATATGAATTTCTTTCACGGACACTTCTGCCACTTGGCTTTTTGTTTATGTACTTTGAGCTCTACAAAAAGAATCTACAAAATTTGTCGATATAAATGACCACAAAAATGTAATACTTACCTTTATATTTCAGTAACCCTGTAATAAAGTCTATTGATATATCTTCTAGTGTTTGAATATGTATGTGGAATGGTTGAAGTAACCCTAGAGATTTTACTATCTCTCTTTTATTTATTATGCAAACCTGACCTTCTCTTACAAAATTTTGAATATCTTTCTTCATTCCTTCCAAAAATATATATTTTGATCCTTTGAGATGTTTTAAGGAACCCTGCGTCCTACCATCAGAGAGACATGGGACTCCCTTAATATTTTTTTATTCAAATATGCTTGCGTGCATAAAAATATTCTACATTTGCACCAAAGTATATGTCTCTTTCACTCCCAATGCTCCATAGAGTTCATCCCATCCTTTATAAATTTTAGTTTTTGTTTAGTACTATTGTCATTTTTCCATTATGGAAAGCTTTCTTCTAGCCACCTAGGAATAGAAAATGTAATTGGATATAAATTTGAGGCCTCTTCTATTTTAGAAAGAGCATCATGTACTAAATTTTCCTTACCCTTTTTGCAGATTATCTCAAAATTAAAACTTTGCATTTTTTCTCCTCATTTTGTTAATCTTCCAATGAAATCCATAGCTTCAAAAAATACTTTATGCTATCATGGTATATCTTGACTTTAAAGTACCTCCCAGTGATATACTATCCCCATTTTTTATTTCATGTAATATTGCTTCCATTTATTTTTCATACGTAGATTTCACCAAATATTTTCTTTGAATTCCTTGCTTTTAAAAGCCAATGATATCCCTTATTATGTTAATGTTATGTAAATTCCTTGTCCTAGTGCCTCACACTCTACTGTGAATGTTTTACCAAAATTAGGTGCAACCAATGTTGGTGTAGAAGACATGGCATCCATTAAAAGAGAGAATGCCAAAGTAGCCTCATCATTCCATATAAATGATATTTTCTTCAAGAGATATGTGAGTGGACTTGAAATGCATGCATAATTCTTAACAACTGATCAATAATATCATGTAAGTCTAAAAAAAATTCTAAGAACCTTCATTTTCTTAGGAATAGGTCATTTTGTAATAGCTTGCATCTTTTGAGGCTTCAACTTCACTCCTTCGTTTAAAACAATATGAACCAAATACTCGAATTCTTATTTCCCAAAAGCACATTTGGATATTTTTACATAAAAATGATTGTTCTCAATAATTTATATAACTTTTCTACATGTTTAGCGTGGTATTCCCATGATTTATTATAAATATGTGTATTATCAAAGAAAACCAACACAAATTTTATAAGATGGGATCAAACAAAATTGTTCTTCAGTCAAGCCCACTAGACTTCAAATGGTGATAAACCATAATTCAAACCAAATTTGCGTTCCAAAATAGCCTGCTGATGTCGGCCAATTTTGTGACGCGAAAACCAAATGAATTCCGCCCTAATCTTTTTCGGGTCCGAAGTTGGGCTGGCATACAAAGGGAGAGTTGTGACGCGAATTTCTTATCAAATTTGCCCTAATATTTTTCAGGTCTGGATTTCCACTGCGCGAGTGACCCAAACAAATATCTGCTCCAATGAATTTCTGCCACGTTTCCTCAATCAAAAATTGCCCTGCTCCAGGCTGTGGGTGCATTCGATGGCATTTAAGGCGATGGGGCATGGATGTGGCGATTTCATATCAATCGCATTAATTTTTAACATTGTTCAATTAAGTTCCAAGGTTTTCACATCTAATCGCACTAAGTTTTAACACTGTTCAAGATCAGACCTCCACTCCTGTTAGCGATTCCGCATGCTCCAATATGATCCGACCTTCGGCTCTCATTAATGATCAGAGATTAATTATGACGGGTGTCCTTCAATTGCATTGCAGTTGGGTCGATAAAATGGCATTTTGCTATGGTTTTTCAGATGAGCCAGTTGTTGGGTTACACTGCCTGCTCACTGTGACGAGAAGGAGAAGTGGCCAGCTGAACTACTACATAGACCTTGCTGCATATCTACATTTCTCTCGGTCTGGTCCTTGTCTGTCTTCCTATGTTTCTTGGAATTCTGCTTCTCCATCTCCTCTTGTGCCCACTGCTAGTGAGACTGTACCCATGCCTCGCCTGCATCAAAGGATGCGTTGCCGCAGTGGGAGCAATAGAGTTCAACCCCTGCGCGCTCCCTCCATCCCCTCAATTGAGTCATCTTCCAGCCAGTCCAGTGATTATTACGTAGGTCGATATCCAAATACTAGGAGTGGGTGGGGTCGAGTTGTAGGATCTGGCCACCGTATGGATTCCCCTGCTCCTCGTTTCCCCACCGCTAGTTCAACTTCTCCCACGATGCGCACTGCGCAATTTTCCTTTAATTTCTCTCTCAACCACCCATGAATTACAACTTCAGTCACTGTGGTTTTCCGCGAGGAGGCCCAAATGGAGGAAGAATGCGCCCGTCCGGTGGGTCTAAGCTCGGAAAAAGCTGGCCAGCATTCGGGCCTTCAAGAGGGGAACCGTGGCATGGATGTGGAGGTAGTACCTAGCGATCCTGGACCTTCCGAAGGATGGTGCCGAATCGTCGAGGAGCCAGAGGAGTAGTTTGGTTAATTTGTTTTTCTTGCTTCGCGGCCCACTTAATTGGGCTGCTTTTAGATTATTTTACTTTGCTGGACCTTTGTAATATTTTTGAATTCTGTAAATTAAACGTTCAAGACTGGTTTCCCCGTATGAGGGTAGTCTTCTTAATTTTTTGATTTTTTGATGACAAATTTGCCATGAGTCTGAGCAATGATTTTGACTTCGGTGTAATTTTATTCCCACTATTAATAGATTAAATTTACTTAGAAAAAAAAATGTTGCCCTATTTCTATTTTAAACCTTTTTTTTGAAATACAGAGCCATGTTTATATGGTCTACATATTATACTCTTTCTCTGTATATCTACAGGAACATTTTTGCTATGAACAGGGTGGATGTTGTAGCAGGCTACTAATGGAAACAAGTGAGCCTGAACCTTACATCTCTGATGCAACAGATGGTTACCAATTTTGGAATCAAGCGAGCCTAATCTTACAAGTGAGCTTGGGTTTCTGCAGATGGTTTTTATTTCCAGGAACAAGTGAGCCAAAACATACAATCGACCCTAAGTTTATACATATTTTTTCTCTATCAGGGATGCTTTTTGTGTGAGGTGTATATCAACAGTACATGTCTCTGCACATTTCCTATATTCTCTTTATGATACTATTTTATGTGTTGACAGGTTATCAATCTGCCTTCAAAACTAGCGATGCTGGTTTATTGATACGGTCTGATGGTCTTTTTATATTTTGGACATATCACGCTCCTCACATGGTTAGCGTTTTTCTTTGTTCAAGGATTTTGGGTACTTTAATTTTTATTTGGAACAATGGACATCGATACTCTATCTGTTGCTTTACTATTCTACATACTTCTATTTCACTTTCTTATAGATGCCTCGGGCATATTTGGATGCTTTCTCAGATTTGTCGATAATCCCCATGTGGACCGTTACTAGGTTTTATATCATGTCCCTGTATGTGACATGGGGTATTTTTCTATCATTGTTTGGGGTGGGACTTCCACTTTTCTAGATGGATATTTGGGTTCCAATATTCAGATGTAAAAATGTAATGACTTCATGGACTGTTTTACTTCATATAATATATTCAAAACAACCTTTTTTCTCTTGTGAAAAAAAAATGATTAATGTTTATCACTCTGCCTTCAAAACTAGCGATGTTGGTCTATGTTGCTGGTTTATTAATATGGTCTAATGGTATTTTTATATTTTGGACATATCACACTCCCCACATGATTAGCGTTTTTCTCTATTCAAGGATTTTGGGTACTTTAATTTGTATTTGGAACAATGGACGTCGGTACTCTATCTGTTGTTTACTATTCTACATACTGCTATTTCACTTTCTTATAGATGCCTCAGGAATATTTGGATGCTTTCTCAGATTGTTGATAATCTCCATGTGGACCGTTACTAGGTTTTATATCAAGTCCCTGTATGTGACATGGGGTATTTTTCTATCACTGTCTGGGGTGGGACTTCCACTTTTCTGGATGGATATTTGGGTTCCAATCTTCAGATGTGAAAATGTAATGACTTCATGGACTATTTTACTTCATATAATATATGCAAAACAACGTTTTTTCTCTTGTGAAAAAAAAATGATTAATGTTTATCACTCTACCTTCAAAACTAGCGATGCTGGTCTATGTTTATGGTTTATTGATATGGTCTGATGGTCTTTTTATATTTTGGACATATCACACTCCTCACATGATTAGCGTTTTTCTCTGTTCAAGGATTTTGGGTACTTTAATTTGTATTTGGAACAATGGACGTCGGTACTCTATCTGTTGCTTTACTATTCTACATACTGCCATTTCACTTTCTTATAGATGCCTCGGGCATATTTGGATGCTTTCTCAGATTGTCGATAATCTCCATGTGGACCGTTACTGGGTTTTATATCAAGTCGCTGTATGTGACATGGGGTATTTTTCTATCATTGTCTGGGGTGGGACTTCCACTTTTCTCGATGGATATTTGGGTTCCAATCTTAAGATGTGAAAATGTAATGACTTCATGGACTGTTTTACTTCATACAATATATTCAAAACATCGTTTTTTCTCTTGTGAAAAAAAAATTGATTAATGTTTATCACTCTGCCTTCAAAACTAGCGATGCTGGTCTATGTTGCTGGTTTATTGATATGGTCTGATGGTCTTTTTATATTTTGGACATGTCACACTCCTCACATGATTAGCGTTTTTCTCTGTTCAAGGATTTTGGGTACTTTAATTTGTATTTGGAACAATGGACGTCGGTACTCTATCTGTTGTTTTACTATTCTACATACTGCTATTTCACTTTCTTATAGATGCCTCGGGTATATTTGGATGCTTTCTCAGATTTGTCGATAATCTCCATGTGGACCGTTACTGGGTTTTATATCATGTCCCTGTATGTGACATGGGGTATTTTTCTATCATTGTCTGGGGTGGGACTTCCACTTTTCTGGATGGATATTTGGGTTCCAATCTTCAGATGTGAAAATGTAATGACTTCATGGACTGTTTTACTTCATATAATATATTCAAAAAAATGTTTTTCCTCTTTTAAAGTTTCTTTTTTTTTTTTTAAATTGAACCCGCCGTCGCTGTACCGACGCCTTGTAAGCATTGGAATTGTGACAGCTTAAAAACGTCAGAAGAGCGACAGTATAAAAACGTTGGACGAGCGGCGTTCAAAATGTCAGACCACATTTCGTCGGAATTGCGACAGTTTACAAACGTCGGAAGAGCGACATTCAAAATTTCGGACCACATTTCATCATAATTGCGACAACTTACAAACATCGGAATAGCGACGTCCAAAACGTCGGACCACATTGCGTCGGAATTGCGACAGTTTACAAACGTTGGAAGAGCGACGTTCAAAACGTCGGACCACATTTTTTCGTAACTGTGATAGTTTACAAACATCGAAAGAGCGACATTCAAAACGTCAGACCACATTTCGCCGGAAGTGCAACAGTTTACAAACGTCGGAAGCACGACAGTTTGGGAAATGTCGGAAGAGCGATGCTTGTTTGGAAGCGTCAGAAAAACTGTCAATAGTGTGACACTTTTTAAGTGCGTCGAAACTGCGACGGTATGGCAAACAACATTTTTCCCACCCTCGAACTATCGCTCTTGCGACGACTATGTGTTGGAATAGCGACGAATTGGCCGTCAGAAATTCCGCCAAATTTTCTAGTGCCAAGTCTGAATGAATGGAATAGATAGGAGTGTTTTTGGGTCTATCTAGGCTACTTACCATATAATTCATGTGAGATTCTCGGTAGAGTCTCCTTGTTTGGTTAAAAATTGGGACGGTAGAATAAGACATGTCAAGTTGAAGGTTTCCCAGAAGCTTGGCTCCCCAAGATCGAGACAAAAGCATGCCATACTTGGGGGGAATGTCAACCACTACTTTGTCCATGACTAGGCTCTTAGCAGATATTTGTGTCATATAGACACATAAATCTTTGACTAGGCCCAAGCACTTAACCCTACTCGAATCGAAGGAATAAAGATCTTTGTAGGGCCTGGTTATTTCTAGGCCTAATCTCTCCATCACTACCTTTGGCATGAGGTTGTGAGAGGCACTAGAATCTAGCATGGAATTATGTAGGATTTTTTCGTGTATGTTTAGGCTAACATAGAAAGGGGTAATGGCTCCTTCTTGGTATTTTCCATCTACCTCGGGTCCAAACAACAGCTCTGGTTTGTCATCTGTTAAATTCATAGTATTGGTATCATTTCCTATGTTTATAACTTTCAGAACTTGAGATTTTTACATGTCCTAAGCTACTAGTTCAGTGAGAGGTATGGTTATTTTGATTTTAGCGATCTCTCCTTCAAAACTAAAAGGTAATTGGGCTTTAGACATATTTACATTAGTTTTATCAGCCATAAATGTTTCTACGTTTTTAATTTGCTGATTTTGATTCGGGGCTTTGGTCAACAGAGTTTTCTTAGGGCCATTAGTAGAGGCACTAGGACAACTTTTGTCACCACTTAGTTGGCTATTTTTGCCTTTGTTAGGATTAGTTTTCTTAGCCATTTTATTGTCATTTTCTGTTGTTCTTTTAAGAATGTTTTCGGGGGTTTTCTTAACAACAGTGTCTGAGTTGTTTTTCCTGGAGTTGTATTGGTTTTTATTACTCCTAAGATCATATTGCCTATAGAATTCCATTATGGAATTTTCTAATCCCAATTCGTGGTCTTCGAAATCTTCATAACTTGTTTCATCTTGTTTCGAGGAGAAAAAACCTTGTTCTTCTTTTGTGAGAAAAACATCACCCTCGCTATTAGAGCCTATTAAGTTTAGATGATTTTCATTTGGTTGTTCAATATCTCTTTCCCCCTCATCAACATAGTAATCTTGGAAGGGTAGCCTAATTTGTTGATCATTTTCCCTTTGTTTGATTGTGGTGGCTCTCTTCTAAAGTTCTGATTCCGATTTATGTTTTGGGGATTTGGTTGGTTGTCCCTAGGGGGTGTTCTTTCATTTACGTCTATTCTCTCCATAATTCTTTCCATGGTTCTAAGAAGGTTTTCAATCTTGGAATCAACTGAGGAGGTTGAAGGCATGGTCTCATCTTTGTAGGTTACCCTCTTTTCTGATCTTAGCCTAGTTCTTTTTTCAATTAAGTTGGCCTCTACACTTATAGCTCATTGTTGCATGTCTTCTAAAGTTAGGGGCTCTCTTTCTCTTAGCTGATAGGCCATGTCAGTGTCAAAACCTTTCGGGAATTTAGCTAAGGCTAGGCCTAGTGGGGGTCTCATGTTTGGCAGTAGTGCATTGTAAACACTATTGAACCTAGTGCAATAGTCTTGGACACTTTCCCTTGTGTTTCTTTTAATATTTTTGTATTCTGAGAGGATCTGGAGAGGGTTTTTCTTAATCTCACATTTTTTTATGAAAGTTTGGTAAAGGGAAGGGAGATTGTGTATGCTATTAGGAGTTAGGCCTTTGAACCATTTATTAGCTTCTCCACCTAGGCTTTGGGTAAACATCCTCATCTTCATGGTTTCCTCTTCTAATTTCATGTAGTCAAAAGCATCATTCATTCTATCTACATGTTGTTAGGCAGTGGTAGATTTTGCCCTGGTGAAGTGTGGGATTCTGGATTGGTAATAATTTGGCAAAGGTACTAATGGTTGTGGAAAAAACAAGGGGGCATACCAAGTTGCCATGATAGGAGCTAATGGTGGATTTACAAGTGGAGGATTTGTGATATGAGATGGAGTGTTTTTCACAGTGGAGGTGTGAATGGGTGTGGCAGAAGTACTTGGAGTAGCAAACTGATTCTGAGAATATTTGGGGTGAAAAGAGCCAAAGTGGTGGATAAGTTGGAAATCAGGTGGTGTGGAAGGACAAGCTTCTCCTCTAGGAATCTGCTACAAGTCTATGGGCTCAATATCGATATGGTCAATTCTACTCTGTGACTTAGTTCTAAAAAGGTTTCTCGTATGGTGCAAGTCAAACTGGGGATGTTGTAAGGTTGTAAGATGTTTAGGTACAAATATTGCTTTATGAATGGGCCTATTAGTAGCTAAGTTTCCAGTTTCAGAAGTTTTCCATAAAATATTTTCTAGGTCATCAACTATAGTAGGAGGGTTCAGGTTCGAATGAGATCTGGTATTGATTCTTCACGAAGCCAGACTTCAAACTCAAAATTTTGAGAGGCTAAATTTTTTTGAAGTTTTTCAAAAGGTTTACCTCTTTTTGTGTTTGCTAAACTCACATAATGTGTGACTAGGATTCTAGACTTCCCCGGGTTGATTCGACACAATCCTATAGGAGTCTAGGGGCAATAGTAAAGTTAGAAGGCCTAATGAATGCTAGTGGAGTCACCAGGTGAATATTTTTAGTTGTTTTGAAGATATGTGTCTATGGTCCACCACCAATACTGAAAAAAATCCAATCTAGAAATTTTTTGGGGTTTTATGAGTTCTTATATGTAGCCCTAAGGTTTGTAAGAGTGTCCTATAGTTGAGTCATCATTTTGCTAGGATGGTGAAAAAGCTAATTTCTACTCTTTTGCTATCCACTTGAGTTCTCTATGATTTGATAAGGTTTTCTGAAGTCCCGAGGGATACTTAGATTGTCACTGACATCAAAGTTTGCATCATGATCACCATTTTGTTAGTGATAGTGATGAGGTAGCTATAAATCATAGGATATTGTTTGAATAAAGGGCTTCTGAAAGTTTAAGGATGTATAATCTTGTGACTTACTCAAAAGGTCCCACTGTGAACACCATTATGTTAGGGTCCTGTGATTTGGCAGATTGGTAAACCAAATGATAGGGTAACATCAGATCAGTCTTTGGAGTCCTAGGACCTAGCCTTCCTAGGGCTCTCTCTATTATGCGAAGGATGTGAACTTGTTTGCTTTGAATGGTTGATTTTAGACTAGTTGTTAAGTGTAGGTTTGTTTTTTGTTTTGGTTGGGGTAAGATGATCAAGTAGGATAGGTGGAGTGAAAGGTTGTCAAATAAATGAGCTATGTATTCTATGAAGTAATTGGTATTTCGATCATGAATCGGGGTACATCACAGGGAAAATCTAGTGTAGTTAATGGATCTTTAAATTTTATGTGTGAGGTGAAATGGAAATTAAGTTTGGGAACCAAGGTAGGGCAAAGGGAAGTTAAGTATCCTTTGTCAAATACCTATGAATAGAGAGATCTTAAATACTACTAATAAAAATATACTATTTATGAGATAAGGCACACCATTTACTCCATAAAAATACTTTTAAACAAATACACATTCAAGATATACAATCCAGTGGAGCAAATGAAGACAAATTATCTAACTTCAATGATTCTACTTTCAAGATTTGAAAAAATATAAGAGACAAATAGCATTAATAAATTAAGAGGGAACGCCTAAACATCATTCACTAAACTAAAAATAACTCTGAGGAAAACTAATAAGCATATACAAAGGGAAAGATTGAAAGAAGACCTCTTTGGCTTAACCTAATCAATCAGTACATCAAAGAGAGATTTCAAGATAGAGTTTAGATAGCATAAAACAAGAAGGGCTTACCATGAATCATTTTTGTAAACTATCATATTAATCCAATAATGAAGTAGAAAAGCTTAGGTGGGCCTAAGGAGAAACTAAGAATTCCTTAAACTAACCCAACAGAAGAATACATGAAGACAATAGCAAACATGAGGACTGAGGTGCCTCAAAAAAAATTTCTTGTCTTATACTCTTCTGAGCTATTGCAATATAGAAAGATGGACATATGGAAAACAAGAAAAAAAAGAACAAATTAGAGATACATCACCATTAACTAAACTCAGGGATCCTGCAAGCAAGCCTTCATCACCATCAATAAATGCAAATCATCCACAAGCTCCACAACACTAAACTGTTCTTCAACTTCCAAAAACCATGTATCACTCCTAAACACATCAAAGTCCCACATTTACAATGATTCCTAATGCTACATATAATAAGCAAGGACGATTAAAGTCTAATAGATCATCTAGAAGTCTATTAGCTAATCAGAAATATCTATATTTTCCTTAAGGCCTTGAAAGGCCCAAGGCACAAAAATATCTAAAAAAATATCTTTTTTTGGCCATATATAGCAATTAAATTGACTTTTAGGCCCTGAAAAGCATATAAAAACTTTCTAAACTCACATTCTTCCTTGTCAACCACAGGAGCATAGCACACTGTGTCAAAATTTGAATTTATGCCAGGAGCGTAGCACAGAGACAAAAAAAATAGGTCTTACTGTAGTAGTTTTTTTGAGACCTTTCCGATGTCAGAAAAGGCTTTGTGATGGATTTTTGGAAAGCCCTTGAAGTCTAATTTCCAGATATACATTTATTTCTTTAATCTGAACTTCTTAACCTGTCCAAAAAGTGAAAATTCCAAGACTTCCAGGAGTGCAACACATGCCCTGAAAAGCAGGAAAAATGGTGAAAAAATGGGTTTTTTTTACCCTTTTGGGGGACCAAAAAAACTCCAATTGGGCTGAAAATATATGAGAATTATACATGAATGATGAGGAACCAAAAAATGCAAACCTTTCCTCCTGAAGATTTAGTGGGAAAAAGCATAATGCAGGGTGTGTTGCGCTCCTAGCCTCAAAATTTGCAAAAAACAAAACACTTGTTCAATCTCTCGCAAATTTGGTGGATGAGTGCCTCATGGGTCCTGGGAGACTTGTAGAGAAGCTTGGGCCAAAATACCAAGGCTAGCTTGGTCCTTTTCCTCCTTTAGCACTTGGACCTTATTTTGGGAAATTTTGAGTTTTTTCCTTGCAATTTGGTTTCATCGTGCATAGTGCTTGGCCATTCTCCTCTGCAAGTCCAAGTTTTTGTTGGCCTTCTCCAGCTTGACTCCAAGGTGTATTTTATCCATTTCAAGACATGATTCCCTATCATGCTAAATTTCCATGGCAAGGAGTTCAGTGAGGGGAAATTTTTGTGCTTGGGCTGATTCTTCTTCTCTCTGCTTTGCCAATGCTTTCCTAAGACCCATAGTTCTAGGTCTCCTTCTAGTTTGACCCTCTTCATCACTACTCTGCTCATAAGTTCCCATGAACTCCTCCAACTTTACTTGTGAACTTTGAGCCTCTTTCTGGTACTTGAGTGCTCTTGCTTCATAGATGGCCTGTTGACCATTCATCTGTTTGTTTTGCATCAGATGGAAGTAAATGATATCTTTAGCTCTCTCTAATACAACTTCCAAGTCCATGATTTGTGCATTCCTATCTTGTAGAAGGGATTTTTCAATTCTTGTTTCATTTTCCTCATCACTGTCTATGTGAATGAGTTGAAAATCCCTTTCCTCTTCATGATTTTCTTCTTCCTCCTTTACCTTTTGCTTACCTTTATCAATATTTTGAGTTGAGGAGGATGGCATGGCCCCTTGCCCTTTGGAGGTAGAAAACACATGCATCTCTCCTCTTTTATAAGTAAGAGGGAAAGGTGCAACAATTTTTACTTGAAAACCTTGATCATTGGTGACTTTAGGACTTCTTTTCTTCTCATTGGTGATCTCTGTACGTGCATCTTCTTCACCTTTCTCTTGACTGCCTTCTTGAGAGGTAGTTTCACTATATCTTATGCTAGCATCACTACCAAGACCCTCAGGACTGTCAATCTATGTTTTTGCAATGCTAGAGGTGTCTTCATCATTGCGTGGTACATCTTCATCTCCATGTCTATCCTCTTCTTCATCATTGGACCCACTGTTTTCACTGTCAAACTCAGCCTTTGAATCACTGTTTGCACTTTCTATGGGGTCATTGTCATAGGCACTCTCATTAGTCCCTCTTTTACTTTTATGGTCACTTTCTTCCTCATTAGGTGAGTTTTCTTAACTTCTCTGCCCACTGTCTTCTTTGTCTTGCCTATGGTCTTCACCTTCAAACTCAACCTATGTTTCATAACTTGCATCATCTTCAATTTTTCTATTCTCACTGTCCTTGTCTTCCGAATTTTTCCCTTCCCTATCATATATACTGTCCTCCTAGTTGGCTTCTTCTTTACTGTCTGGTTCATTACCCTCATTATTGGGCTCATTGTCCTCATTGTTTTTCCCACTACAATTGCTTTCAAACACTGTCTCTTGGCTGCTTTTTCCATCTTTGTCACTGTATTTTTTGTCCTCTTCACTTCTTTTATATGCCTCCTCTCCACTATCCTTTGTATTTTCAATTTCATCTTCTTCATTGTTTATTTCTTCTCCTTGACTGTCATTTGTTTTTTGACTGTCATTAGGCTCACTATTTTGGTCTTTTTCTAGCTCACTATTTTTCTCTTTATAAGCTGTCTTTGTCCCTGTATCCTCAGAGTCATATTCTTCATCATTTGGTCCATTTTTTTGGTCTTTTTTCTCATCATTGGGTTCACTTATTTCATCTCTACTTTCTTCTTCATCAACACTTTATTCTTTGTCATCGCCTTTATCACTTTCTTCACTTTCATCTTCCTCTCCTTCATTGTTATCTTCATGTTCTGATTTCTTAGGAGAAGGTGAAAGGGGGAGGTTTGTTTGAGGATATGATTCATTTTAAGAGGATGAACCATGGTCAGTGGAGGGTGATGGAGGTGTGTGAGGAGGAAGTTGAGATGATGATGGTAGACTTTGCAGAGGGAGAGGCTGTGGAGTTGTGAAGACATCATGGGTTATGAAAAATTCCCATGGGATGCTTTGTTGCTATAGTTGGTGTAAGACAATAATTTTGATGAGGGAATGATGAAAAAGGCTTGAAATTTGTTGGGAGGGAGGCCTCTTTTGCATCATGGAAGACATTTTCTCAATACTTTTACAAAGGTAGTATGGCAAATGTAGCAGCTTGGTTTTGGTGAAATTCTTGAGTAGTCTTATGTGGTAGGAATAGATTCTGGAGAACCTAACCTCACAGGTGAATTATTTCATAATGACCTTCATTAGGAGAGCACATCTGTCCAATAAATGAGAAAAGGGGAACATGGTTTTGCAATCAACTTGACAACTTGGTTTCAAAAATGGGTGATAGTGGCTCAGGTCCAAATACACTTGTTTGAACCACTTTTCACCCATGCAAGGTATTCCAGTGGCCATAGAGATTGCACTGGTGGTCATCTTAAACTTCACTCCAGCTAGGTGTAATTGGTGGTCATGGAGGTTAAGGGAAAAGATTTTGGTCAACTGAGGATGACTTTGGATCCTTTGCAGTTTCTCACAGAACTCATAGCATCCCACTTCTAGGAAATAGGAAACTATAGAAGGGGAGGCTGTTATTTCTTTGGTGTTTATAGGCTCAAACCTATTTTCCTTCCCACCCCTCCTCTACAGTTCCTTAGGCTTTTGACTCACCTCACCACTGTCAATAATTCCCTCTCTAGGCATTCTATCCTTCACCCCTGCCTCAAGACTTTTAACAAGAATTGACACTACTTGTGGAATGATGTGAAGATGGTGGATGAGATGATGAGGTTGCAATGATGTCAAGGCTCAACAGTGTGGAGACCAAGTATTTTATTTAGTATTTTACTTCCTTCTCTAAATTCAACCTTCAATTTTATTTATAATCCTACCTTTATAAAAATAGGAACATGTCTGAAAAGCTTAAATACCTCTCAAAATATCTCCACAGCTAAAGAAATAGGCTCAAGACATATTGTGGGCAAGTTGGGCGCCTACTGCACAAATTAGTCAGGCGGCCTCTGCACGTAGGGTCATGCAGGTTTTGAACGCATAAGAGCGCATCACACTGTGCATGCTATGTAGTATTCTGCTTGGGCCAGTTGGGTGCCCTTGTGAACTCTGTCGAGAAACTTCTTGAACGAATAGGAGTGTAGCAGGTCACCTCCTGCATGCTACCATGTGCCCTTGGGCGGTCCTGAACGTGCAGGTGTCGGGCTTTCCAGTAGCCGTTGAACTGATGGGAGCACAACACCGCCCCTTCACGAGGAGTCGGGTGCCTTCTGGGCAGATTCTACATGGCTGGGCGGGTAGCGAGTGTTTTGAGCACGGGTAAAGACTGCACGGTTTGACAGGTCGGGAAGTTGTGCACGTGGTTTTTCGTACAGGCGTGCAACTCCATTGTACAGGAGCGCAGTGCCGCATAGAAAAATACACTGGGAGGCGAGACAAGAGAGCAACACAGTTTTACACAACGCTATAATTATTTTCTCGAAAAACTCTGCCAGAAAACTTGTTTTCAATGCTTGGAGTTTTTGTCCCTTTATTTGCATATGAAAATGATTTTGAATGATAACTCTATCTTTTATACCATTTGGGAGAAATAATTTGGGGAAAAAACCCACTTGTCTAATGTTTTTCCCTTTGGTCTTTTTACCTTTGCTGACATTTCTTTTTCTCTTTTGCAGGTAGTGTTATAAAAAACATTTTTATTCCCCTTAGAATTTCTTTGGAGTTTGGTACTTTTTAAACCCCTAGAAAACTGGTGATTAGCTTGTTTTCACCATTTTTTCATTTTGAGCTCATGATTTCTCTCCTTGAATATTTGATGGATGTTGAATTTATTTGAGAGTTATGTGTCCTTAATACTGATACCCTTTTCAATCTTATTCCAACTATAGAGGCCTGCTTTCAAATGTCCTCTAAAAACCTCTTGGCCCTTTGATGGAGTTTTATGACCCTTTTTATCATTCCTAGAAAACTTTGGTTTTGCTTCATGGTGTTGATGCACCTTTGTATTTGTGATTTCTTGCATAGATCTCTTATTGGGCAGTCACTTGTTGTGCTAAATAGCTACAACTCCACTAATAATCTTTGTAAATTTGGCCTTTTCTTTTCTCTTGTTGTGGATGCCCTTTGAGGGGTTTTTTGCTTATTCCCCTGTCTTTCTTCTACTGATAACTATTATAGAGCATTCCTTCAGAAATGCTTTATCATAGGTAGGTTGTTATTTTGCAGGCTCTAATGCTTGATAAATGACATACCTTTGGAGGCCTTTGATGTCTTTGGAAAATGATAAGGTCTCCCTTATTTTCACTTGACTTCACCTTTGAATATCTGTAGAAATAGTAAATTTAGAAACTATGACAATGCATAACCTAGGAGACCTTATATGACTTATTGGGATGTCCTTTGGAATAGGTCTTTGACTAAAAATATTGAATCAAGGTTTGGAGTTGAAGACAGGGTTTTGACACACTTTTATGCATTTCCATCCTAGACAACTAAAAACTTTGATTTATCTAAAGAGCTTAGAAATGGAGTTTAAAATCACTACTGCTTGAGGCACTTGGTGAGTAGGGGAAAAAGTTTGGGTTACTTGGAAAACCAAGGTGTGAAAATAGAGGGCTTAGGCAAACATAAACAAAGTCTTAAAGTTAGAAGTGGAAAACATAGTGAGAGTGAGGGATATCAGTCCATGATTTGGTCTTCGGGGAGTGATAAGATGGCCATTCCCTGACAAAGTAGTAGGATAGTGAAAAAATTCTCTTAAGGATAATGAAGACAATGAGATTTCTAGAACTCACAAGATTCTTGAATTTTGTTTCTAGAAATCCAGGCCAAAGCATTTAGTCATCTAAACAGGTAAAAATTACTGATGACTAACACCTCCATCATTTTCCAAGAACTCATTCCAAAGGACAAATCATTTGCCACACCTAGGGATGGTTTTTCTTCAAAATATGTTTCTAACCAAACAAATATGAATTTAACAAATGTGAGAGATTTTTTTGTCCATCATAGGTCCAAGAAGAAAAAACTCCTTTATATCTTACACAGGTATCATGGTTTGGGAGCAATGTCAAAAATTTAGATGTCACCAGAGAATTGTTGCACTTCTGGAGTGACCTTGGGAAAATCTAGTTTTCTCATAGCTAGAGTATCCACATGAATTTTTTGATGGGTCAAAAGACAACTAAATTGGCATAGCTTTCCAGTGAGCTAGGATGAGCTTAATTTGGAGTTGAGGAAGGCATCCAAAAGTTGTCTTCACCAACACTCTGCATTTCTGCACCATCATTCAACACGTTTTTACCAGTATTGGGAGAATCAACTTTTGATACGTCAAATCAACTCCAATCACAGTAAAAAAGGTATATTTGAAAATTAGAAAGGATAATATTTCCAATTAGCTATCATGAGCTCAATTTTGAGTTAAGGAAGGCCTCCAAACGTTGTCTGCACCAGCACTATGCATTTCTACACTATCATTCAGCATGTTTTGAGCAATCTTTGGAGAAGCAAATTTTGATAGGAAAAATCTACTCAAATCAGAGAAAAATTGGTATAGTTAGAAATTGGACAAGATAATATTTCCAAAAATATATAATGGGCCCAATTTGGACATCGAGAAGGCCTCCAAATTCCCTCTGCAAAAAGCACTATGCGTAGGGAAGTTTTGACAAATTTTGGTTTTTTGCTAACGCCTATTAGTGCAGCTCCACTGGCGCTACGCTTTTCCCTCAAGCATCATCAGAGGTAAAAATCTAAATTTTTGGATTCCTCATGGCTAGAACAATATTATCACGAAATTTCATAGAAATTGGAGCAATTTTGTCCCCTCAAAAGGTCAAAAAACACCTCATTTTTCACCATTCTGCCTCCTTTTCAGGCCTGGCGTTGCGCTCAAATAAGTCTTGGGGATTTTAATTTTTGAATAGGTTACGGATGCTAAATTATAAATAAAAAGAAATATCTGGAAAAAGGACTCAGCAAGATTTCCAACGAGCCATCACGGAGAAAAATTGACATCAGGATGGCCCCCAAAACTTGGCTGCAACAGGACCTATTTTCTGCCTAAGGTGGCGCTGTGCTTATGGACAACACTGTGTGTTTTTGGCCAAAAAGTCAACAAAACATATAAATTGATGGAAAAATAATAGTTTAATTTTTTCATGAAAATCACTCCAAATTTGATTGAGGAGTTATCTTATGTTATCTTTCATTTATTAGCTTAGATATTATGTGTCTCGGGCCTTACATGGGCTACAAGCACATAAATGACATTTATGATGAAATTAGGGTTTCTAGAAGCCTCTTATGGTTTCCACCTCATCTCTTGCTAAGATAAATAGAGTATGAGGTTTCCATTGTAAAGGTTTGAATTTGATGATTTTTGAGAGGAATACATGGTTTTCTTGAGCTTGAAGAAGAAATTGGTTTTGTGGAGTTTCTGAATGGATTGCTTTGATTGATGATGAAGGAGGATAGCTTGTAGGATCCCTGAGATTGGTTATTGGTGAAGTGCTTCTCTTTCATGTTATTGTTTTCTCATGTTTTCATTATGTATCCAACCTTCTATGTTGCAGTAGAACAAAAGAGTATAGGCTAAGAAATGTTGTTGGAGGCACCTTAGTCCTTCCTGTTGTCTGTTTCCTTGATGTTTTCCTCTGTTGGGTTTGTTTAAGGAATTCATAGCTGCTCCTTGTATCTACCTATGCTTGTTCATTGCATGAATGGTTCAATACAATAGTTTCAAATATGTTTTATGGTTAGCCCTACCTATTTTATGCTATTTAAACTCTATTTTGGAATCTCTCTTTGAAGTATTACTTGTTAGGTTTTAGCCAAAGAGGCCATGTTTTGATCATGCCCTTCATCCATGCTTAAGAATTTTCCTTAAAGTTCTTTGTAGCTTGATCATTGATGTTTAGGCATTCCCTCTTCATTGATTAAAGTTATTTTTTATCTTGAATATTTTCTAAACCTCGAAGGTGAAATCACTAGAAGTTAAATGAGTTTCTCGCCTTCTATATTTCATTGGAATGTTTGTCTTGAATTCTTATTTGCTTAAGTTGAATCAAAGAGTTACTGGTTTGCCCTGTCTATTGATTACTTCTTCATGTTATTTAGTATTTGAGACTATCCTGTTTAAAAGTATTTGTTTAAGGATTATTTACTGCCCTTATACACCTACTATGTTCAAAAAATTATTTTTCACTTCACTTCACACATACCTTAAGGATCCATTTAACCATGCTACATTTGCACTGTTATGCATCTTGTTTCATTATTGAGATATCCATGACTTTCATAGACTCCATAACCCAATGATTTGAGGACCTATCACTCCACCTATTCTGTTGGACCATCTTACCCAACCAAACAAACAACAAACCCTATACTTAAAAACTAGCCTAAAATCAAACCCTAAAAGCAAAAATTTCAAATCCTTTGCATAAAATAGAGAGAGCCCTCTCTGAGTCCAGGAAGGCTAGGTCCTAAGACTTCAAAAACTGGTCTTATGTTACTCTGTGCATTTGGTCTACCAATCTATGAAATCATGGGACGCTAACATTTTGGCAATCATGGTAGGACCTTCTAAGTAAATAACATCTTAGACATCCTTAAGATCTCAAAAAACCCTCAAACATCCTTAGATTAGTATTCATTTGTTGATGGTGGACAACAAGTTCATCCTTAAAACAGTAAGCATCCTCCATCTAGCGACTCCACTGGTCTTCAGTAGCCTTTTTGACCCCACTAGTTCTTATAAAATCCCCGAGGAATGCATTGAACAATCATAATACTATTGATTGTGGAAAACAAAGTTGAAACCTTCCACCTGGCGACTCCACAACTCTCAATAGACCTAAAGACTCCATTGGTAGAGAACTCTAGACTAGTTGAAAATATTCAGTGACCATTTCTGATTTACAAACATGGATCCAAGGATACAAACGAGATATGCTCCGATGAACAGAGCTCACATCCCTGGATTTTCACATAAAATTCCTCAGATAAATTGGTTAGAAAAGTTGCCTATATTTCAAGATGAAAAATGCGATGACCCCTTATTACATCTCATCAAATTTCATATACATGTATGGAGGTTAAAGTTTGAATGGCACAAAGACTGGCTCATGAAAATATCTATGGCAACATTAGAGGGTAAGGGAAGAGAATGGTATGAATGGCTGAAGCCTGGTAGTTTGTTTTCCTTAAAACATCTCCACAAGGTATTTTGTGAGCATTATAAAGAAAATTATCCATCTCTATCATTAGCTGGAAATTTTTGTGATCAATCCGAAGATCTCATACAATACCGTGTAAACATTGATGAAGATTTAGGAAATTTGCATCCTGAGGATCTATTAGAAGCCATTCATAAATTTCATTCTCAAGATAGATATCATGATAGCCTAGAGGAGTTAGGTGAGGAATAACCCAATCAAGAAATAGAAGAAAACCCACAGGATCTCTCTGCAGGCACAAGTATTGATTCACCATCTCTTCTAGGTGAGGCTCAAGAAAACATTCAGCCCCAAGATCAACCTTCATAAGAGAAAGAGAACTAATGTACTTCTATCCAAAAAAAGAGAAAAATGCCTCCTCTTTTGACTAAAGTGGAAATCAATCAGATCAGAAACATGCAGCCAACCTCTAAACCTTCATGTGAACAAAACATTTATGTTCTTTCTCCTACTAATCCCATCTACCATAAATCAGAAATTGAACTTGTAGATCAATTCAAAGAAAAACAATATGATATTCCAATTTTCTTGATTGGTAACACTACTTATTTTGATGATTTTCCAAAGTTTAATCAGTATGATGACAGTCATGTGCTCCAAACAGAGGCTAACCTTGTAGAGCCATCAACAGTTGATTTGTGGGATGAAGTTTACTATCATCAACTTAAAAAAAGTAATCAACAAATACAAATCACCTATGACACTGATGAGGAAAGCCTTCAAAGTTTAGAAGTAAGTGAGGAGTCTCTGAATCTTTGATCTACTTCACTTCAGTCCATCAGAAATAACTTTCATGTAATTGGAAATCAACAGTATTTTAGTTTTGATGTTGAGGTTGAGGAGGATGATGAACTTCTTGAGCAAGTTGTCAATAAGAAGCCTTTTTCTGAAATGGTTGAGGAAATCATTTGGGACATGTAATCCTCCTTAACTCCAAATTTGCAGCCACCAAATTCCATTGAATTACAAATTGAAAATGAAGGCCTAGAAGTTGATAATCACATAAGGGTTGTTGCACTACCTTCTCAAGAAGATTTATTCCCAAAGAGTGCTCCTACTCATCAAAAATATGGCTTTCACGCAAAATTTAGCTCACTCTATCAAAGCACATCGGGTTTGTTAGAGGACAACATTGCAATATATGATGAGTCTGATAGTGTAGATGATCATGAGGAGGAGGTAGAGTGTCTTTCCTAAAAGAGTCCCAAATTCAGCCAAATGGAGGAAGAAGCAGTCCTGGATCAATCTCATTTTCTAAACCCTCACATTCAGGTATTGTTACAAGATCCCTTTGCTAATTTATTAGAGACATTTGAAGAGGAAGTGAAATATGTTAAGAGCAGTTTGATGCAAGGTTTAAAGAAAAGTGTAGGCACTTCTGTTCAAACACAAGTGAGGTGGGAGTGGCCTTTTCATTTTTTCAAAACCCTCAAAGAGCTGAACCAAGATCCCTCATGGAATCATCTACTTGAATGGTTGTATTGGAAAAGAGAGTTCACCAGCTGAATGTATATCATGTATAAGTTAGATTAGGATAGATAGGAATGCAAATAATCTCAACACTATGAGCATATTTCTAGTTTTTTAAAATGTTGATCCAAAAATAAAAAAATAAAAATAGAGAAAAGAAGAAAAAGAGGGCAGATTTGAAAAAGAGGTACGGCCCCATACCCAAAAAATAGTAATACTAAAAGTGTGCAAGCCTAAATGCCACTAATTGTTCAAAATAAGATCTTGTTCAGTCATCTAGCCTAATCATGGTTGTATATGTTTTTTTTGTGTTTATAAGTTAGTCAAAGAGAGCTTTTCAAATCATTCAAACTTGACTTCTCATTAGGAATAGATTAGGAAGAGAAGATATTGGTTCTCCATGCTAAAATTTGAACCAAAGAGAAAGATGAGGAAGCTTAAAAAATGATAAATCACAGCCCTCATGATTTCTAGTTTTGTTTATACAACAATAATGTGTGTGTGCAACTTATCCGAAAGCCACAACTCATGGTAAGTCAGATTGCCTAATCCTGATTTGAACCATGTTTTCAATTTCATGTCAATAGCTTAGAGAATGAAGTTTGTCAAACAACTTAATCTTGAAAAATGATTAGACTGGGTTGAGAATAAGAGATTTCATTAGCCTAATCTGAACTTTTGGAAGTAAAAGGGTAGAAATAGATAGTATTTTATGCTTCCAAAATAAAATGATCTCAAGGGTTTGTGAGTCTAAGTGCACCCTAGTGAAGAAAAAATGTTAGGCCAAGTACGATGGGTAGGTAGGAAAGAGGTTGAAGCAAACATGTCTTTTAAAATTTTGAGATCATAGCTTCAAAATAACATCAGCAAATGAAGAAAGAAAGATTTTCAAAGTGCAGTTAAGGCACTGGTCTTCAAAGCTCACAGATCTGAACTTTGAGGTTCTGGACACCTCCCGAAAAGGAGCCTGGAGCCACTGTTTATCATCCATAATTTTTACTATCTGTAGATGACTGTAGATTGGTTCTAGATTTTTAAAAACAAGATTCCTGAATATTGTGAGTTTTAGAAATCTCACTGCCTTCATTATCCTTAGAACAAATTTTTCACTATTCTACTATTTTTTCATTCCATGGTCAACCTACCACTTCTAAAAGACCCCTCATGGACTTATTACACTCATCTACATCCTATTTTCCCACCTATAACCTCATCACTTTATTTTTGCCTTGCCCATAACTCCATTTTCCATCTAGGGTTTCCTACAAGCCTAACTCATCCCATAATCCCCAAGTTCCTCAAGCATTGATGGTCTCTAAAATATATCTGTAGACTCTTTAGATAAATCAAGTACATTGGATTTTGGATCTTCAATACACCACTTTTTCAATACTCTATTTTACACTTAAAGATTCCAAACTAATTTTCAGTCAAAGAGAGGGAAAATAATCCCCACTAGGTCAATTAGGGTTTCATGTTTTTCAAGGTCATCATCTCCAAAAAGACTACCATTCAGATTCAAAGTTTGCACATAGGGTAATGGGATATCTTGACACTTTTTTAGAAGTAATAATAGGCCAACCAATAGAATAAATTTATAAGGTAAGAGGTGTGCTACTCAATGATGACATCTTGCAGCAAGGGAGACAAGAAAACAAGTGTTTTTGAGGGAAATTTTCTTGGTTTCATGAATTCCATGGTTAAATCATTAACAAGGATTGTATCCTGATGCTCTTACATCTCCCCCCATCCTTAATATACCTTCATAAACACTTCCCATCACTCCTATCCCTCAAACTCATCATTTTTCTACAAAACCTAGTCTATTGCCACAATTTGACACTTTTTGAGACTAGGCCTATGTTTTTCCCTTTTTGACCCCTTCCCCTCACTAAATCCTTGATATTACACTTTCCCTTACTCTCTAAAATCTATCCCTATCCCCAAAAATTTCCCCAATAATTTGGACAACCCTTAACCCCTTCATTCCCCTCCCTCTACAAGGCAGTCCTAAATCCCCTACACCAAACCCTAATTTCCTTTCCCAACTAAGATAGGGTTTGCTATGGAAAGGAGGAATAAGAGAAAATGATAAATATGATAGATCATATCAGCAAGCATAAATCCATACCAACTCATAAACATCATGCCTCCATCATTTTCCAAGAATTCATTACAAAGGACAAACCATTTGCCACACCTAGGGCCAGTTTTTCTTCAAACTATGTTTCTCACCAAAAAAAAATGAATTTGACAAACATAAGAGAGGATTTTGTCCATCATAGGTCCAATAAGAAAACAATCCTTCCGATTTGACATAGGTATCATGGTTTGGGAGCAATGTCAAAACTTCAGATGTCACGGGAGAATCGTTGCAGTTCTAGAGTGACCTTGGGAAAATCAGGTTTTTTCATATCTGAAGTGTCCAAATGACTTGCTTTATGGGTCAAAAGACCACTATACTGGCATATTTTTCCAATGTGCTATCATGAGCTCAATTTGGAGCTGAGGAAGGCATCCAAAATTTGTCTGCGCCAACACTCTACATTTCTGCACCATCATTTAGCACACTTTTACCAGTCTTGGGAGAATCAAATTTTGATAGGTCAAATAAACTCCAATAAGAGAAAAAAAGGTATATTTGGAAATTAGACAAGATAATATTTTCAATTAGCTATCATGAGCTCAATTTTGAGTTAATTAAGGTCTCCAAAAGTTGTCTGCACCATCACTCTGCATTTATGCACCATCATTCAACACTTTTTGACCAGTCTTGGGAGAATCAACTTTTGACAGGGAAAATCAACTCCAATCAGAGAAAAATTGGTATATTTCGAAATAATACAGCATAATATTTCCAAAACGATATCATGGGCCCAATTTTGACATAGGGAAGGCCTCCCAATTCCCTCTTCAAAATTCTCTACGCATGGGGAAATTTTGACAAATTTTGGTTTTTTGCTAAGGCCTATTAGCGCAGTGCCACTGGCGTTATGCTTTTCCCTTAGGAATCCTCAGAGGGGAAAATATACATTTTTGGATTCCTCATGGCTAGCACACTTTTCGGACCAAATTTTAGAGCCATTGGAGCATTTTTTACCCCTCAAAAGGTAAAAAAACTCCTCATTTTTCACCATTCTACCTCCTTTTCAGGCCTGGCGCTGCGCTCAGAGTAGTCTTGTGGATTTGAATTTTTAAACAGGCTACATGTGCTCAATAATATAAATAAGTAAATATATGAAAAGAGGACTCAGCAACATTTCCAATGAGCCATCACAAAGAAAAATCCGACATCAGGAAGGCCCCCAAAACTTCGCTACAACATGACCTATTTTCTGCCTAAGGTGGCGCTGCGCTTATGGACATCACTGTGTGTTTTTGGCCAAAAAGTCAAAAAAACATAAAAATTGATGGAAAAATGATTTTTTAATGTTTTCTTGGGAAAATCTCTCCAGATTGTATTGAGAATTTATGTTATGTTATCTTTCATTTATTAGCTTAGATATTATGTGTCTTGGGCCTTGCATGGTCTACAAGCACATAAATGACATTTATGATGAAATTAGGGTTTCTAGAAGACTCTTTTGGTTTCCACCTCCTCTCTTGCTAAGATAAATAGAGCATGAGGGTTCAATTGTAAAGGTTGGCATTTGATGAGTTTTGAGATTAATACATGGTTTTCTTGAGCTTGAAGAAGAAACTGGTTTCGTGGAGTTTTTGAACAGATTGTTTTGATTGATGATGAAGAAGGATAGCTTGTAGGATCCCTGAGCTTGGTTATTGGTGAAGTTCTTCTCTTTCATGTTATTGTTTTCTCATTTTTTCACTATGTATCCATCCTTCTATGTTGCAGTAGAACAGAAGAGTATACGCTAAGAAATGTTGTTGGAGGCACCTTAGTCCTTCCTGTTGTCTGTTGCCTTGATGTTTTCCTCTGCTAGGTTTGTTTAAGGAATTATTAGCTGCTCCTTAGATCTACCTATGCTTTTTCATTCCATTAATGGTTCAATATAGTAGTTTCAAATATTTTTTATTATTAGCCTATCCTATTCGATGCTATTTAAACTCTGTTTTGGAATCTCCCTTTGAAGTTTTACTTGTTAGGTTTTAGCCAAAGAGGCCATGTTTTGATCATGCCCTTTGTCCTTGCTTAAGAAGTTTCATTAAATTTATTTGTATCTTGATCATTGATTTTTAGGCATTCCCTCTTCATTGATTAAAGTTATTTTTTATCTTGAATGTTTTCTAAACCTTGAAGGTGAAATCACTATAAGTTAAATGAGTTTATCGCCTTCTATATTTCATTGGAATGTTTGTCTTGAATTCTTATATGCCTAACTTGAATCAAATAGTTACTGGTTTGCCCTATCTATTTATTACTTCTTAATGTTAATCAATATTTGGGACTATCTTGTTTAAAAGTATTTGTTTAAGGATTCCTTACTGCCCTTATATACCTACTATGTTCACAAACGTATTGTTCACTTCACTTCACACATACCTTAAGGATCCATTTAACCATGCTATATTTGCCCTGTTATGCATCTTGTTTCATTATTGAGATATCCATGACTTTCATAGACTCCATAGCCCAATGATTTTAAGACCTCTCACTCCACCTATTCTACTGGACCATCTTACCCAACCAAACAAACAACAAACCCTATACTTAAAAACTAGCCTAAAATCAAACCCTAAAAACAGAAAGTTCACATCCTTTGCATATAATAGAGAGAGCCCTCTCTGAGTCCAGGAAGGCTAGGTCCTAGGACTCCAATGACTAGTCTTATGTTACCCTGTCCATTTGGTCTACCAATCTATCAAATCATGGGATGCTAACAAGAGATACCTAGAATTCATACCTTATGAGGGGGGACTCATGCACGTGGAGTTGAAATGACGAGTGTTGGGCCTGAACAAGGTAGGGATTTTGAATTTATTGCAGGTTCCACATTTCGGGTGCAACCTGATAAATGATATATGTGTGCGAAAATTTCTCGTCCTAGTGCATGATGAAGATTTATGGGTAATAGAGCACATACATATTGATGTCACACTGATCCATCATATCATCGGCCACCCTTATCAAGGACTGGATCCCATGGCTAATTTTGGCTGGAAAGGATGAGAGAAGAAGGTGGTGGAAAAAATCAAAGCAACCTACTAGGTGTTGCGCCATAGCCAAGGATTTGTAGTTAGTGAAATAAATGAACCAACCATACAATTTGGGACAATCATCTTGGAATGCAAGATGATGTAGAAGTGTAGGCCTAAGGAAGTCCCAATGCAAGTAATTGCACTTGCAGGACAGTGTGAAAAGGGAGTCATCTATAATTGGGTGCACTATTTGTGCAAGGAATTTTTGGAGAACATGAAAGAGGCACAAGAGGAGGGAAAACACCTATATTATGCTTGGATCCTTCTATTGATAGACCTGATCAGATGGAAGACCTTGAAGGAAATGCATTTTTCTGACATAGAGTCGTAGATGTGTGAAGCGGTCTAGTATGCCATACTATTGAGTTCCTCTATCTCTGCGCGCATTATGAAAAATAAAATATTTTGGGTCTTGGTCGATGCCTCAATCTTTCAGAAGATTCAGTCCAATAAAAGGTCGTCTCCAAATTTGTATGAGCAGTACAAGTTGATTGCGGATTTTAAAGCCGCATCCCACAACATTCACATCCACGTGAAGGGTGTATTTGAAGGAATTTGGTATGAATTGTCATATCTTATCATTGAGGACGATGTCCTACGCATCACTACAGAGTGGCTGCCAGCTTGGCTCGATCCATGCACCACTGAAGGTGCATATACCTCTATTTTGAGGAAGACCACCAAGCCTCACACTGGTACGAAAACCACTGAGAAGAACATGGGTGAAGAGCCCACTTTGAATACAACCATTGATACAATTTCCATGGAAACCAACACTGCACCTAGGAAAAATGGTGTTGGACCTAAGTAAACGGAGGAAAAAGTGGAAGTACATACTTCTAAGGGAACAAAGTGCAATTTTCTGGCTATAGGAGGGTCAAGGAAGAAATAAAAAGCCTCCAAAGCCACTGGGGAAGAAGAATTGACGTTGAACAAGGGTGATTTCAATGAGATAGCCAACACAACCATGAAAACAACTGAGGATATGTGGATGGACCTATAATCACAGTACAAGGCTTCACTATATGGGTTGTAGAGCAACATCCAAGAGCTGAAATTTCAAGCGAGCCTGATTCAGGCGAGCATCACACAAGCGATCCAGTTACAAGCGAGTATGTTTATTTCCAGAGCACAACCCATCACAATAGTTTTTCCTTCGATAGGAGAGGCCCACTTGGTTCATATCCATGAACAAGCCATTCATGTTGAATCCCCACAACTACGCTCAAAACTGAAATCCTACCCAGAAATAAATGTTTATTTGGCTATGTTATTGGCATAAAAACTTCATATGGTCGACAACATGATCATGGATGAGCTACAGTTTCGAGAAGCCAGTGCCTACCACCACATCATTGAAGCATATCAACATGTCGTATACCTCCAGTATAAGCACCAGAGTGCTGAAGAAGCATGCCAAGTAGCTGAGGCTCAGCACGTTGCACTAGAAGCCAAGATCAACCAAGTATCCAATGATGTGCTAGCAGTGCCCACCAGAGCCGCCCCATCAGAGAAATTAGAAGGGTTGGGTAGTGTACTAAAGGCCTCGTGCGCAAAATTTCAAACTATTCGTGTGGAATTTGAACATCAAATTGGTAATATTCAGTTGAATTTGCAACCAGAAACCTCACCATAAGTAAAATATCAGAGGGTTGCAGAGGTCAAGGAGGCTAAAGATAGCATAGTTTCTGTAGTTACACAATGAGATCAGTTATTGGATGAAGCCATGGGTGTCTGGACGTCAGCTCAAAATGACCCAATGGTACAGAAGTTGCACAAACAATTGCGTGTCAAGGAGCAGCAGTTTGCTGACATAAGGATGGCGGCTCCCACCATCGTGATTGCACAGCGCCTTGCTTGCCTACAAAAGGTTTGCGTAATTCAGACAGAAATCGAGGGTATAGATCACCAAGAACAGTTACTTAAATCAAGGAAGCAGCCATGTGTCGAGGAGGCTCTACAACTATCATAGAGATTGGATGGTGCACTGAAGACCCTTTAGCAGACTCAGAGAAGTATTGAACTTGCTACTAAAGGTTCAACTACTGAAAAATTGGTAACTGAAGCGTAGGAAGCTACTGCGCAAAGTATTCAAGTGGTTTTTCCTCTGCAAACTTTTATCACTTCGCTCCAAGAAAAGATGAAGGAGCTGACACCACAGAGACTCAAGATGAGTCACAGGTTTTTGTTGGGGGCTTGTTGGAGCGGGGTCCCCTAGGGTGAATTGTGAATAACGTTTTGATATGTATTTTTGGATATGTGCTCTGTGAAAAAATTTCAATGGGATTTGGGGCGGGTCAAAATCCCTCTTTTATCTAAATGGGTTGTAAAGGGTAAACTGAGGGCTTTAGACCATGGTTTCAGACCATAGTATCTGTGCGTTAGATGAATATAAATATACTTATATCGATTCTAGCATCATATATATGTTTTCGATCTAAGTAATTTTTTATGTTTATGTGATACATTTTTATAAGTCTGGGTTAGGTAGAAAGGCTCTTGCTGGCTGTGTGCATGGAGACCTAGTCTTGGCTGTGTGCGGAGTCCACTGGCTGTGTGCGGAGTCTGCTAGCTGTGTGCGCGGAAGGTTAATTGTAAGGGAAAAATAGATTGTACTCAACTCTTTTGAATCTAATACAAATATTGTTTTAGCAAAGAAAATGTGTTATGTTTTTTATATCTAAACTATATTTTTACTGTTATTTCCCTGAGATCGCTTCACTTTTGTTATGATCGATAATATATGCACGAGGAATTTTCTCTTTGTGCATGAGTATATGTTGATGGTTAAAGTTCATGTATAGATATACTTAAATTTATCGCGCATTTTGAAGATATTATTCTATTATTATATATTTGCGATGAAGTTGATCTTTGATATATCTATTATATTCTTTATCTGTATTGGCAACAAGCTAATCTGAGAAGTATTGATTTATATATGCATGTATCTATTTACAATATACAATAAGTTATGTTATAAAATTGTTTAGGTCCACCACATCAATTTCTTCCTCAGGTTGCAGAAACCTGGTTAAAACACCCCCCCATACTGCTTCAGGTGAGACTTTGATCTGCATTAGCAGGTCATTGACAAAAGGGCCAGAAGTTGGAGGGTTTGTTGGTTGCACCATAAACTCTAAACTTGGGTCAGAAATCTTCAATCCAACAAATGGTTTTGTTTATGGGACCGATATCATTTTAAGGGAGATTTAATGTTGTGGCACCCTACATAGAATGAATTGCAAGATTGTCTGGATAGAAAGAACCTTGAATTCGTGGTCCAAGAGAATCGATGTTCTAAGGTATCTGCTAATTAAAAAGAAGTTTTAGAGGTATATCTATATATAATTTCACAAGATATTCATTTCCTCCTTTGAAACTGAGTTGCATGAATGGTTGTCACGATTGAATAAATTCAATAGCTGTGCGAAGGACGACACAGTCACTTAGTGGACTCCTGAATTAATACAAAAATTAGAAAAGACAAGAAATAAGATCAACCATGCGATATATAATTGGATCAATCGTGTCTTGGGAGGATTTGTAACTGAATGTTTCATTGATCATTTTGTTTCATACTCTGAAGAAGGAAGGAGATTTTTCAAGGGCCCTAAAGGTAAGTTCCCACACTCTTTGAATTTATTGCTGAAGGTGCTATTATGTGAACATGGCTCTATTTGCAAACGTATTGTGTGAATGTCTCGAAGAGGCCCGAATACATGCAGTGGACGAATTTACCATGAAAACCTAGAAGAAGGGTTTGTTTACAGTCCTCTCAAGGGTATATATCAGAGTGAGGATGAGCTAGAAATTAGTAGTTCTAATGAGTCTGCGCTCTGAAGAAGAGGAAGTATCCCAAGAAAAAGTTTCACCAGATCATAACAATCAGGGAGCCTTGACCATCATTCAAATCTCATCCACAGCACTTCCACACTCATCTCACAAGTCATCCAATCCACCTCCACCTCCCCAGGCGCAGATATGACCGCATCTATGAAGCTTCCTACTTTCAAAGGTATTGGAAATGAAGATACTAAGAAATTTTTGTTTGTGACTGATTCTTTATGGAGAGCACAGTAGGTTAATAACGACGATGTTAAGAAAGTGTAGTTAGCCACTGCTTTCTAAGATCGCGTGTTGGACTGGTATAACATATATGTACAAGAAAAACCTAATGCCATTCTCGATGAATTGAAAGATGCCCTAAAATAAAAATTCAAAAATCCTAGGTCATATGCACAGTTTTTTACATAATTGAAAGAAATTCAGCAGGAGATAAATGAATATGTGTGGGAGGTAGATCACAAACTGAAGCACACTATCAGAGATCGTGGATTTACTATCGATGATACCCAACACAAGGAGTGATTCAATACTATGCTACTACCACATATGCACCAACCTTTAAGTCAATAGAATATTTCCACAGAGGTTGAGGATGTGAAGATTGTGATAAAATTAGAAGTTGCGTGAATACCTGATGTGCTTGCAACTTAGCAGATTTAAAGTCAGTTAGAAGCAATGCATTTGGAGATTCTGAATTTGCAGAAAGACAAGGGGAAGGAGGGGTGAATAGAAGTCTGGTGCAGACAATGTAAAGTTGTTGGGCATCATAAGGATGAATGTCCTGTCTTCAATGATTATCTGAATGTTAGAGGACCAAGCCCGCTGAAGAGTGCAGCAAGGCCAAGCGAGATACCTCCTATATGGTGCAAGATCTCTCCAGTCACGGGTCTACATGCAACATATTTCTATCCAAGGGTTGGAAAATATATGCCTGAGTTGAAGCAACTATTTTTTAGATTCTATTCATCGCCGGGACATGATGAAAATCAAAATAGAACTTTTGACATGATGTTGGACAAAGTTGAAATATATAGAATGTAGGCCGAACCTACCTCACCAGCATCTCCATCTCGGTGGAGTGGATTTCATAACAGGGGAAGAGAAAGAGGAGGTGGATCAACTAGTTGAGGAAGGGGTAGGTTATTTGCTACAACTATGGAGATGCTGGTCACTATGTGCATGACTATCCAAATTTGGAGTGACAATCATGTAGGTTTTGTAGACAATTTGAACATGTAATATAATACTTTCATGTTTTAATTGCTAATATGCTAGAGAAAAAGACACAGACTTTGATGCAAAATATCTAGATGGTTAGGGCAGAAACACGTGAGGAAGATCCTAGCATAACTATGGTCACCAGGAGTGGTGCAGCCACTACTGAGTATAACAAAGAAAAGCCGGATACTGACATTTGGATTTTTAAGGCACTTGAGAGATAGGATGGATTTGATTTTCATTATGCAATAGAGACTTTTGTTGAAGCGTGAAAGGGGTTTACAAAGGGAAGTGCATCGACATCAGGTAGACCAATGAAGGAGACAGGAGAACATGATGAAATCATGCCATTTTTACAAGCTTTCATTAAGTTATTACGCAACAAGAAGGAGGTAGAGAACCTTCAGGCATTGTTAAATAACTGCGCAAAAAAGGAACAACCTCCAATAGAAGATAAATCTGTCAACAAAATCTATCAGAATAAGAAGAGAATAGGGCGAGAGATGCATATGACCACTTAAATCTGTGCTTATGAGATGGATCATGTTATTCTAGATCTGGGGTCCGATGAAAATGTCTTACCATTCAACTGCACATGGGAAACCAACAAAAATCATTCCATTAGGAAGGCTATCGCAGGTCGTAATCAATATTGAAGGTGTTAACGTACTTGAAAATTTTGAAGTTATACAAATTTTGGATGATAATGATCCTTATCCTATGCTATTGGGATTCGATTGGGCTATTGATATGGATGGGATCATAAACTTGAATAGGAGAAGAATAGAATTTGAAAACAATGGAACTAGAGTCATAATTCCCCTAGATCCTGCAGAAGGAGAAATATACACATAGCCTGTGAGAATTGATGATGATATTGACCATATCTATAAGCTTAATTTCACAAAAAATATTAGATCAACCCAATGCCTTATAGAAGGCTTCATTGGGAAAAGGATAGCTCTTGCTTCTCATATTGAGATGAAGAATTGGAGAACTGGCAGAACTAATTACATGAAGTATCTACGTTGCACTGTAATCGATGACCAGATCTCTTCGATGCATGACATTAGAGGTACACGAACTACCACATTATGATCATTTAACTGATGTACATATGTTTTTAGGAGACATGTTTAACCATCGCAAAAGGACAGAGATTCGCTGCCCTGGATTTCAGACTGCGCACTACTTCAACACGATGGGGGGAGACTCATAAACAAAACATGGGCAACTGGGATGAATGCGCATGAATGATGAGATTATTCTTTGAATGTCCAAATATCAAAATGAAATAAGTATACATTGGAAAGGATTACCTTCAGAGACATTTCGCTAAATGAAGTGAAGCATGTGGCGTAGAACCGAGACCTAAGTGGGTACACATGTTCA
The DNA here is from genome assembly GCA_034641835.2 of Pinus albicaulis. Taxonomy (NCBI): domain Eukaryota; kingdom Viridiplantae; phylum Streptophyta; class Pinopsida; order Pinales; family Pinaceae; genus Pinus; species Pinus albicaulis. Next base: position 1,617,399,230 of record CM076582.1, read on the forward strand.
TTCATACGCTAGGAACAATACCTTCTGATTGGTATATGGAGACAGATTTGCACCTAGGTACAAGTGAATCATCTGTGTTGATGGAGAGTTCATTCTAACCTTCATATTTGAGAGTGGGTTTGTATAGATTGTCAAAAGCATTACACAACATTCAAGAAGTTATCTTTGACATAACAAAGCCAACAGTAGAGCATGCTTCGCCAGCCTGAGATGCACATACGGAGGATATTTTTAATTTCATAAATATGATGGTTGAATAAAATGAATAAGTTCCAAGGAATATTATCATTCCAGAAATGGAGGGAAAATACGCAGTTGTTGGGCCCTCAATCACTTCACTAGATGTCACAAAACTTCTAAATATTTGACATGTAAATATTATATCTAAAGAGAAAATGAAGTTGGTGAAGATTGGAGATTATTGGGATGATTACTGTTGGGGGGAAATCTACCCTAAGGTCTGGGTTGAGGGACCTAACTGAGCGAAAGACATACAATCACAAGAAGCATTCAAATTACAAGTCCTAATGTGTAAACTAGAAACCTAGGAATAGGTGACCTTACCTATATGTCCTATGTTTGAGGTCGATCCCGCTGGGTGAAAATCCTATGATACTCTTCATTCTTCGAAACCTACAACTCACTCAAGAAAAATCACAAAGAATAGTTGTACAACATATATATCCTAAATGTTAGTATGCTAGATCATATAAACTCATAAAATATTCATGAAATAATTATTACAAGATCATTAACATTTATATGAAACATATAAAGACATGACATCAAGAACATGACAAAGCTTCTTTTATTACTGTATGTAAAAATAAAGTGGAGATATCACTTGAAATCATTCATGGCTCCAAGAGAAACCGTCCTTTGGATCTGTCCAACCCAAGCCTCAATAATCTTCTTCCATAAGAGGTGCACAAAGGATGTCACATAGGGAGGGTAAACATCACAAGGAAACGAGGGTTTCCTGAACCTGGGAAGTGTAAGAGGCACATGGATAATCAAACTTGATCTAGACTATAACATGATATAGTATCAATAGCATTCTCACTCCTCCATTAGGCCTTCCTAATGAGGTTTATTTATACTTCCTCAAATCAATTTTTTAGTTGGGAAACAGTTTGTCCTCGGGCTGGTGTAGTTGGTTCTTAGGTAAAACCTATAGACCCGGCTAATTAATAGGGATTTTTTTACTTTTTAATATTTTAAATTGTATACGTGGGTCAGATATGAGTGGACTCGTGTCTGCACATGTAAAATTCTCGATAGAGTCACATATGGAATTCAAAATAATGTTTTTTAAGAATTTGACCAAGTCTGAAAGGAAAAGGTTACCAAAGGCCAATGCACAAGTCATCAAGTATATAAAGGTGATAAATGATGCTATAACAATGAAACAATAGGAAATTTTTCCGAACTACTGATAGAGTATCAAGACTTATTCCCTACAAATTTCTCAGAGTTGAAAGGGATAATTGAAGAGCTTGGAGTCATGGAGATCACTTTGAAACATGATGCACGTCCGGTGAATTAGTTCCCATACAGAATGAATCCAAAATATAAGCATAAGGTGAAGGAAGAGTTGGATAAAATTGTTGCTGCACGTGTTAACACTGGAAAATCGTACAGCAGAAGACGACATCAATTAATGTCGAGCCTAAGGATTTACAGGACAGGGATACATTATGGAATCAAGAAGTATTTAAAATATCTAAGGTTTTGAGAAAATGAAATTTGAACTAGTCATCAATGCTCAAATGCACGCTTTTTCCTTCGAAAAGAGTGCCTTCTGCGCGCATTGGAGCCCGATAAGCACGCATTCCTGGAAGTGGAAAAAAGTCACTTTCCGAGACCACAAGCAAGCAAAGGAAAGTTTCTCCTTATGTGAAAGCCACCTAAGGACACCACCAACACCTCCTTAGGCATTGTGTGAGCACACAAAAGCATATTTGAGCACACAATGGAATCATACCTGTCCCTTGGGTCACCATCCATCCTGTACCAAGGGAGGGAAGGAGGATTTGAAGCTCACCTATATAAACCCACCAAGAGATGAAAAAATGGTGATCACAAGGTTATGCTGGCAAAAGTTTCCCAAGAAACACCAGCATCATGTGTGACCCAAGGAGCTGGAGTAAGAGAGGACTCGATGGTTGGCCACCCAACATCTTAGTCCACTACAACAGAGAGAGAGAGAGTTAGACTGCGTCAGAAGGCAAAACTTAAAGGACAAACATCCTTGCATCGAGACCTAGAGCCATTGCCTAGGGGCCCTTTGGAAAGTTGGTAATATTTTTTTTTCATTCCAAGCATTCAATAGGAAGAGGCCATCAAGCCATTGTTTACCTTGTTACTGTTTGGAACTCTCTATTTAGCTTCTTTTGTGTTTTTAGTTTTAGTTTTTTAACAGAGCATACTTTAGCGTATTACTTCATTTAAGTTTTATGCTTTTGAGCTCACCCCAGATACTACCTGTTACCCATAGTTTATAGGATAGACAACACTCTCTAAAATCATACAATTTCGTACACCCACGTGTCGAATCCACCACAACAGGATTGGCGACTCCACTAACGTGTTTCAAGTTTATGTGGTTGTGCCATCTTTTGCAGGAGACACTTAGTCTATGCTGGAGTGGAGCTGACAGTCCTCTGACCCATCTTGCAGTCCCTAGACTCATTGAGGTCACAGACTGTAGAAGGAAGCTCCTAATTTTTTTACTTGCAGGAATTTTGCGCACAGTTTTTTCACACAGATGCATAGGGTGCACGTTCAGAAATGACCCGCGTGCAGGAAAGCGCACCTATCAGAGTTTTTTGCGCGCAATTTGCAGAGAGATTTTTTCTCCCTATCTTCTGCATTTTTTCTGCTTGTAAGTGTGTAGGGCAGCCCCTAATGTATCTGCCAACACCTGTGTTGATACCCCATAGCTTCTAAGAACTGATTTTTGCTGCTTTTTGTAGGCATTTAGTTAGTTTTCATTTAAGTTGGTTTTTTGCAAAAAGTGTTCACATATTTTAAGTAGGGGGCGAATTAACCATTGCTTTCTGAAACAATTTATTTTTTTGAAAATTCTGGTATGCACACTTAGTTTAACTAGTCCAAGTAAGTGGCTCATGACCACACATGCATAAGCTAGTGTAGAAATTGTTTAGTTTAAATTTCAACTTTTTCATTTAGGAAATTGCGGGACTAGGATTGAATCGCAAATTAGAGCAAGTAATCTCTGTTGTATTTGCAGCATTGGGTGACCCTAGAGAAGCATATGAACACTCTACATTTGTGATTCACCATCTCCCTTTAGTCACTCACATAGAATAATTAAGAGGTTTTGGAAGCAGCCCATTATCTGCAAATGATTTTAATTTGAGCAAGGAACAACGTCACATGGTTTAACTAGGGGACTTTTGTAAAGGATCACTGATATCCATATGTTCAAATTATGATATTTTTCACCATAAAATCACACACATTCACCCACTAAGAAAATAAATCCACCTAAAAATAACTTAAAGCAACTCACTAAATTCTCCCCACAGGGGCCACAAGAGAAATTATAGATTAAGTTAGGATCAAGGGGGTAGGCATCCAATAAGCCACCTTGATCACACTTCACATTTGAAACATAGAAGTTGTGTTTTTAGGGAGCCTTAAAATCCACCTATCAGCTCATGGAAAATAAAACCCGAGCATGGAGGAAACCCGATTCAGAGGGTGTTAGGCTTAGGTACAGTGCGTGTGGTATCAGTTGGGGCTACCTGACCCGGCTGATATTCAGTACTGTTAGCTGACAACCAAGAAGCCCAAGACTCGAACACTCATGTGGGATGGTGGTTCTTAGCGGCCAAATATAGGGCATCCTTTACCCTATAGGTGATGGTGTAGGCAAGCGCCAGACCCTCTACTCTTACCTTGGTTGATTCTCTTCGGCTGACTAGGGGCGTCGCCAGTTCTTTCGGGACATTGTGCCATCACTCACAAGAAATCATCTCAAGGCCCAGTTAATTTTCAGTGTGTGAGGACATCATTAGGTCTTCAAGGATTTCTTGAGTGTCACGCACAAACAAACAAAACCTTTTTTTCCTTGATTGCTCACATAGGTTAAGTTAAAGGAAAATTCATTTCATTTTCACTTTGTCTTATGTATGTGCCCATAAAATTGTCATGATCACAAACTCAATCCCCTCAATTTTTTTTTCCAAAAACCCAACCTGGATGACCCTCAAGCATTTCCAATAGAACCTCATCGGTCCAGGCATCTTTTGGACCTCCCCCCATTATCGGGAGGGGTTCCAGGTCTTTTTCCGTTTAGGCATCAAAGACAGAACATTGCCACAGTGGTTGGTTCCTCCTTTCTTGGAGCAACCTTAGTTGGGAACCCTAGCCGATCTCCCAACACCACACTACACATCACTCCCCCCTCATCCCCTAGGGGGCATAAGAGTACATCCCATATCAGAAGCCAGTTGAATTCACAACTGGGTACGTCACAGACTAACCCTCTTTCTAACCATAACTTCGTGTCTTCACATGTTTCCATGGTGTCAACCTCTCAGTCACCCTTCTTAGTGGCATTAAATCTACTGTATTTAACCAAGTTCACCAATGACCCCATCGCACATGACCCCAATTGGCCTCCCATGCCCACGAAGCTCCCTTTAGACATACCAAATTTTGAGGGCAAGAAAGAAGAAGACCTAGGGAAATATATAATGATATTTCACTTGTGGTGCTCATTGAATAGAATCATCGATGATACTATTCGATTGAGGCTTTTTCAATGCACTCTCATGTGAGTGGCCATGAAATGGTACATCGAGCAACCTCCTACATCACATAGAACCTTTAGCGCCCTCGCTACTGCGTTCCTCACATACTTTTAGTTACCCATTCACCACGATTTGGGAATGGAGTTACTGACTCATTTCAGACAATCCCCCTCTACGCACATTTCTGAGCATCTCCATGAGTGGAGACGGCGTCGCAGCTTATGCAAAGCACAACTCGACGTCCGAGTAATTTTAGATTTATTCTTGAAAACTCTGACAGCAGATATTTCAAAGGATGTGGCACACCGTAACCCCACATCCGAAGAGGATGCAATCAGTAAAGCCCAACAACTTGAACTGATCTATACGTAATCAGGATACATATACAATATCCTGCCTAATACCCCGTGCCTGCAATCTTATGAAGAATTTCCAGGTACGTCGAACTCTGCAGAAAGACTTATTGGGTCGATGACCCAAGGGTACCTAGGTAGCAGCAGTCAGAATCTTGGTTACACACATGGGTCTACCGAGAACATGTCTCAACCCGGCTTTCAAAGTCATCATATGCAGCAGCAAAATTTGACTAATAGGGCACCAGTGTATAACCAAGGAGGCCCTTACCCTCCGGCCGGGGGGACCCAGTACGTAGGAAGAAAAACTGACAGAATAGCTCCCCCCCACTGGCTAGGTGCAAACATGGGACAACAGTATGCTCAGTCCCAAGCACGTAACCCACCAATGTAAAACAATGCACATGTGAACTTTGTGTAGCTGTCCCAAAATCAACCACACTAGTATGATCAGGAGAATTACCTTCCTAACGTGGTCAAAATAAAGGTAAAAATTAAGCCCAAATGGAACCCTGGACAGGGGGGCAGCAACCAAAAGTTCCCACCGCGATCCCGGGCTGAAGATAACTCCAACTGGAACCAGAACCAGGAGCCAAGAAATGCCCAAAATCAAGGAAAAAGGCCACCTTTATGAAAAAACCATTCTTCTTCAATATGTGGTGAGTACAGGCACTATACTCACCACTATCCTGAACTCCCTGAGCTTAAAAAGCTTCAGAGTAACTGAGGGCAAGGAGGATCTTCCTAGAAAACTACAGTTATGTAAGAACCCTTCCCCCATCTAGGGACGGTCAACACTCAGCAGAAAAACCCCAACGATTCCGAGAAAAAAAACCATGAAATTTACATGGATGGGGAAGAAATTTTTTTCCGAACCCGGAATTGTAGCTATGACACCCCACAAGACACTGGTACATCAGGGGCTAGTACGAGCGTGCTAACTACACCTTTGAACATTCCAAAGATTCCTTTGGACCCATTGCCAAAAATGGTTAAAGGGCCTAATAGGCGAGCAGGTAACTACTCTAAATCAGCCCACAATTATAGCATCATAGATGATTTAGCCCAATCACTTGCTGGTATGTCCACTTTAGAGGTACTGCAGTCGTGCCTGAAGCAGCGGAAAGCCCTACTTTCTGCCTTAGACGTCTTCGACCCTACCGACATGCGCATGATGACTTTTGATTTAGACAAAGCCACCCGTAGGCTTCCCTCCATTGTCGCCTTCCAGATACCAGTATCGGTACAGAATATCACTATTCACCGATGTGTCATTGACGAGGGTGAATCCACATGCATCATGTCAAAGAATGTATGGCAGAAGTTAGAAGCCCCAGAACTCAAACCTTCCATCATCACACTCAGAGCATATGACGGTCGGCCCTCAACCCCTGTCAATCTGTTCCAAAACATATCGGTCTGCTTAGCCAGAAAAACGGTCCACATAGACATCGAAGTCTTGGAAGCTCACTTGGATTAAAATATAGTCCTTGGGCAGAGTTACATGTATGCCATGTCTACCATAGCATCCTCCGTTTTCCGCATCATGATGTTCCCCCACGAGGATTGAATCATTATATTAGACCAGCTAACACACACTAAAAAGCATCCTTTGACCAACACAGATATGGTTCTACCCTATGTAGACACAACCACAGATGGTCTTTTACGGTATCAAGAATATGGCCCTAGCAAATTCAAACTGTCGTCCATCCTAGGATCATTCCTAGGAGATCCTCCTATTATCCCTGAGGTATCACCCGATGCCACAGGGGCCCCAGTGTGCATGATGTCTACATCAAGCACCGAGGTTATTCAGGACATGGAATCAAGCAGTAACGACACCAAGGCATCAGCTATTGTAGCCTCCCTAGTCTATGCCGCCTCCCAAACTCCTTTCCTATACCCAACTCCTGGCTTCACCTCCCAACAGGTCTTGGAAACACTGGTACTACCCAACATATCATTGGCATTCCTAGTGTGGTATCTCATTCCCCCTCCAGGAACGCCAGCTACTAACATTACTGCATTTGGGTTAAAGCCCCCCGGTTCTCAGGAGCCCCAACCTACCCAAGTAGCAGCCAAAACTTCCCCCGCAAGGGAAATCCCCAGTGCTAAACCGGCAACCACGATAAAGAAAATTGCCAAGAAAGGAAATAAAGTGGTGACCCCCACCATACAACGTGAGTCATCAGCCTGTACTATATGTGATCTCACAGGACACCCTACTCACATATGCCCAGAGTTGGACAAATTAAAACCACTCCTCAGCTACAAGGCAGGCACCTCAAAACGAAATTCTCATAAAATGGAACTTGCCACCAAAAGTACAGGCAAACCGCTGCGTACCAATCACGCATGCATTCTCTGTGACACCTATGGGAATCATACCCACCATTTTCCAGAAATACCATGGTATAGGGATGCCTTACATGCAATCGAGTGATCCTATCAAGAGGATCCCTCCATCCAGTCTATTAATGACTAGCCGCACACCATCTTGTACTTACAAGAGGAGCACTGATATGTAGAGTGCCCCCAATAAAGCCCATTATAAGTTGCATGCTATGTGATGAATGTGGCCACTACCTTGAATATTGTGTCGCATTGGAACTCATTTCAAATGGAATCCAATCGAAAGGGTCTACTATGTGGGACTATAGGCAGCACAATTCACATGCCCGTTATGCTCCGACAATCACTTATTGGAGGATTGTCACTACATACCCCGCTTCCAACTAGCCCTTGCTAGCTTCCTCTCAGCCATAGTTCGTCTCTCCCAAGAAGATGATATGGATGCCGAATCCATCGGAAACTCCATGAACCAATCAGAGGATATGAGTAGGTCTATCATGTTCTTGTTAGCCAAATAATGGCCTAGCAGGGAACCCATAGTTACCCCCAGAAGCACTTCATGAAACCCACCCACATGCACGTTATGCAAGCAGATGGACCATATAGTAGTCCATCGCCTTGATTTAGTAGCATACCGATGATGGTACCCTGCCCGGCCTCAGACCATGCACGATGGGAGACCCATATCAGGGATATTTTTCCTGATATGTCAGGGTGATCATTATTACCGACATTATACTTATGTCTCACAGATTCGTCCCACTATCGACATGATTAATTCCATTGAAAAGAGGACGAGCGACCTCCAAGAATGGCATAAAAGATACATCGTCGACCCAACGACCCCACCACCGCAATGGTGTGTCAATTTGGATAAGACCACACACCAATCATGTAAACCCCAGGCCAAGCCTAGGATAACATGTGGCCTATGTGATCTAAACGATCACCGAATCAACCAATGCAAAGAACTAAAACCCCTTGCAAATAGTCTTTGTATAATCTCGTCTCTCCCCCAAAAGCTTCTCTCTAATTAAGAGAAGATCACATGCACTTACTGCTGAATTTTCTCACACTTTCATCATACATTTAAGTGCACACATCTCCCCAAGCTGAGAGCAGCTAGAGCAGCATTAAGTCAGCCACCCACCAAAAAGAAAGGAAAGTTTCAACCCACAACGCAAAAATGGAAATAGAAGAGGACTTGGTATACAACCAACCCTTTCTACGTGTCCACATCTGGAACATTGAGTAGTGTAGATTTTCACACTATCTACTCTGTCAGCGTTGTGATACCTTGCACCATTTGCACCAGTCATAATCACACGCCAGAGGGATGTCTGTTGCTACAAATTTCCAGACATCTCTGTGATAAAATCAGCTTCCATCTACCAGGAATTGAATATCCTAGCGGGAAGGCCAACTATTAGCTCACTCAGGACTCCATTGCAGAGATCCTTCCCTCGCAGCATGCCAGCGACACAACTCATCACATACGGCTTGTGTCATCGCATGCCCAAAACAGGATTTTAACAACCTCCCCATCACAGGAATTCGGCTTCATTCCTATCACAAAAAACTAAGGCACCTTACACCTTTACATATATTTCCATGAAATCCCAAATTTTCATACAGCCATCGAACTCCTTGATGACACCCAACCTCTAGAACAAAACCTAGTACAACTAGAGTTAGTTGACAAAAATAGGCGGCAATCTCTACAATATAGTGAGGCCCATAAGAAAAGGGTAAAAGCATCATTCAACCACCACATCACCCCTCACACATTTACTAAAGGAGAGCTAGTCCTTCGCTATGATGTCGCAAAAGAAGCCTTAGGGCCAGGAAAGTTTGAAACCTTGTGGAAAGGGCCCTATATTATCAAACATTGCCTACTACAAGGGGCATATATCTTGACAGAATCGGACGGGACCTACCTCACTAACCCCGTCAATGACCTTTACCTCAAGAAATTCTACCCATAAGGGCCCCTGTAGCCCTTATCCCCTAGAGTTAGAGTACATAAAAACCCAAGTACCAAAATATTTTTGACCCAACAAACCTAAACACGCTCAAAATATCACCACGGATCACCAATTTGAACCCTATTTCAGATTTGCTGATGTAGCATCGCGATGGTCTCAAAACTTAGCTCTAGCCACCTGGGTCATCTACTACCGTGACTGATTACCACTATGTTTGTTAGTATGAATCCTTTGTCGAAGTGTACGAAAAAGGACCACTTTAGCTACGCATAACTAATAGCCCTAACAACAAAAGTGGCTGCCAATATCTTCAGATCTGCAGTTAGTTGGACATAAAAGAGCTGCAAAAACCAGATCTATGAATGGAAAGACATTAAGAAGAAAAAATAAGGGTTTGCTCCATATACCAATAGACAAGACAAGAACAATTTTTGAAAGAATTTTTATATTGATTGGGCACCTGGGAGGAAAACAAGAAGGCGTATCCAATTCTCCTCAGTGGGATGGGTTCTTGGAAGTCCTCAGCGCTTCAGATCTAAGATTTCTCTCTCTTGTTGGTGTAGAAAACCCACACAAAGAATGGAACTCAAAGGGAGCTCACACAGCAAATGGCAGAAAATGGTGACAAAGTGTATAGATCCAGAGTGATCTAATAGGCAACAAAAGGTGAAGAATGGTAGGAAAAACCCTCCCATTTATAACAAAATATTGGGTCATTCTAGATCTTGGTGCATGGGTTAACCAGATCTAGATCCACTTTTTATGGAATATTTTATTATATTTGTTGGAGGGAAAAGGTATTTGACTTGGGTCAAATCCCTTAATTTGTCAAAAATAAATAAATAAATGATTTCTTTATCTTTTTAAGGAAACGGTTAGAAGATAATCAAATAAATAATGATTTATTTAATTATTTAAGGAAGTGGTTGAAAGATAATTAAATAAATAATGATTTATTTAATTATTTGTGGGTTATTTGGTCATATTTAACAAGGAATATTATCTAAATAAGGTTTAAATAATTATTCCTAGAAAATAATAAGATAATAAAGGTTTATCTAATTAATTTCTTTGATTTTGGGTTAAACATGACTGGGAATAATAATTAAATTATGGTTTAATTAATTATTCCATGAGGAAAATCAAAAAAATATAGGTTTGTTTAATATTTCCTTTTGGGGTTTCCTGTTTTTAACATAGTGAAAGCAATTTTACTTAGGGTAAAATTGGTCTTACATGGTGTACTTGGGTCCATCTAATGATAATAGGTTAGATGACCAAAAAATGGTGTAACAGATTGCCCCCTAGCGTGCGAGTGTCAGGAGCAAATCGTATGACCGAAGTACGTTGTAAGAACTCAATCACTAGACAACAAAAGGGAAGTCAGAGAGAGAAAGGTGAGGTAGATTGTGTGCTGAAGGACGAGACCCTGAGGAGACGAGACTCGCAGGTGCAACAAGTCTCTTTTTATGAGAGGGTACATGTGATGAAGGCGGCGGGGGAGGCATACCTATGCCCGCCGAGACAAAGTAAAAAAGAATAGTGTGTCCAGTAAACAAGGGACCGAACCATAGAGTACAGCTGACATAATTATGAGCCAGATAAAAATACAATGAAGAATCCCACATACATGTTGTGCCTGGGATAACAGCCAGGACTGGTACAATAATATCTGAGTACATGAGATAAATACAACCCAAATGCCCCCTGTAAATGGGGAAGGGCTCACAAAATCTGACTAATACATGCAAATCAAAGAGGCGCTGCAAGTGGCTAAGGCCATCATCATCAAATATCTGGAGCTGCATCGAAGGCTGCAAAGAAGAGGTCATCCGGGCATGTGGGGGGCTACCTGCAGGGCCACCCCCTCATGAGGGTTGAGACATCTCACACACACCCGGGAATCATCAAGAGCTGCTGCTGGATCACTGGACCATCAAGTATACGAATCTCGATCATGCTGAAAGGAGCTGGAAAAACAATCAAGTCAAAGGGAAATAAGAGATCCCTTGGCCTGATCCGAGGCACCGAACAAGAGTGGAAGTTGGAACCAAGGTACACCGCCCTCTAGACCTAGCTTCTGGAATGAATGTGCTAATGTCGACAGAAGGAGGTCCGCCATAGGTGAGGCAATGAGAGATCCTCAACTAAGGCATGAGAGGAAATAGTAGAGCGACGGACAGACTGACACTAATGACGATAGTGAAAATGGGAAGGACTGAGTAGCGAATGGACGACTTCCCTTGTTAGAGCATAAAGGGCATGAATGACATGGCAGCAACTGACATGATATCATAAGGGATAGGGGATAGTGGAACTGAAGGTCATAATGTGCGACACAAGAGAGAGACCAAGCAATGAAGGATGGAGGGCTTTAGTGGGGTACAAAGGGACTCGGTATAGACTCCATGGAGGGAATGGTGACTCAACTTGGATGCTCTAAACAAGGGCGACTCGATAATGCTGCCACACAGTAAAGGCCCCAATGGGGGATGGTGGAAACATGAGTACAAGATGGGAACTCATGACGAAAATCGACACGAACAAAGACAAGTAAGGAGGCAAGATGGTGCCCCAAGTACAAGTGTCGTAAGTGAGGAAATTCGATTTTAAGGAGAGGTGAAGTGATCCTTCTTGGATAAAATGTGTCCTGGTGAAGTCTCAGATCACGAAAAACTAATAGATACCCATTTGAGGGCTCGGTGAGAGCTTTCCAACGGTGCAGATGGTTCGTCAAACGGGGCTACAGTGTAGTCGCAGCGGGCGAAAGAAGAAACAGGGGTTCTCTTTTAATAAGGCAGTTTTCCCTCCAAAATCACTCATTTGCTATTGTTGCTGTGGTGAATGTAGAGAGGAGAGAAGGCCCTAAATCTTGTGCCGAACGTAGCGGACGAACCGACCGTTGGAATCGAGATCCGTCAGTTGCAGGTAAGAGGCCTAACCTTGCTCTTGCATTTTGATGGATTAAATTTTCAGTTTAGGGCCCATAATCCTAGAAATAACCCCTCCTTCATCTCTACGGCCGGGTCGCACTTTTTGGGCCAAAAAGTGCGACCTGGGAAGCAGGTTTCAGGCAAAAAAGTGTGACCTGTCCCAGAAATGGGCAGAAAACTGTGACCTGGGAGATGAGGGGGTTTTGGTGCTGTTTTATGGCTGGAAGTTGGGTTTTGGTGTTTGGTTATGGTTTTCCCGATCTGTAAGCTGACAAAAATGATGTGTTTGTGCAGGTATGGCAGATTTACAGGTTAACTGGAGAGAGAGAGACCTGGGGACACTACGGGCAGAGATCCAGGCGGATCAGGGCGTCCATCGTGTATTGGCCAGATTTGGGGTGCTCAAGTTTTTGGAGAACCCTTTGATGAGAGCAGGAGAACCATTATTGGCCTGGATTATCAGTTACTGGGATCTAGATCAGGAGGTCTTTGTAGTGCAGGGGCAGAGGATCGAACTGACGGTCCAGGATGTGTATTTCCTGACTGGTCTCCCGCCACTGGGGATGGTGGGAAACACACAGCCAGTATTGCCGCAGGGGTGGCATATCATGGAGTTTGTGGAGCGTCATTGTCGACCGGGTCTCCAATTCAAGGGGACTCGAATACCGATTGGGGATCTAGAGAGGCTAGAAACCCGTGCAGTGGCCGCAGATGTGCTGCATATCTTGGGCAACCAGGCGCTCCATCACATCACTGGGGAGAAGATGATGATAGTGGAGAGTGTGCTGGGTGGGCCCAAATGATGTTGGTGTCGCTAAAGCGACAATTGTCGCTATGCAGGCGGCAGGTGAACCATGATTGCTCATATGGGACTTTGTTGTGTGCCTTCTTCTTTGAGAAGATCCCGACCTTGAGGCCTCGTGTACAGCTTCCAGATGGGGGCCCGAGAGAGCCCAGGATGCGCCGTTGGGGACGGCTACTGTGCAGAGGAGGAGGAGGGGCGGTTGGGCGAGTGTTTCGACCAGAGTTTTTTGCCCATTGGGATCAGATGCCTTTGTACATAGACGACTATCCCTATAGTGGGATGAGCTACTGTGGAGATCCGGACCTGCCACTTCCGCCTGGTCGAGTCTGGGGGCCCGATGGTAAGTGACAGATTGCTATTCTTGTGTGGGCATGTTAAATTTTTTTGAATAGTAATTTAGGGTACTGATTCATGTACTTTTGGTATGCAGATATAGCACCGGTAAAACCGGCCGGATATATGGGACGACCGGCAGAATCTGGAGCTACAGGTCCAAGTGGGTCAAGAGCGGCGCATAATGAGGATGCAGCCGCCCTGCTGGAGGACATCTGCTGTAGATGCGAAAGGTTGTTGACCGGAGTATCAGAGCGCGGGTGGCAGGACTTAGACGACCAGTTCATAGAGCCATGTGTTGGTCTACCCTCGGAATGGTGAGGTGTCATGCGGCGCATGGCGATGGCCGGTCAGGTGATGCGCGATCTACATGCTGCAGGGACAGAGCCATTGGCCCGGGATCCTCTAGATAGTGATTAGGGGTGGGGCATGTGGTGCCCCCTATTATGTATGTAGGGGCAGGTGGTGCCCCCAGTTTTGGGTTTTTTGTAACATGCTATGGGCATGTCATATGTATCAAAGTAGATGGACTCTAAACACATGTTTTGCGACACATATTATGGATATGCATCGTTTTTTTATGGTTATGAATGTTATTGTCTTGTATGAAATGTGTGTGATAAATGCCAATCTAGAACATGGTTTTCAATACTATCTACATAGTGATTCTGTTCTCGAGGTACATGGTTGAAAGTTATGGTTTCAAATGCACGTATCAGGAGTTTCACTCGTAAATAGCGTCTAAACAGCACAGGGTTATGCACATGATAAACATCATTTAGTTGCATTACAAGAAGTAGGGAATCCAAACGAACGTGCAGATGAAGGATGCGATGAAAGAGGGCATCGGCTAAGAGACCACGCACTGCATCATATTCGGCCTGATTGTTGGTGGCAGAACCAATGCAGGCCCCGTTAGAAAGAACAAGGGCATGCAAGGGGGTGAAGATGGCCCAACCTGCCGAGGGTAGATTCTGGGAGTAACGACTTGCACCATCAGCGTAACCGATAAAGGGTGTGGACGGGGGGTCCTGCGAAATGGTGTGACAAGACAAAAAATGAGGGGAGGAGAGGCAATGACGGCAGCGTGAGTGAACAGAAGTCATCAAGTGGCAACCGCGGGAGGGAGTGCAAGGAGCAGGATGATTATGACTCATATACAAACTAGAGGGTGGTATATGAAGGCTATCGGAAGTATGGTGAGGACTCAGGCTGTGGAGGTCAACAGAGACACGGGTGGAGTGATCTCGTGTATGGGTAAGAAAGGGGTGGTCAAGGGACACAACAGGGGAGGATGCAGGGGGGCTAGGCTCCAAGTGTCTCGCAGAGGAGGATAGGTAAAGAATGGTTACAGTAGACTCCGTCATCTGAACATCAGGGGGGGGAATGTTGATGGGAGCGGGGGGATCCTCAGGCTGACCTGAAGCATACTGTGCGAGGATGGGAGAGGCGGATTGATTTTGTTCAACCTCATACTCTCGGACGACCTCTAAAGAGGTGCAGTAATGCGTCAGGTGAGGACAATGGTGGGATTAATGGCCATGAACGCCGCACAAAGCACAAGGTTTGTTGGTGCGGAGAGTCTTGGGGTTCTCGGTTACAGACGAAGAAGGAATGGAGGCTTCAAGGACCGTAGACTCGGGGAACGCGACTTTAACCATGGGCTGAATACGGGGCAACTCGGGACAAGCATGGGTGGCATGACCGGTGACATCACATAAGGCACAAGGCTTTGCGGGTGGAGGAGGGGCCAGGTCAGTCGTGGTGGTCTTGTCTTTGGGTGCCCCCTTGCGGGCTTTTCCTTTCTTTCCGGGAGCCGTCACGACGGGAGAAGGGTCCTGTGGAGGTGCGTGGGGCACAGTGGCAACGGAGGAAGCGAGGGGGACCGGTTGAACCGGTGTCAAAGCCATATAGGGTTTGGGGTGACCAGGAGGGGTGGCGGCTGGGGGATCAAGGTACCAGACCGGTATGCCCAAGGTCAGGTTAGGGAGAGAGAGGGTGGCCATGACAGAGACATAATATACTCCGGGAGGGGGAGCCAGGAAAGGTATCTGCCTACCAGGGAAATGACCAAAGGGATGGCTCCGAGATGGTTAAGGCCTGGGGGAACCGATCCAGGAGGATAAAGGGGTTCAGGGATACCAGCTGTAGGGGGTGGGCCAGAAGGAGGAGGGCCGACTGGCTGAGATGAAGGGCTAGGAGCGGGTTGTGGAGGGCGAGGGGGAGGTTGCTGACTAGCCGAGGCACGCCGTTTATAGGTAGCCTGAGACAATTGCATCATGCAAACATTCGATGAGCTGGGATCATTGATGGGAGGAGGAGGGAGATTAGGAAAAGTTCCAAGTAGGGAGGAATCTTTGTAAACGCCGGGGGAGAAACTGGTCAATGAATCGACGGTTTGCTTGTTGGCTATAGAAGAGATGGTCGTCTCAGATGAGGTCTGAGATTTTGGCTCATGATATGTCAACTGGTCAATGGTGACTATCTTTCCATTATGGGGGAAAGACATCTTGTGGAAAACCACGGATGGGACAGCAGACATAGCATAGGTGTAGCTTCGCCCCAATAGAATGTTGTAGTCTAGCGGGGCGTCGATGACTTCGACGTCAACGCAAACAATCTTACCGGCGAGGGTGATAGGACAATTACGAAACAGGCCAATGGGCTGGGAGGCATGACCGTCCCACGCTCGAAGGGTGATCGTGGAAGGGGCCAGTTCAGGGGATCCGAGTTGCTTCCAAACCGAAGCGGACATCACGCAGGTGGATGCCCCCTCATCAATGATACACCGGGACACGTTGGCATTCCGGATTTTGACTGGGATTTGGAAGGCGACGGAAGGAGGGAGAGGAGGATGGTCCGATTGAGTGGCGTCGAAAACAATCATTTGGTCATCAGCAGGATCTACAGCGCCCACGGCAGATAGTAGAGCCTTATTTTGGGAAGGGCACGACTGGAGGAGTTCCAGTGTGGAAATGGCAGCAGGAGATTGTGCCAAATCATCTACTATGCTATACGAATGAGCAGCTCGACCGGAAGCAGCATTTCGGCGTAATGGTCCCTTAGGAATCTTGGTATGAACCTCAACTTTGGGTTGAGGGATATGTAAGGGGCCATTCGGTGTCGAAAGAGGCTCTGTAGAACCTGAAGAAGGAGGCTCGGAGGCAGACTGAGCAGGAGGCTTGGGGTACTGGCGAGACCGAGTTTGAAGGTGAAGGTCGACGGTCGGGGAAGGATCGGAGTGCATCATAAGGATCTGGTAATCAGAGGAACCAAAAAGGGAAGGGGGAGTGGCGACCTGGCTGTCAGGCGGTTGGGTAGCCACGAATCCTTGCTGAGGGAAAGGATCAGTAAACACAGCTGGTTGGGTAGTGGCCACATTAGGAGGAGCATGAGGGGAGGCGTGATGTCCGCGCAATGTGGCTTGAGACTCCCACATCTGCCGCATCTGGGGTAAGAGGGGACAATCGTGGGTGTAATGACCATAAACACCGCAACATGAACAAGGCTTATTTGTGCGAAGCGGCCTGTCCGGCTTGGGCTGAGTGCCCTGTTGCTGGTTGGCAGTGTTAGGGTCAACACCAGGATTGGGTCCACGGGTACCAGGGGCAGATTGGTTTGGGTTGCCTCTCCGCCTTCTTTGAGAAGAAGGGGGATTAGTCGCGCCCTGCTGTGCAAATACTTGCCCTGGAGGGGGCTGTAAGTGCTATTGCGGGTTTGGAGGAGGCAAGGGAGATGGAAGCGCATATGCTGGAGGAGCTGGCGCACTAGGTTGCGGATAAAGGTAATGGTTAGGTTGGGCAAAATTGAGGTAAGCAGGAGGTTGGGCAAAAGGAGGAGGCATGCCATATCCTGGATACATACTACCGAGAGGGGGAAGAGTGCTGGAGGTGCTGGCCCCTCCCTGAGGGAGACCATAGCCCATAGGAGGTTGAGCGTACGGATGGGAAAGGGCTCCAACGATACCGTCGGCAGAATGAGATGCCCCCGGGGCGTTAGCGCCACTGGGCCTGGGGAGGTCAGGAAGAACGGTATAAACATAACCAGATTGAGCATAGATCAGGTCATATTTCAAGGCTATTTGGAGGGCGGCTTCTTCGGTTTGAGGAAAATGGGAGGCGACATCTTTGCTGATGGGAGCCGAAAGGGTGTGAAGGAACCAGTCCATATAAACTCGATCTTCGAAGGGAGGGGCTCGACATAAGCTCCGTCTTCTTCACCATTCCTGAACATGGGCGGAAAGGCGGGTTGAAGAGGATTGCTTGAAGGAAGTCAAGAGCTCCGTGCCAGTGTCGTATCAGAGAGGGAGCTGGAAATAAGACAAAAAGGCTTGGGCAAGGGTCGCAAAGGTGGTATGGGAAGAGGTGGCTTGTTCAACATACCATTTAGAAGCTTCGTCGGTAAGCGTGTGTTGGAACAAACGAAGATGGATGGAGTCATCGGTAATGGAATTGGAGGAACACCACATGTGGAAAGATCGGACATGATTGGTTGGATCTTCTCCAGCTTGGCCTTCGAACTTAGGGATGTCAGAAGGGAGCTTGGTTGGCATGGAAGGCCAACCAACATCGTGGCAGATAGGGTCATTGATCAATTGATTGAAATCGGGGAGGCTGAGGCCTGCAATGTATGGCAGCAAGGGGGTGGCTGGGGTAGTTCCTGTGGCGGTTCCGCTAGTAGTCGGGCCGGGAGAACCGCTAGCGTTAGGCCCTGGACCAGACATAGTGAAGGTGGCAGGGGGAGAACCAGGAGGAGAAGGAGAACCCGATGAATCAGGAGAGGAGTCGGAGTGCGAACTCGAAGGAGGACTGGCTCGACGACGGCGGGGCGGAGCAGGTCGATCAACCGGAAACTGAGGGTGAAGGCCAAGAAGTCTCCGGGAAAGGCACCTAGGGGGCACAATGATGACAGGAAGAAGGAAACCGACAGGGGCAGAAAGGGACAGAATCAAGAGAGGTCAACGGCAGACAAGGTGCAGTGACAATTGATTTTAGATTCTTTGCCAGGCGGTGTTAACCAGGCGCTTCTTCACTTAGGGTCAGTGTGTGGCGTGCATTAATTTTAATTTTTAAACCCTTTCCGTTTTGAGAGCAAGAAAAAAGTGTGCTGCGTAACTGAAAATAAATCTGCAGAGAACAGTATATAATGCTGAAATAACAGAAAAATAACAACTACTTGTGCATCTATCTAACCCAAGCAGGCGGGTCTCGCAAAACTAATCTGAAAAGAAAGGGAAAAATCTAGGCAAAACACACGGAAAAGAGGCCAATAGATCTAAGGTCAAAAGGGACAGGGATCTAAAGGATAAAGCTGCTGAAAAGAGGTGCAGATCACAGCCAAAAGACAGAGGCAAGGTGGCTGGAAAAAGGAAGGAAATCAGCAAAAAGCAGAGGGGGCAAGGTGGAGGCCCTAAAAGTAGATCCAAGCAAATCTTCAGGAGGTGATTTGAGAGGTAGAAGAGCTGATTTAAAGGATCTGAAAGGGAGGTAACATATCTGGAAAAAGGGAGGCTGAAGCTCTGAAAAACAGACGGCTGAAACAACTAAAACTCTTCCACAAAAAGTGGAGGGTACTAAAGCCCTAGGGGGCTAGGTTCCCACTTAGATGAGTAAAAACAGAGATCGGGGCAGGTGGCGGGCTAAGACGAGAGAGTGGAAAACCACGACGAAGTTGCGACGAGAACCCGGAAAAATTGCGAAAAAATCATTGAAAAGCGCGGAGTCGCAGTTTCTAACTTTGTTTCGGTGCGAATTTCATAGATCTGTGGCGAAAAGTGCGACACGGAGGTCCCAGTCGCGATTTATGGGCCAAAAGGTGCGACCCCCCCGTTCCGGCTGTTTCGGCGGCAGATTTTCTGAAAAATTGCCGTCTCAGGTGCGGCTGGTGTCGCTTACCTGCGCAATAGGGCCCGAAACACACGGAAGTTAGAAATTTTAGGTTTTTAGGGTTTTATGTGAGAAAAATGACATGAAAAGAGAAAAACTAAGCAGCTAAAAAAGAAGCCCTAGGGCCTGAAGTAGCTGGATATGCAGGAATATGAAAAACGACGGCGGTCGTAATTTAAAACCCGTGTGGAGTCGCCATTTGTTAGTATGAATCCTTTGTCGAAGTGTACGAAAAAGGACCACTTTAGCTACGCATAACTAATAGCCCTAACAACAAAAGTGGCTTCCAATATCTTCAGATCTGCGGTTAGTTGAACATAAAAGAGCTACAAAAACCAGATCTATGCATGGAAAGACATTAAGCAGAAAAAATAAGGGTTTGCTCCATATACCAATAGACAAGACAAGAACAATTTTGAAAGAATTTTTATATTAATGGGGCACCTGGGAGGAAAACAAGAAGGCGTATCCAATTCTCCTCAGTGGGATGGGTTCTTGGAAGTCCTCAGCACTTCAGATCTAAGATTTCTCTCTCTTGTTGGTGTAGAAGACCCACACAAAGAATGGAACTCAAAGGGAGCTCTCACAACAAATGGCAGAAAATGGTGACCAAGTGTATAGATCCAGAGTGATCTAATAGGCAACAAAAGGTGAAGAATGGTAGGAAAAACCCTCCTATTTATAACAAATATTGGGTCATTCTAGATCTTGGTGCATGGGTTAACCAGATCTAGATCCACTTTTTATGGAATATTTTATTATATTTGTTGGAGGGAAAAGGTATTTGACTTGGGTCAAATCCCTTAATTTGTTAAAAATAAATAAATAAATGACTTATTTATCTTTTTAAGGAAGCGGTTGGAAGATAATCAAATAAATAATGATTTATTTAATTATTTAAGGAAGTGGTTGAAAGATAATTAAATAAATAGTGATTTATTTAATTATTTGTGGGTGATTTGGTCATATTTAACAAGGAATATCATCTAAATAAGGTTTAAATGAATATTCCTAGAAAATAATAAGATAAATAAAGGTTTATCTAATTAATTTCTTTGATTTTGGGTTAAACATGACTGGGAATAATAACTAAATTATGGTTTAATTAATTATTCCATGAGGAAAATCAAACAAATATGGGTTTGTTTAATATTTCCTTTTGGGGTTTCCTGTTTTAACATAGTGAAAGCAGTTTTACTTAGGGTAAAACTGGTCTTACATGGTGTACTTGGGTCCAACTAATGATAACAGGTTAGATGACCAAAAAATGGTGTAACAGGTAGCTTTAGAAGAACACCAAAGGGCTGCGATCAATGCCACC